>CM061133.1:115312178-115476391 GCA_030789695.1 Scilla litardierei | reverse complement strand
AGAAAATAGCGTTTCGGTCAGAAAAATTCGCAAAAATTTCTGTTGGAACTGGGACATCGCCATTTTCAATTGAAAAATAAGAGAAGACAAAATTAGGATAGAAAAATCATATCATTAATAAAAGTCTACATCTTATAGAAAATGTAGAAACTCGAGCTTAGAAATATCGACAAATTGTTCGCTAGAACCGGGATATTGACATCTTCAATTGAAAAATAAGAGAAGACAAAATTAGCCAACAAAAATCATATAATGTAATAAAAAGATCCATATCTTCGAGAAAATATAGAAAATAGCCCCGAGCTCAGGAAAATCAGCAAAAAATCCATTGGAACTGGGATATCGCCATCTTCAACTGGATAATAAGAGGCATCAAAAATTAGGCCATAATATCATATCATTTAATATAATGTTCCATTTCTTCCAAAAATGTGGAATATAGGCCGTAGCTCAGAAAAATCAGCAAAAATTTCCATTGGAACCGGGATATCATCATCTTCAACTAGAAAATAAGACAAGACAAATTTAGATTCGAAAAATCAAATAATTTAATAAAATGATTCATATCTTTCATAAAATGTAGAAAATAGCACCGAGCTCAAAAAATTACATATAAAAATCTTTTCAGTTGAAGATGGTGATATCCCGGTTGAAGATGGCTATTTCTCGGTTCTAACAAAAATTTTTGGCCTAATTTATCTTCTCCGATATCATTTAATAAAACGATCCATATCTTCCAGAATATGTCGAAAAAAGCCTGGAGCTCAAAAATATCGACAAAAATGTCCGTAGGAATCAGGAGATAGTCAACTTCAATTGGAAAATAAAAAGAAGACAAAATTAGGGCCAAAAAATCATATCATTTAATAAAACAATCCATATCTTCCAGAAAATGTGGTAAATAGGACGGAGATCAGAAAAATCAGCAAAAATGTCATTTAGGACTGAGCGAATGCGATCTTCAAGTAAAATAAAAGAGAAGACAAAATTACGTCAAAAATCATTAAATTTAATATAAGGTCGACATCTTCAATTGGAAAATAAGAGAAGACAATCTTTGGTTATAAAAATCATATCATTTAATAAAATGATCCTTATCTTCCAAAAATGTAGAAAATAGTCTAGACCACAGAAAAATCTGCAAAAATGTAAGTTGGAACACCGGGAGCTCGCAGCTTCAACTTAAAAATAAAAGAAAAACAAACTTAAGCTCTAAAAATCATATCATTTAATTAAATGATCCATATCTTCCTTCAAAATAAAGAAAATAGCACCGAGCTCAGAAAATCCGAAAAGATTTCCATTGGAACCAGGAGATCGCTATTTTAACTGAAAATTTAGAGAAGACAAAAATTTGGCAATAAAATCATATCATTTAATATAACGATTCTTATTTTCCATAAAATGTGGAAAATATCCCCAAGATTAAAAAAATCTGCAAAAATATCTGTCGAAACCGGGAGATCAATAAATTTAACGAAAAAAGAAAACAAAATTCGGCCAAGAAATCAATCATTTAATAAACTGGTCGATATCTTCCAGATAGTATAGAAAATAACCAAGAGCTCAGAAAAAATCAGCAAAAATATCCGTTGGAACCAGGAGATCGCTAAATTTATCAAAAAAAGGAAACAAAATTTGGCCAAAAAAATCATATCATTTAATAAAACAGTCGATATCTTCCAAATAATACAGAAAATAGCATAGAGCTAAGAAAAATGCGCAAAAATATCCGTTGGGAACCGGGAGATCACCCTCATTAACCAAAAATATAAGAAGATAAAATTAAGCCCAAAATCATATCATTTAATAAAACGACTGATATCTTTCAGAAAATACAGAAAATAGCCCCAAAGTCAGAAAAATTCGCAAAAATTTCAGTTGGAACTAGGAGACCACCATCTTCAAGGTGAACAATATGAGAAGAAAAAATTAGGCTAGAAAAATCATATCATTTAATAAAAAAGATCTATACTTTCTAGAAAATGTAAAAAATAGCCACAGGCTTAGAAAAATCCGCAAAAATTTCGATTGGAACCGAAAGACTGCCATATTCAACAGAAAATAAGAGTATGCGAATAAAGCCAATAAATCATATAATTTCATAAAAGATACATATCTTCCACAAAAAGTAGAAATGTGCGCGAGGTCAGAAAAAATCGGCAATAATGTTTGTTGGTACGGGGAGATCACCATCTTCAACTGAAAAATAAGAGAAGTCGAAATTAGGCTATAAAAATCATATCATTTAATAATAAGATCCATATCCTTTAGAAAATATAAACATACAATCGATCTCAGAAAAATTTGCCAAAATGTCTGTTGGAATCGGGATGTCATCGTCTTCAACTGCAAAATAAGTGGAGATAAACTTAGGCTATAAAAATAATATATTTCAATACAAAAGATCCAAATCTGCCAGAAAATGCAGAAAATAGTTCCGAGCTCAGAAAAAATACGCAAAAATGTCCTTTGGAACTGCGAGATCGCCATCTTCAACTAAAAACATAAGAGAATAGAAAATTAGGCCAAAAATCCTAGCATTTAGAAATGATCTAAAGATCTATATCTATCAGAAAATTTAGGAAATAGCCCCCGAGCTCAGAATAATTAGCAAAAATATCCGTTGGAACTGGGAGAACGCCATCTTCAACTGAAAAATAAGGGAAGAGAAACTTAGGTTATAAAAATCATATCGTTTAATAAAACATCCATATCTTCCAGAAAATGTAGAAAATAATCCCGAGCTCAAAAAAATCTGCAACAGTATCCGATGGAACCGGAAGATCGCCATCTACAACTAAAAAAATAAGAGAAGACATTTAAAAATCATATTATTTAATATAAAGATACATATCTTACATAAAATGTAAAATATAGCGCTGAGCTCAAAAAAATCCGCAAAAATTTCTGTTGGAACAGGGAGATCGTTGACTTCAACTGAAAAAAGGAAAGAAAAAATTAGGCCAAAAAATCATTTCATTTAACAAAAAGATCCATATATTCCAGAAAATATAGAAAATAGTTCGGAGCTCAGAGAAGTCCGCAAAATGTCCATTCGAACCGGGAGATCGTCATTTTCAACTGAAAAATAATAGAAGATAAAATTATGCTACAAAAATTATATCATTTAATATAAAGATATATTTCTTCAGAAAATATAGAAAATAGCCCGAGCTTAGAAAAAATAGCAAAAAAGTCAGTTGGAACCGAGAGATTGCCTTCTTCAACCGAAAATAGAAGAGAAGACAAAATTAGGCCAAAAATCATATCATTTAAAAAATACATATCTTACAGAAAATATAGAAAATGGACTCAACCTCAGAAAAATCGGTAAAAAAGTCTGTTGGAACCTGGAGTTCACCATCCTGTAAAATAAGCGATGACAAAATTAGTTTATAAAAATCATATCATTTATAAAGATCCATATCCTACAGAAAATGTAGAAAATACCATGTAGCTCAAAAATATCCGCAAAAATTTCTGTTGGAACCAAGAAATCGATGTCTTCAACGAAAAAATAAGAGCAGCCAAAATTAGGCAAAAGAATCATATCAAACAATCCATATCTTCCAGAAAATGCAGAAAATATCCCCGAGCTCATAAAAATCCGCAAAAATTTCTGTTTGAACCGGGAGATGCCATTTTCAACAGAAAAATAAGAGAAGATAAATTGAGACGATAAAAATCAAATCATTTAATAAAAAGATCATATCTTCCATAAAATTTAGAAAATAGCTCCGAGCACATAAAAATCTGAAAAATGTCAGTTGGAACCGAGAATTCGTCATTTTCAATAGAAAAATAAGAGAACACAAAATTAGAACCTAAAAATCATATCATTTAATATATAGACCCATATCTTCCATAAAATGTAGAAAATATCACCAAGCTCACAAAAATCTGCAAAAAATATCCGTTAAAACATGGAGATTGCCATGTTATACAGAAAAATAAGAGAAGACAAAATTATGCTATAAAAATCATATCATTTAATATGAAGACCCATATCTTACAGAAAATGTAGAAAATAGCTCGGATCTCATAAAAATTTGCAAAAATGTCAGTTGGAACCGGGAGATCGCTTTCTTCAATGAAATAATAATAACAGAGGAAAACTTAAACCAAAAAGTTATATCATTCAATAAAATGATCCATATCTTTCAGAAAATCCTCAAAGATATCCGTGGGAACCAGGAGATCGCCATCATCAACGAAAAATTTAAGGGAATACAAAATTAGAAAAAACCTAGCATTTAATAAAACGATCGTTATCTTACAGAAAATACAGAAAATAGACTCGAGGTCAGAAAAATCCGCAAAAATTTCTGTTGGGACTAGGAAACCGCCATTTTCATTGGAAAAAATATGCGAAGATAAACGTAGACTATAAAATTCATATCATTTAATAAAAAAATCCATATCTAGAATAAAATGTAGAAAATAGCCTCGAGTTCAGAAAAATCGGCAAAAATTTCCATTGGAACTGGGAGATCACCATCATCAATTGAAAAATAAGAGAAGACAAAATTAGGCTAGAAAAATCATATCATTTATTAAAAAGATCCTTATCTCATAGAGAATGTAGAAACAGTCCAAAGTTCAGAAATATCGGCCAAAATGTCCATTAGAACCGGGAAATCACCATCTTCAACTAAAAAATAAGAGAAGAGAAATTTAGGCTACAAAAATCATATAATGTAACAAAAAGATCCATATCTTCCAGAGAGTGTAGAAAATAATCCCGAGCTTAGAAAAATTCAAAAAAATGTCTGTTGGAACCAGGAGATCACAATCTTAAACTGGAAAAAATAAGAGAAGACAAAATTAGGCCAAAATATCATATCATTTAATAAAACGATCCATATCTTCCAAAAATGTGGAAAATATGCCGGAGTTCAGAAAAATCCGAAAAAATCTCTGTTGGAATCTGCTGATCGCCATCTTCAACTGGAATATAAGATAAGACAAAACGACCCCAAAAATCATATCATTTAATAAAACGAGCGTCATCTTTCAACTGTAAAATTAGAGAAGAATAATTAAGAATAGAAAAATCATATCAACTAATAAAAATATCCATATCTTTCATAAAATGTATAAAATAGTACCAAGCTCAGAAAATGATATATAAAAATATTTTCAGTTGAAGATGGCGATATCCCGGTATTAACGGACATTTTTAAAGATGAAGCTGGTGATTTCCTGGTCCCGAATTTTCTATTCTCTTATATTTCAGTTGAAGATGGTGATTTGCTGGTTCGAACAGACATTTTTGGCCTAATTTTATATTCTCTGATATCATTTTTAAAATCGATCCACGTATTCTAGAAAATATGTCCGTAAAAATGTCCGTTGGAATCGTGAGATGGACAACTTCAACTGGAAATTAAGAGAAGACAAAATTAGGCCAAAAAATCATATCATTTAATAAATTGATCCATATCTTCCAGAAAACGTGGAAATAGTTCGGAGCTCAGAAAAATCAGTAAAAATGCCCGTTGGAACCGGGAGATCGTCCTCTAACAAACTTAAGCTATCAAAATCATATCATTTAATAAAAATATAAATATCTCCCATAAAACAAATAAAATAGCACCGAGCTCAGAAAATCTGAAAAATTTCAGTTGTAAACAGGAGATCGCTATGTTCAACTGAAAAATAAGAGCAGACAAAATTTGGCAATAAATATCATACCATTTAATATAAAGATTCTTATTTTCCATAAAATGTAGAACATATCCCCGAGTTCAGAAAAATCCGTAAAAATATCCGGTAGAATCGGGAGATCGCCAAATCTAACGAAAAAAGAGAAGACAAAATTATGCCAAAAAATCATATCATTTAATAAAATATGGATTTTTCCTGTACCAACGGATATTTTTGCGGATTTTTCCAATCTCGGGCCTATTTCTACTTCTTTTTTTAAATGATATGATTTTTGGCTTAATTTTGTCTACTCATATTTTTCAGTTGAATATGCCGATCTTTCTGTTCCAGCGGACATTGTTGCAGATTTTTCTGAGATTGATGTTATTTTCGACATTTTCTATAAGATATAGATCTTTTTATTAAATGATATGATTTTACAGCCTAATTTTGTCTTCTCTTATTTTTTACTTGAAGATGGCGGTCTTCCAGTTCCAACAGACATTTTTGCTAATTTCTCTGACCACGAGACTATCTTCTATATTTCTGAAAGATATCGACTGTTTTATTAAATAATATGATTTTTGACATAATTTTATCATATCATATATTTTTCGTTGATGATGGCGATCTCCAAGTTCCAACAGATATTTTTGCGGATTTTTCGGAGTTCTGTGCTATTTCCTGTAATATCTGGAAAATATCGACTGCTTTATTAAATGATATGATTTTTTGGCTGAATTTTGTTTTTTTGATAAATTTAGCGATCTCCCGATTCCGACAGATATTTTCGTGGATTTTTCTGAGCTCGGGGATATTTTCTACATTTTATGGAAAATAAGAATCTTTATATTAAATGATACAATTTTTATTGCCAAATTTTTTCTTCTCTTATTTTTCAGTTGAATATAGCGATCTCCCGGTTCCAACAGACATTTTTCGGATTTTTCGAGCTCGGTGCTATTTTCTTTATTTTACGAAAGATATGGATCTTTTTATTAAATAAGATGATTTTTATTGCTTAAGTTTGTCTTCTATTATTTTTAAGTTGAAGATGGCGATCGCCTGGTTCCAACAGACATTTTTGCAGATTTTTCTGAGCACATGGCTATTTTCTGCATTTTATGAAAGATATGAATCTTTTTATTAATTGATATGATTTTTATAACCAAAGTTTGTCTTCTCATATAATCCAATTGAAGATGGCAATCTTTACATTGAATGATTGGAATTTTTTGGCTTCATTTTAACTTCTTTATATCTTAGTTGAAGATGGCATTCTCTTGGTCCCAAAGGAAATTTTTGCGGATTTTACTGAGCTCCGGGCTATTGTCCACATTTTCAGGACGATATGGATCGTTTTATTAAATACTATGATTTTTGGCCAAATTTTGTCTTCACTTAATTTCCAGTTGAAGTTGGCGATCTCCTGGTTCCAACGGACATATTAGCAGATATTTCTGATCTCCGGGATATTTTCCTTGTTTTCTAGAATATATGGATCGTTTTATTAAATGATATTCGAGAATACAAAATTAGGCCAAAAAATGTCTGTTTGAAACGGGAAGTCTTCATTTTCAACTGAAATTTAAGA
Organism: Scilla litardierei; assembly: GCA_030789695.1. Lineage (NCBI taxonomy): Eukaryota > Viridiplantae > Streptophyta > Magnoliopsida > Asparagales > Asparagaceae > Scilla > Scilla litardierei. The sequence goes on along the minus strand of CM061133.1, from coordinate 115,469,148 downwards.
GAAGACAAAATTCGAAATAGGGAAATCGCCATCTTCAACTTTAAAAATGTTTGTTGTAACCAGGATGTTGCCATCTTCAACTGAAAAGATTTTTATATATCATTTTATGAGCTTGGTGCAATTTTATACTGTTTATGAGATATATGGATCTTTTTATTAATTGAAGATGACGGTCATTTTATTAAATGATACGATTTTTGGGCTAATTTTGTCTTCTCTTATATTCTAGTTGAAAATGGCGATCACCCGGTTCCAACAGAGATTTTTTGCGGATTTTTCTGAGCTCCGGCCTATTTTCCACATTTTGGAAGATATGGATCGTTTTATTAAATGATATGATATTTTGGCCCAATTTTATCTTCTCTTATTTTTTTAGTTGAAGATTGCGATCTCACGGTTCCAACAGATATTTTTGCGGATTTTTCTGAGCTAGGAATTATTTTCTACATTTTCTGGAAGAAATGGATCTTTTTGCATTATATGATTATTGTAGCCGAATTTTGTCGACTCTTATTTTTAATTTGAAGATGACGATTTTCCAGTTCCAATGGACATTTTGGCCGATATTTCTGAACTCTTGATTGTTTTCTACATTTTGTGTAAGATATGGATCTTTTAATAAATGATATGATTTTTCTAGCCTAATTTTGTCTTCTCATATTTTTTAATTGATGATGGTGATGTCACGGTTGCAATGAAAATTTTTGCGGATTTTTCTGAACTTGAGGCTATTTCCTACATTTTATTGTAGATATGGGTTTTTTATTAAATGATATGATTTTTATAGTCTACGTTTGTATTTCACATGAAAATGGCGGTTATCCTGTTCCAATGGAATTTTTTGCAGATTTTTTGACCTCGGGGCTATTTTCTATATTTTCTAGAAGATAACGAATGTTTATTAAATGCAATGATTTTTGTCTAATTTTGTCTTCTTTATATTTTATATTGATAATGGTGATCTCCCGGTTCGCACGGATAGAGAATTTTTCTGAGCTTCGGGCTATTTTCTGTATTATCTGGAAGATATCGATTGTTTTATTAAATGATATGATATTTTAACCTAATTTTGTCTTTTTTGTTTTTCGTTAAAGTTTGCACTTTCTCGGTTCCGACGGATATTTTTGCGGATATTTCTGAGCTCGGGTATATTTTCTACATTTTATGAAAAATAAGAATATTTATATTAAATGATATGATTTTTATTCCCTAATTTTGTCTTCTCTTATTTTTGAGTTGAACATAGCGATCTCCCGGTTCTAATGACATTTTTGCAGATTTTCTAAGCACCGTGCTATTTTCTTTATTTTATGGAAGATATGGATCTTTTTATTAATTGATATGATTTTATAGGTTAAGTTTGTCATCTATTATTTTTAAGTTGAAGACGGCGATCCAGTTCCAACGGACATTTTTGTGGATTTTTCTGAGCTTAAGGCTATTTTCTACATTTTATGGAAGATAGGATATTTTTATTAAATGATATGATTTTTATAACTTAAATTTGTTTTCTCTTATTTTCCAATTGAAGATGGCGATCTTTCTATTAAATGATATGATTTTTTGCCCTAATTTGGTAGCGAAGCCGGCATTGTAATAGAGACTCCGGGGGGAAGCCTATTGGAGTACGCCCTCCGCTTCAACTTCTCGACAACCAACAATGTGGCGGAGTACGAGGCCGCCCTCAACGGCCTAAAGCTCATTCGGGTGCTTGGATCGACAAATGTGATGTTGATCAAAGATTCAAGGCTGGTCATTCAGCAAATTGAAGGAAGCTTCGAGGTAAGGGAGGAACTGATGAAGCGGTACCTGTAGTGTGCCCAGGCCGAACTCCTTAAATTTAGGAAAGCAGCGATCCAACATCTACCAAGATCGAACCTTCGGGCCGACGCCCTCTCAAAGCTGACTTCGTCTTCTCTGGCAGAGATTGGAAAAGCCATCTACATTGAGAACTTAGTGACACCAAACATTGAGGAGGGTGAACTAATGTGCATCGACCAAGAGTGATCATGGATGAGCCTGATCATCACCTACCTAAAGACTGGAGCCTTACCAGAAGATAGGCTTGAGGTGCAGAAGACCTAGAGATGGGCTTTGTCGTTCGTGATCTTTGGCGACGTACTCTACCGAAAGCATCGCGCGAAGAACGATGTATTGCCCTACTTAAAGTGTCATGGGCCAAGAAGAGCCGAGGAAGTCATCCACGAAATACATGAGGGATTCTATGGGAATCATCATGGCGGCCGAACCCTGGCACATAAAGTAGTCCTGCAGGGCTACTAATGGCCGGCCATGCTGAAGGACGCAATTGACTTCGTTAATCGATGCAAGGAATGCCAGAAATTCTTCAAGCATACAAAGGCTCTTTCTGCCGACATGATTCCAATTCTCATCCCGGTCCCATTTGCCAACTGGGGCATCGACATCCTCGGACCGTTTCCAATGGCAGCCGGAGGAAGGAAGTTCCTAGTTGTCGATGTCGACTACTTCACCAAGTGGATCGAAGCGGAGCCTCTAGTGCGCATTACCTCAAAGGACATAAAGAGCTTTGTCTGGAAGTCTATCATATGTCGCTTTAGGATACCCCGCTCCATTATGACGGACAACGAGACGTAGTTTGACTCCGCGGACATCAGCGAATTCTGCTCAGATTGGGGCATCAACCTTCACTTTGCCTCCGTGGCGCACCTGCAGTGCAATGACATGGCCGAGGCAGCGAACAAATGCATCCTTGGACCTTTGAAGAAGAAGGCTGACAATTGCCCCTGGATCTTGGCCTAACGAGCTACCCGGCATCCTTTGGTCTTACCGCACTACGTACAAAGCTTCAACTGGTGAGAGCCCCTTCATGCTAGCCTTGGGGCGAAAGCCGTCGTCCTAGTGGAGGTTGGCAAAAAATCTCACTGCCTCCATTACTTCAATGAACAAGCAAATGAAGAAGGCCTCGATCTCAACACTAGCTCATCGACGAGGTAAGGGATCGTGCACTAATATGTCTTGTTAAAAACAGCCAAAGGATGGCGAGGTACAACAACTCTCGGGTGAGGAAGCGGAGCTTCAGAGTCAGCAACCTCGTCCTCAGGGACGCAACCTTCAAACCCAAGATCGACCGTCGCGAAAAGCTCTCTGTCAAATGGAAAAGCCGCTACAAAATAGTGGACATTGTGGGACCAGCAACCTACATTTTGGCAAATATTTCAGGTTTTTGTGCCCAAATAGTTCAAATGTTGCTGAAAATTTATGTAATTATCTAATTTATGAACATGCGGCCGCCTCTCCTACAGCTTTATCCCATGTCGCCGAGCCCTTTGCAAGGCAACGACACTTTTAGCAATCATCGATGGTTTATCTGGAAACAAACATAAACTGTATCGTTTCTCAGATGGATGCCCAATTCAAGGAAGAAGGCTAACACTAGGGTACTCATGTGTGACAATTGATTAGGATAATATATATTCTAATCAATTGTTGGTATCTTTAGATCGATCTGAAGCTAAAGGTATGCCGAGGTTCATCGCTTCGGTGAGTGTTAGTTAGAGAAGTGAACGCATTTGCTGCATCTCAACTCATTCTTGGGGTTGCCAAGAACAACCACGCAATTGGGTTAGTCTTCTTTCTTTCTCTTTAAATTATGCTCTTTTTTTGCCTAATTTTTGATGTTTTTGATAATAATGGTATTGCCTCAATTAGGCCTTCTCCATACGGTCGCCAAGTACTGTGCCAAAAAATTGCCTAGAACTTGCTCCGTGCTTGCAGTAAGTAATGGTAAGATTGTGTTTCAGAGAGATTCAATAGGTTTGTTGGGTGGTTGCATTCTGAAATTTGATTAATTTTATGGTTTGTGTGCTTAGCAAGTTGTAAATTTGTACATGATGTTTCGTTCTTTCAATAGAGAACAAAGACAAGGATTCCAGTGCCCCAAATCCTTCAACTAATCATTTGGACATTAAACACAAAATATAGTGTACTGGGGTTCTCGGCTGTTTACTAGAAAACACAAGCCCCCTTGCAAGCATTAATGGTGATTATGTTGAAATTCTTTCATTTATGGCTCATGTGTGCCTTTTTTGTTGCAACTTGCACAAAATGACAGATATCTTCAAATTTATTGGTATCTTTTGGTGCTCTAATTAGTTACATTCATCAATGTAAACACTTCCTTTTGTGATAGTTGACCCTTTGAGATTTTTATTGATGTGAATTTCCATAACGACTACTAACTCCTAGAAGGATGTAAAAAGCCAGGACCACATTGAATCTTCTGGTTTAGTAGTAACCGCTGGTACGGATGGAGGTAGTAGAATCTCTATCAAACTGATTAAGAAGAGTTTGAATCTCATGATTATTTAATAAAGGGTGAATTTCAAAAGTTACCACTGATTAATGGGCATAGTTGAATTAATTCCCCTATCTAAGAAAGTGGTAGAAACTGCCCGAGCATGGGATGTTTGTACTCCTTACCCAATAGGGGTAATTTCTGCTATTTTCTTAGACTGTGGAATTAGTTCAATCATGCCCATAGTAATAAAGAGTGGTTCATGCAAATTATTCTTTTATGTTTTCCTTCACTTATGTGTGCTACTTTCTCGTTAGAAAAAATATATCCATAGGCTATTTGTGCCCCCCCACTTTCATGTATTTAATTCGTTTGTGAATTATGTCCAGGCTGCAGATATACTTTCCAAGGAAGGAATCAGTGCTGAGGTTACTTTTATGTATCATTATTGTTTTTTCAATTTTATGAATAAGCCCTGCTGTAATCCTGGGATCAATAACTAGCAAAAACTGACAGGTCATAAATCTCATTGCCAACTCGTCGGGTAGCTATTTTTTATTGTCTTTTCAACGCAATTTCATTTGTTTTAAGATCAGCGTGCCTCGTATCTCAAGAGGCTTTAATCCATTATGCTTGGAACTTATTTCGGTAATTATAATCACTCAATTTATTTTCTGTTTATATGCATCATTTTTTATGTCATGAAACTTAATCAAACCACTAAACCCTTGCATTGCTCACTCCAAGATGGCGAACGGGGATGTGTTTGAGAAGACGCACGACGAGTTTGATTTTGATCTGTTTTCTTTAAAAAAATTTCCCTGTATGGGTTGAGGTAAAAAAATCATCTTTATTTGACTTAAACTGAATAATCTAGTAATTGTGCATAATTTATGTTCTACATTTTTGTTTTTCTTTTGAATCTTTTTAGAGGATAAATGGTTACAATCAAGGCCAGAGGAGGTTCAACGAGAGAGTACAAAAGGCTCAAAATGCCTGGGTAAGTTCATGAAAAAATAAAGAGAGTATTGATGAAACAACTAATGACATGATAATTAGTGAGAAAGAGGCCTGGGTAAGTTCATGAATCATTACACACTTGTCAATTTTTATGTCATACTTCATATTAGTTGTCAGCAATTCAACCTTTGAGACTTTGATTACTACTTTCTGTTGTTGTTCCCATCAATCTAGATATATTTGCTCCCCACTCAGAACTATTTCTTGAATTTCAAATTGATTAAGTAATTAGACTTTGAAAGGTTATGTGCATATTAAAAACGTTGGGAAAGGGAGAGCATAAAGATCATATCTTGTCAATAGGGTGAGAAGAAAAGCATAATTAAATAGTATACTCTGATATTAAAGTTCTGGAATGTTGGAACTAAAATCTTCAACTGCTCAACTTTCAACTAAAAAATAGCATAATTAAATAGCATAATTAAATAGTATATCCAGCAACGAAGGTTATTAATAGTCTTTTTTGGCAAAACTTTCAACTGCTCAACGATTTCATCATTGCATATGAAGAAGATGATGATGAGAGCTTGGTTATGCCTTTCTCCATTATGTGCTTGTCTGAAGCTGCAAAGGTGACAAAAAATGCAGGCTCTTACAGTTGTGCATGAGTTATATTTCTTACAGCAAAATGTCCATTTTCTTTGTGTATATTGTTTACATGTGAATTCTTTCTACTTGCTCCTTGTGAAGGATTTAGTTGTACATGTACTTTGCTATTCCACTATGACATCAAGTATCTTCAAAATAATGTCCTTTGTAAACATCAGGTTATAGTGATAAAATCTCCAGGATAGTTGCATTTTGAATCTTCTGTTTTTGACAAGATCAGTGTTAGCCCAGTGGCATAATATATATTCCTAAATCCTATTTCATTTTTCTACTTTGAGGACATTGTGACATAAGTAATAGTTGAGCTAAATATTTTGTCACAATCACATTGTAACATGTTATATAATCTGTAAGAAATCCAGAACTGACTGAATCAAGTCAAGGTCATGAAAAATAAAGGGAACAAACTGAGATACAGCTGGTAGGATTTCGAAGGAGATCCTCTCAATGCAAAATGCATGCCAACTAAATTAAAATTTTACACTGACAATGTTGATGTAAACTCTGAAATTTGTCTGAATATAAGAAAGAAGAACCTTTTGCATTAATGGCTTTCCCAATGGAGAAATTTGTGTGCATACATGACCACCTGGAAGTATCCTGTTAAAAGGTTTAGTGGCTGTTGAGGATGTGCCATTTTTATATATCCCTTAGCTAAGACCACTAATAGTGAGGAGATTCGCTATCTCCAATACAAGTATCTTGACGGATAGGTTACAGGGATGTCAAATATGTTGGAAGAAATATTTTTGTTGGGACACATGATCATGATAGATCTTGATATCTCAATTCTTAAATGCTGAATACCATACCAGTGCTTGGAAACAAGCCATGATGAAACTATGTTTGCCTGTAGATAGTAACTATTTCTGATAGCAAGAAAATTTTGATTTACTAAACATTGTCATTGTTGCATATTCATCTCATTGGATAGGTTATTTTGGCAATTACACTTCCATTTTGATGTGATAAGATGCCTAAAATTGCCGATTATTCAATAGTAATTATCTTACCCGAAACCTAACTGACCAAGTGTACATACTCAATGGAAGTGTGATAATATTTATTCTCTTTTCCTAACGCTTAATCTACCAGTTTACCCTGCTAAATATAAGCATGAAAGCTGAGCAGATTTCCATGTTGATGTGATAGGCTGGCCTGAGAATCCTGAGAATCCACATGACGATAATTCTAATTATGCACATCATTATTATCATTCTTAAGAGCAAAATATCATCGTTGGACTAAATCTACCTTATACAATGGGAACAGGATAAGTGAGCCTGAATGCGTGGTAGGATGTAGACCTTGCAGTTTATATGAGGTGGTAGCAATTAGATGTATGCACCACAAATATTAATAACCATGCTTATGAGATACAACTAAGAGTCTTTGTGCAATTAACAAACATAAAATCCTCAACATTGTGTTTATTTTCAGTATGTCCATTGCCAAGTTTTTATTACTATGATGTTAATGGTATTTGTTTAACAGTTATGGAACATAATGAATGAGCGTTCACCCTGATCATTATCTCTATACTTTGGTACTTAATTTTTTTCTTCAAATACAAATGAATCCTCCCCCTTCTGAGGCACTGAGGAGAATGCACATGCTTGCATGTGATCCTGGAATTATAGCCATCATGAACACAGTGATATCTTTTTCCCTTGAGAAATCGAAATCTTGTTGGCACCTTGCAGCTATAGTTTCTCACATCAGTTCTTTGTTTTCATTTGTCTTTCCTCGCCCAGCACCGTTGGCGGGTGGTAATTATGACGGAAATTGCACCTGTGGGCTATGTAGGCATCAACGAGTTTCAATAAGGTATTGGTGACTCATTATATTACGTGCGACAACATGAGATGAATAAACAAGTCTGGTTTAACCAACATGAAAGAGTGTGAATGGAAATTATAAATGAGAAAAGTGAAACCATATCGCCCCAGCATTTGACATGTTACTTCCCTTATCTGTTGCAGAATAATAGGGAGGAGATATCGCTTCGCCTTTGAATTATCGCTTCGCCTTTGAATTGATGATCTTAAAGGATTTCGGAAATACGAACGCATCAAGAAAACTTGTTACATGAACTTTTAATGAATTTTGTGACAACTTGAGTTGTTTGCTTCTATAATTGGTACCTCGTAATGTAATTTGTTTGCATGTAATTGACACATCTTCAATCGATTAAAAGATCCTTTGTGTCGGAAGATTACATTTTGACTTTAAGAAACAAATATACACTGTAATTTTTATTTATGATTAATCTAAGAGGACTGTACTTGGTGATACTTTGTCAGCGTGGCAATTATTATGAAATTGTATTCATCCATTTTTGGGAGAATGTCAGCATTTCTTTGATTACGTAAAAGGTTCTTTTGCATCCTGTTGATCGCCCTAGAGGAGACCTAGATATGGTTAGCTCTTTTCCTTTCTCATTCATCATCTCTCTGCTTCTGATTTGCATGAATCATTAATAGCTTACTTTTTGTGTTTATTCCATCTCATGTTCATTTAAGACTTATATTCTTACTATTTTCACAATCTCATGTTTGTTGAAGACTTATGTTCTTACTATTTTCACATTCTTCTCAAAACATGACAGGTAGCTGAAATATGAGAAAAACAAGGATTGCTTCAGGAAAGAAGCATCAGATAGAAATTATTCTTAGAGATATGCAAAATGTCTTGATACTTGATGTTGTTCATGTCTTTGTCCGCATAATTCGGCACTTACATTATTATTGTTTTAAGGTAATTTTCTGTTTATAAGATGTAGTTGGTGCTCATTTCTCGTTTTTCTTTCTGATCTGATTGTGTTGACTGTTAACTATTTTACCATACAGTTATTTCTACCTCCAATATGTAGTTCATGTTAGAAACTTGTGCTATACGTTTGGAGTTGTAGTAATAACAAAAATCTCTCTCTACATCTTATTTCATTTAAATAATTAATCAATGGCATCACAAACTGATTAGAAGAGTGGCTACACAAAAGTTTCTTAATGGTGAAATCTGTTATCTATTTTTTATGATGTCATGATGCTTATTTGCTCTGGTCTATGCGTCATTTCTTCTTCTGCTTGTGTTATAATGCACATGGGGTACCAGTGAAAGTTTCATTTCATATGGAGATGCTTATTGTGCTTGGCATGGAAAACATGCTGGTTCCCCAGCAAGGCAAGTTCATGAAATCAGATGGGAGTTTATTTGTGTTGTCAATTCCATGGGAAGGCTTTTTTCAAGTTATGTAATGATTCATTCAGGATTTTTTCCCTTCCTTTTTAAATGTATACCTAATGTTCCAAATTCTTGTATAAAACAGATGGCTACAGATGTGTTCAGATGTGTTCAATTAGAGACTGTTCTTTACAAGTCTTTGTTTCTATCTTTGTCTATTGACTGAATGTAGCTAATGAATAGTAAAACGTTGGTGCATAGTTGTAATTCTTAGTAAAGAACTGGCGATTCCACGATGAAATTTGGTTGATTTTCTATTTTTTTTAAAAAAATTAAACATTAGCCACGGCCAGTCCGTGGCTAATGCGTATTAGCCACGGCCAGTCCGTGGCTAATGAGTATTAACCACGGCCAGTCCGTGGCTATAATAAGCCACGGCCAGTCCAAACATTAGAAAGGGCTATGCAAGATAAAAATCAAAATTTCTCGAGTAATCTTGAATAGCGCTTCCAAAAGCGCTAAGGTAGTAAAGTGCTATCTTAGTAAACCACTTAGATAGCGCTTAAAAAGCGCTATCCAAGCTACCATAGCGGTAGCTTGGATAGCGCTTTTATAAGCGCTATCTTAGTTGTTTACTAAGATAGCGCTTATAAAAGCGCTATCCAAGCTATCATAGCGGTAGCTTGGATAGCGCTTAAAAGCGCTATCCAAGTGTAAAAAAAGCGCTATGCAAGCGTTTTTTTGTAGTAGTGATATGGAACTTTATATTAAATGATATGATTTTTTAATCTTAATTTTGTCTTCTCTTATTTTTCATTTGTTGATGGCGATCTCCTGGTTCCATCAGATATTGTTGCATATTTTTCTGAGCTCAGAGAATTTTCTACAATTTCTTGTAGATATGGATGTTTTATTAAATGATATGATTTTATAACCTAAGTTTCTATTCTTTTTTTAGTTAAAGATGGCGACCTCTGGGTTCAAACAGACATTTTTGTAGATTTTCTTAGCTCGATTAAATGATATGATTTTCATAGCCTAATTTTATCTTCTCTTATTTTTCAATTGAAAATGGCGATCTCACAGTTCAACTTTTGCGGATTTTTCTGAACTCGAGGCTATTTTCTACATTTTATTGTAGATATGGATTTATATTAAATGATATGATTTTTATACCTTACGTTTGTTTTCTCTTATTTTTCACTTGAAGATTCCGGTTTCCCGGTTCCAACAGAAATTTTTGTGGATTTTTCTGACCTTGGGGATATTTTCTGGAAGATAACGATCGTTTTATTAAATGCTATGATTTTTTTGTCTAATTTTGTCTTTTCTTAGATTTTTCGTTGATGATGGCAATCTCCCAGTTTCCACAGATATTTTTGAGGATTTTTCTTAGCTCTGGGATATTTTCTGTATTATCTGGAAGATATCGATTGTTTTATTAAATGATATGATATTTTGACCTAATTTTGTCTTCTCTGTATTTCGTTAAATTTTGCACTCTCCAGTTTCCAACGGATATTTTTGCGTATTTTCTGGGCTCGGGGATATTTTCTACATTTTATGGAAAATAAGAATCTTTTTATTAAATGATATGATTTTTATTACCTAATTTTGTCCTCTTTTTTCAGTTGAACATACCGATCTACCGGTTCTAACGGACATTTTTGTGCATTTACTGATCTCTGTGCTATTTTCTTTATTTTATAGAAGACTAGTCATAACCCATTCCCTAAGGGCACGGTTCATTAAAAATATTTCCCCCTCAAAATCTTGAATCCCCTAAATTTAAACAAACAACAATAATTAAAGCACAATAATTTTTTTATAATACAACAAAATTTTTATTTCTCCCAAAAAGTAGTTCTCTTAGAGAATTTAAAATTTAATTCCCCCAAAATTAGTTCCATCCAAATTTAGTTTATTGCCAAATTTTAGGGTTTCCTCCTAAAATTTTAACAAACTCTCATCCTACACATTTATTTGTTAAGATCAAATCCCAATCGTCTTTTTATCTCCCCTTTTCTCCTAGTCAGCAACATATCCAAAAACATCCCTCAATTGTACAATCGAAAGATAGCCATGACTCGTGTCCTTAGGTCACATGGTATTCAAAATCTCCCACAGAAAAATTTCAACTCATTCAAAATCTCCCCTCACCAAAAAATATATTTACAACCTCATTCAGAATATCATACACTCTTATTTCAACCCCTTCGAAATCCACCAAAACAATATGCAGTCATCTTCAAAAATACCCTAACTAAAAATTTAATCCACATTTACACTAAAATTTAGTTCTCCCAGAGAATTTAGTTTACCCCTAAAATTTTAGTTCCCCCAAAATTTAATTCCTTATAGATTTAGTTCCACCCAAAATTTAAATTTTTAGTTCGCACCAAATTTAGTTCTCCCCAAAATTTTAAATTAAAATTCAGTTCACTCAGCGAATTTAATTTTCCCAACATTTAGTCTCCTTAGCCCCCCCTAAAAGTTAAAATTACATTCTAGATTTAGTTCTTCGAAAATTAAAAATTTTCGGTCTAACAAAATTTAGTTTCACAAAAAATGTAAAGGTTTTCTCCCAAAATTTTCACAAACTCTCATCATAACCATTCATTCCTTATGATTAAATCTTAACCGTATTTATATCCACCTCTTTGTCCTAGTCAACAAACCCATTTTAAAACATCACTTACTTGTATAGTAGATATTGACTATACTATATAATAGATATTGACTATACAATAGCAACAGTATACATGTTTCGAATAACATAAGTAATATGCAACAACAATAGTATGTTCTTAATAACAACTATAGCATCAACAACACTGGTGTTGAGACCCCCTTTATATATCATCGAGTTTCATTTAGACCCCATAATCTGTTAAATAGTTGCAATCAGACGAATCAGACTCCCCACTCTATTGAAAAACTACTTGCACGCACTTTATTTTAGTTTGCAGTTCTAGAACTAAGTGAATCTTGAATCAACAAAAATATGATATAGTAATAAAAAAGCATATATGAATCTTATATGAAGTGTACTTGAATTATAACACGTGCATAACAATAGTACGGAAACATTTAGATTCATATATACAGATAGAACATCCCAAAAAAGCGAGTTAAACTTGCTGACATGCTGCCTTTCATCATTTATAAACTTTCTTATGCATCATCCAAAATCACTATTCATCATTACTTTTCATAGTAACACATTAATTTAATTATCATTTTTTAACTTCCATATACATTCCCCAAAAATGGCATTTCACCATTAGACTACAATGAACCATTCTTTACAAAAGAAGTGCCAAAAAAAATTCATGCAGCATATCCTCCTCCCTGCAAAAGAACCTTTAATGTTCGAGACACTCAGAGAGTCTATAACTTCCAAAAGATGTGTAATCTCTCACTTCTTGATTACCTCTTGATTTTCATTTGGATATTGACTTCGATCTGGGTGTAAGACACAATTCATTAACATAATGAATTAGCACAACTTAATGAGTGATGTTACTAAACAGAATTCATTAACAATATTTATAACATATGAACGCACTAAGTTGTTGATTCTTGTGTCAAAAAATAGGTAGCTCGACACTGGGACAGATACTTAACATAAAATATTTAAATAATATCTTGCATTGAAAATAATAATTTAGTGTCAAATATATAGAAAACCCTCAGCAATAAAAATGACGCTATAGAAATGAACTCACACATGGTTTAAAGATACTATCTACAACTATTCTTCTTGATTTGCATCTTCTTGGTGGGACAAGAGTTGAGCCTCTCAAGTCTCTCCTGGAGCTAGATAGAAAAGGTGTCTTTTTTGTTCTTGTTCCTTTTTCTCCAATTACTGGATCTCTCTCTAAATGCGGCACTGGACTATGTTACAATGAAAGACACATCGGCAACTACAACTTTAAACACAACATTACCTCCTTCTTGGTACTTATATCTCTACCATCTATAGTACTGGTGCCACCGCTTCTCCTACTCTTGCTTGAATCACCATCATCTATTACTTTTTTCTCTCACCCAGTATTAGAATACTTCAACTAAGAAAGAAAAGATGGAATATTTGGAAAAGAAAACAACTTTCTATATATACACAATACCTAGCTGAAGATAATACCTTTTTTTCTCTACCCACATAAGCATGTCTGAACTTTCCCTTCCAAGAGGCTTCCCAATGTCAAATCATTCAAATTCCAATGCTTCTCTAGAACCAACCCTTTAATGTCGACTATATGAATTACACACATTTTCATATCACAATGAATAACTTACAGAATTCCAAGAATAACAATATATCAGGAAAATTATGAGAAATAAAAGAGAAACTCTATCTTTACTCTTGATGTATGTAATTATTTTAACAAAACATAAAAAAATAAATGATGATTGCTGCCCAACTTTGAAGACCGGTCCACCCCATAACAAAAGACGATTGCTACGGGCCTCAAAGACCAGCAACAATATATGCAACAAGGCAAACAACCACTGTTGTCACCAAAACCTGTAAGTTATCAAAAAAACCATTAAATGAAAAAGAAAATTTAATTCTTCATTGAAGTTACAAAACATGGAGTGTACCTGAGTGAAACCAACCCAAATGATAGAGAAAATATAATTCTTCATGGAAGTTACAGAACATGGATATTTACCTAAGCGAAACCTACCCCCAAAGCATACGTGTTCATTGAGCATAGCCTCTATAGAAAGCTGTAAAGTGTGAATCATATATTTCACATCTTGTTTTAAAAATTAATTGTCAGGTATGCACGCTAAAATCCAGTTCTATTTAAAAAAGATTAACATGTTAAAAATGGTACATCAAGACCAATATTAAACATCAAATATACAACTCCAAATTCAGATATAGCCTTCATCTCATGAACATAGAGGGTGATATACATCCCATAAGGACCAATAAAGATATGGGCAGCAAGATACCCAAGCACAGGACTCCCTAGAGCATATAAGAAGATCCTAATGCATCATCAGCATAATAAAATGCCTATTTTATCAGGACAAGCAAGACCCTAAATATCACTTTCCAACTGTCGATATCCTGTAAAAAATTTTAAAAATAGGTTTAAAATGATCATACTACAGCAACTGATCTTACTCATGGGAACTACAGAATCACTTGCATGGTAAAATGTCGATGATCTTTCACATTACTGAAAACCTTTCTCAGATCTCACCATTAAGCATTAAATTTTCCCAAGCACACCAAAAATCTACTAAAAAACAAATTTTGAAATAAAGTAACCTAACCTCAAGTGCATGGAGCTGCCCAAATGCATTGATGACCCAATTGCAAACATTTTCAAGCTAACACAAACTATGATCTGGGTATTTGAATTAGCATAAAAAAATCAATGAATCTGAGGAAAGGAAAAGATCTTGGAGAAAGAAAAAAAATCCTAATGTGTCAACAAAAGAATGTGAGGCTATATTCAATTTGCTCTTGATCTCGGTAAACAATTTGTAATTATTTTTTTCAGGGTTTAATTGGCGCAGAGAAATCCAAACTGCCCTTCAAAATAGTTGAGCTTCACATTTTCTAGTTTTCTTTTTAATAAAGATTAATTTATTAAGAGATGCATTATATATAAGTTCCTTGCCAAAGCCAGAAAACTAATTCATTAAAGAAAAATTAACATCATAAAACACAAACTTTACACCACAATGAAATGGGGAAACAGAAAAAATGGCCTTTAGGGATTGGGAGAGGAGGCAGCATGTCACATGCCAACCTTAGCCTCTTCTTCGATCACCTCTCCATGGAGGTGTGTGTATATTCAGTGACCCACTAAGTCTCGTTCCGTAAAGAAAATTCGTGATTAAGATCAAAATCAAGATCAATTGAGGAATTATCATGAAATTGATATAAAATTGTTTTGATCAAATGGAATAATTAGCTATAGATTTTTTCCTGTCCTCTTCAATCCTTGATATCAAATTTTATCTAACTCTTACTCTCATAAGAATCTCAAAATAACCTGCCAACCAGCAAAAGAACTTACCAAAATCAATGAACCTTCAAAATAATTTACCAAAATGCCAACCATATAGTGGATTTACGTTTATTTTAGATTTTTACTGGTCATGCATTAATTCCCTTTTTCCCCGCACTTATCTATTAATATATGGATCTTTAAAGGAGTCTAGACATATGAGTAAGTGTAATGGTTGGTAATAACTGAAACCATTTGTAATTAAAAAGAAACAAGCAAGAAAGAAGGGCAGTATTTTCTAATTAAAATTTGTTACAGAGTAATCTCCTGATGCCTCTGTCATTGAAGGTGTTAGAGAGTAATCTTCTAACCTTGCCTTATCTAATTCAAGTTTGTTAAGAGAGTAATCTCCTGACACCCCTGCCATTGAAGGTGTTTTCATTGTGTGCAACGATGACAGTATGTTCATGCAGCCTCTGCGTAATTCCACATAGATGCTTCCTGAATTCTTTTAAGAAGGCCTCTTGAGAAGCATGTTGCTCTAATTGATTCTTAAAAGAACAATGGGAGAATAGGATCAATGATATTTCTCGAAACCTACGACCATCACCAAAAATTCTCATCAAAAAACTACGATGGATTAAACTCGAATGACCTATTCAGGCTTAAGAAGCATTAACAACACTGAGCATGATCTTATATGGAAAAGAGTTGTACGTAACTGCTTCTAAATTACCTAATAATCAGAAGCCAAGCATGCCGTATTCAACCTTGAGTTGCTTTAAAGCATTGGCCATGCACTTTCCTAGAGATACAATATTTGGTTTCAACAAATAAAATCTGGAAATTGCCTTTGTTTCAAATTTCAGACTCTCAACAAATTTTTCAAAAGAGAATTAACATGGGAAATGCCACGTGATCAACATTCATCATAAACTTACATGCCAACCAGCTTCAATGCTATTGAGGTCCTCCCTAAAAGAAATATATAGACCAAAAGATGAGCTCAACCCTGACGCCTATTGGAAGAAGAGGAAGCTCTCCAAAAAGTAAATCCCTGCAGCCCGAATCTACTCTTCACACCTAGTTGCTAGAATTCAAGGCCCAGGTCGATGCAGCCTGAGCAAGGAAGAAGATCGACATCCATGAGTCACTAAAAACACTCCATTTATGCACAAAATGCTGAGGATTTCATGAGTTCAACGCATTTACAGTAACAGAGAACAAAAATATAAAACCGCCTCCAATTCATTTCCCAGCACAAATCGAACATACGCCAATCAATCTGATGGGTAGCAAAAATTCAAGATAATTAATAGTATACACCTTAAAACTTTAACAAATCAAAATCAAAATCAAATTCTTACCCCTAATTAACGATAACTGTGCAGAGATCTTGTTAAAAGAAAAGCCCTAATCATGCACAAAGAACTTTAAAATTTCATGAGTGAGAAAAGCAAATAAAATATTATCTCAATCAAAATAAATCGCAAGAGAAATTGTAAGAAATAGAACCCCACAAAATAACAAAAATTACAAAAAATTGAAGAAAAATGATAGAATTTTATACTTGCAAATAATAATGGCTTCCGCTGGAGAGGGAAATAGAGATCGAGCAAGATACACTGCAACTGAGTCTTGACCACATCTAATGGCATTGGCCCCGTAACTAAATCCTTACACATCACTTGGGATTCCTGAGGACAATAATAACTGAAAGCAGACGAACTAAGTAGACAAACTAAGCCCTCAAAGAAACATCTTACTGATGTACCCGTCCTTATTAACATGGAGTGCTTTCTTCTTTCCCTTCACAGTCTTTGGTCGCAGCATCAGGATCTGGATCTGAGGACAAATCATGAATCAGGAGATATAACACAAATCAGAATCTAAATTCGCAGCATCAACCAAATAAATTAAATTGCAGTAGCAACCAAATAATTAAAAAAGGATCAAGTTCAAGAACCATACCTCGAGCATCAGCCCATGACGACATTCACTGTACGTGAGAGCTCAGGGATTGACTTCATCATGCTTCTAATTTTCTTGCTGTCAGGGGTGGGGTTTTGGGGGCAGGGGACGAGAGAGAGAGAGAGAGAGAGAGAGAGAGAGAGAGAGAGAGAGAGAGAGAGAGATCCGATGACATTCATTGTACGCAGCCATGGGGTTTTTAGCGACAGGTGGGAGAGTGAGAGAGCGGTCCCCAAAGTTTAGGTCAGCTGAATCTCCCCCCCCCCCAAAGTTTGTTCTCATATGCAAATTTCAAATTTTTATGTTTTCAAACCAAATTTCAAGTTTCAAATTTCCCCCTTCCCTAAGCTTTTCCCCAAACTTATCCTAGTCAGCAACTTGTGTTTGTCACAGTCATCTGTTGTTTGCCCACGTAGGACAAACATGTCCATGTAGGACAAAATTTAAAAAAATGCTCTCAAATGTATAATAGATATGGATCTTTTTATTAAATGATATGATTTTTATAGTTTACGTTTGTCTATTATTATTTTTAAGTTGAAGATGGTGATCTCCCGGTTCCAATAGACAATTTTGCAGATTTTTCTGAGCTTCGGGCTATTTTCTACAATTTATGGAAGATATGTGTATTTTTATTAAATGATAAGATTTTTATAACCTAAGTTTGTCTTCTCTTATTTTCCAGTTGAAGATGGCGATCTTTATATTGAATGATTTTATTTTTTGGCTTAATTTTGTCTTCTCTTATATTTCAGTTGAAAATGGCCTTCTTTCGGTCCCAACTGACATTTTTGCAGATTTTCTGAGCTCCGGGCTATTTTTCACATTTTCTGGAAGATATGGATGGTTTTATTAAATGATATGATTTTTGGCCTAAATTTCTCTTCTCTTATTTTCCATTAGAAGTTGGCGATCTCCCGATTCCTACAGACATTTTTGTGGATATTTCTGAGCTGCGTGCTATAGTTCATGTTATCTGGAATATATGGATCGTTTTATTAAATGATATCAGAAAAGAAAAATTAGGCCAAAAAGGCCGTTGGAACTGGGAAATCGCCATCTTCAACTGAAATATAAGAGAAGACAAAATTCAGAACCGGAAAATCGCCATCTTCATATATATAAATGTTCGTTGTAATCGATATCGCCATCTTCAACTGAAAATATTTTTATCTATTATTTTCTGAGATTGGTGCTATTTTCTACATTTTATGAAAGATGTGGATCTTTTTATTAATTGATATGATTTTTCTAGCCTAAATTTGTCTTCTCTTATTTTTTTCTATTGAAGATGTCGATCTTTTTATTAAATGATATGATTTTTTGGCTTAATTTTGACTTCTCTTATATTCCATTTGAAGATGGCGATCACCGGGTTCCGACGGACATTTTTGCAGATTTTTCTGAGTTTCGGCATATTTTCCACATTTTTGGAAGATATGGATTGTTTTATTAAATGATATGATATTTTGGCCTAATTTTGTCTTCTCGCGATCTCCAGGTTCCAACAGACATTTTTTGTGGATTTTTCCGAGTTTGGGGCTATTTCTACATTTTCTGGAAGATTGTTTCTTTTTATTAAACGATATGATCTTTGGTCTAATTTTGTCTTCTCATATTTTTGCTGTTGAATATGTCGCTTTCATAGTTCCAACGGACATTTTGGCGGATTTTTCTGAACTCGAAGAAATTTTTCTACATTTTGTGGAAGGATCTTTTTATTAAATGATATGCATATTTGGCCTCATTTTGAATTTTGTTAGTTTTCAGTTATTGGCGATCTCCCTGTTCCAACGGACATTTTTGCAGATTTTTAAGCTCCGGATCCTTTTTTAAAATTTTTTAGAAGATGTGGATCGTTTCATTAAATGATATAATTTTTGGCCTAATTTTGTCTTCTCTTATTGTTAAGTTGAAGAGTGCGATCTCTCGGTTCCAAACGATATTTTTACGGATTTTTTTGAGTTCGGTGCTATTTTCTACATTTTCTAGAAGACTTGTATCTTTATATTAAATGATATGATTTTGATACCCTAATTTTATCTTCTCTTATTTTTCAATTAAAGATGGCGATATCCTGTTCCAACAGATATTTGCGGATTTTTCTGAGCTCGAGTCTATTTTCTACATTTTCTAGAGGATATGGAGCTTTTTATTAAATGATATGATTTTTATAATATAAGTTTTGCTTATCTTATTTTTCAGTTGAAGATGACTATCTCCCAGTTCCATCGGACATTTTTGCATATTTTTCTGAGCTCCGACCTATTTTCTACATTATCTGGAAGATAAGAATACTTGTATTAAATGTTATGATTTTTTGTCCTAATTTTGTTTTCTCTTATTTTTAACTCAAAAATTCCGATCTCCCGATTCCCACTGACATTTTGTCGACTTTTCTGAACTCGGCTATTTTCTGCATTTTCTGGATGATATAGATCTTTTTATTAAATGATATCATATTTGGCCTAATTTTTACTTCTCTTATTTTTAAGTTGAAGATGTCGATATCACTAGTCAAACTGTCATTTTGTCGATTTTTCTTAGTTCGAGGATATTTTCTACTTTTTCTGGAAGACATATGGATCGTTTATTAAATGATATAATTTTTTGATTTAATTTTGTCTTCTCTAATTTTTTCGTTGAAGATAGCAATCTCCCGGTTACAACAAACTTTTTTGTAGATTTTTATGAGCACCGGGCTATTTCCTTCATTTTTTGTAAGATATGGATTTTGATATTATATGAGATGATTTTTATAGCATAATTTTGTCTACTCTTAACAGCAATCTCCCAGTTCCAACGGACATTTTTGCGGATTTTTTTGAGTATGCTGCTATTTTCTACATTTTATGGAAGATATGGTTATTTAAATAAAATGATATGATTTTTAGGTTATAATTTTGTCTTCTCTAATTTTTAGGTTATAAAATGATATGGATCTTTTTGTTAAATGATATGATTTTTATCGTCGAAGTTTTTCTTCTCTTATTTTTCAATTGAAGATGGCATCTCCCAGTTCAAATGGAAATTTTTGTGAATTTTTATGAGCTCAGGCCTATTTTCTGCATTTTCTAGAAGATATGGATTGTTTGATACGATTTTTTTGTCTTAATTTGGTCTTCTCTTATTTATTTGTTGAAGATGGCGACCTACTGGTTCCAACAGACATTTTTGCAGATTTTTTGAGCTACGAGCTATTTTCTACATTTTCTGTAAGATATGTATCTTTATAAATGATATGATTTTTATAGCTTAGTTTTGTCATCACTTATTTTTTATTTGACGTTGACGATCTCCCGGTTCTAACTTACTTTTCTGCGTATTTTTCTAAGCTTGGGGCTATTTTCTACATTGTCTGGAAGATATGGATATTTATATTAAATGATATAATTTTTATCGCTTAATTTTTTTTCTCTTATTTTTCAGTTGAATATGACGATCTCCAGGTTCCGATGGACATTTTGTGGACTTCTCCGAGCTCCGGACTTTTTTCTATATTTTCTGGAAGATATGGATCCTTTTATTAAATGATATGATTTTTTGGCCTAATTTTGTCTTCCCGCCTTTTTGTTGAAGACAACGATCTCCCGGTTCCAACGGTCATTTTTTGCGGATTTTTCTAAGATCGACGCTATAATTTACATTTTCTATAAGATATGGAACTTTATATTAAATGATATGATTATTAAATTCTAATTTTGTCTTCTCTTATTTTTCATTTGTTGATGGCGATCTCCCGGTTCCATCGGATATTGTTGCAGATTTTTCTGAGCTCGGATTATTTTCTACATTTTCTAGAAGATATGGATGTTTTATAAAAGGATATGATTTTTATAACCTAAGTTTCACTTCTCTTATTTTTCAGTTAAAGATGGTGATCTCCTGGTTCCAACAGAAATTTTGATGATTTTTCTTAGTTCGGGGCTATTTCCAAAATTTTCTAAAAGATGTTGATCTTTTTATTAAATGATAGGATTTTTGGCCAAATTTTCTATTCGCTTATTTTTTCAGTTGAAGATGGCGATCTCATGGTTCCAACGACATTTTTGCGTATTTTTCTGAGATAGGAACTATTTTCTACATTTTTTGAAAGATATGTATTTTTTGTATTGAAATATACTATTTTACAGCCTAATTTAGTCTCCACTTATTTTTCAGATGAAGATGTCGACCTCCCGGTTCCAACAGACATTTTTGCAGATTTTTCTAAGCTCGAGTGTATTTTTACATTTTATAAAGGATGTAGATCTTTTTATTAAATAATATGATTTTTATTGCCTAATTTTGTCTTCTCTTATTTTTCTATTGAAGATGATCTCCCAGTTGAAACTGAAATTTTTGTGAATTTTTCTGAACTCGAGGCTATTTTCTACATTTTATTGTAGATGTGGATTTTTTAATAAAAATCTCCGTCTTCAACTGAAGTATAATAGAAGACAAAATTCCGAATCGAGAAGTCGCAATCTTCATCTATAAAAATGTCTTTTGTAACCGAGATATCGCCATCTTCAACTGAAAAGATTTTTATGTTTCATTTTCTGAGATTGGTGCTAATTTCTATATTTTATGAAAGATACGGATCTTTTTATTAATTGATATGATTTTTTCTAGCCGAAATTTATCTTCTCTTATTTTCTCTTGATGATGTCGATCTTTTTATTAAATGATATGAATTTTGGCCTACTTTTTGTCTTCTCTTATATTCCCGTTGAAGATGTCGATCACCCGATTTCAATAGACATTTTTGTAGATTTTTCTGAGTTTCGGCCTATTTTCCACATTTCGGAAGATGTGGTTGTTTTATTAAATGAAATGATATTTTGGCCTAACTCTGTCTTCTCTTATTTTCTAGTTGAAGATGGCGATCTCCAGGTTCCAACGAATATGTTTGCGGATTTTTCTGAGTTTGGGGCTATTTCTACATATTTTGGAAGAAATGTTTCTTTTTATTAAAAGATATGATTTTTGGCCTAATTTTGTCTTCTCATATTTTTCAATTGAATATGTCGATTTCCTGGTTCCAACGGACATTTTGGCAGATTTTTCTGAGCACGGTTTACATTTTCTAAAAGATATGGATATATTTATTAAATGATATGAATATATTGACCAAATTTTGTCTTTTCTTATTTTTAAGTTGAAGAGTGTGATCTCCCAGTTCCAACAAATATTTTTGCGGCTTTTTCTGAGTCGGTGCTATTTTCTACATTTTCTTGAAGACTTGTATCTTTTTATTAAATGATATGTTTTCATACCCTAATTTTTCCTTCTCTTATTTTTCAATTGAAGATGGCGATCTCCTCATTTCAGTAGATATTTTCGCAGATTTTTTTGAGCTCGAGGCTATTTTCTACATTTTCAGGACGATATGGAGCTTTTTATTAAATGATATGATTTTTATAACCAAAGTTTCGCATATCTTAATTTTCAGTACGATCTCCTAGTTCCATCGGACATATTTTTGGATTTTTTCGAGCTCTGGCTTATTTTCTACGTTATCTGGAAGATATGAATACTTGCACTAAATGATATGATGTTTTGTCCTAATTTTGTTTTCTCTTTTTAAGCCAAAAATTCCGATCTCCCAGTTCCAACTAACATTTTGCTGCTTTTTCTGAGCTCCGGACTTTTTCCACCTTTTCTGGATGATATGGTTTTAAATGATATCATCTTTGGCCTAATTTTGTCTTCGCTTTTAAGTTGAAGATGGTGATCTCACTATTCCAATTGACATTTTGTCGATTTTTCTGATATCGGGGCTATTTTATGCATTTCATTGAATATTTCGATCATTTTATCAAATGTTATAATTTTTTTGTTTAATTTTGTCTTCACTTATTTTTTCGTTGAAGATAGCGATCTCTTTGTTCCAACAGACCTTCTTGCGGATTTTTATGAACTCCGAGATATTTTCTACATTTTCTGTAAGATATGGATCTTTATATTAAATGAAATGATTTTTATAGCATAATTTTGTGTACTCTTAATTTTAAGTTGAACATGGCGAGCTCCTAGTTCCAACGGACATTTTTGCGGATTTTTTTCAGATTGGTGCTATTTTCTACATTTTATGGAAGTTATGGGTATATGTGTAAAATGATATGATTTTTTAGGTTTTAATTTTGTCTTCTCTTATTTTTCTATTGATGATGACGATCTCTCGGTTCTAACAGACATTTTTTCTGATTTTTCTGAGCTTGGTGCTATTTTCTAAATTTTATGGAAGATATGGATCTTTTTATAAAATGATATGATTCTTATCATCTAAGTTTATCTTCTCTTATTTTTCAGTTGAATATAGTGTCTCCTGATTCAAATAGAAAATTTTGCGAATTTTTATGAGCTCGTGGCTAATTTCTGTATTTTTTTGGAAGATATTGATCATTCAATATGAATTTTTCGCCTAATTTGGTCTTCTCTTATTTATTTGTTGAAGATGGCGACCTCTTGGTTCCAACGGACAATTTTGCAGATTTTTTGATCTACAAGCTATTTTTTACATTTTCTCTAAGATATGAATCTTTATAAATGATATGATTTTTATAGCTTAATTTTGCCATCAATTATTTTTTATTTGAGAATGGCAATCTCCTGGTTCCAACAGACTTTTTTCACTGATTTTCTAGGCTCGAGTTTATTTTCTACATTTTCTGAAAGATATGTCTTTTTTTATTAAATGAGATGGTTTTGGCCTAATTTTGTTCTCTTCTTTTTTGGGTTGAAGAAGGCAATCTCCCGGTTCCAACTTACTTTTTTTACGTATTTTTCTAATTCGGGTCTATTTTCTACATTTTCTATAAGATATGGATCTTTATATTAAACCATATAATTTTTATAGCCTAATTTTATATTCTCTTATTTTTCAGTTGAATTTGACAATCTCCCGGTTCCAGCAGACATTTTGCAGACTTCTCCGAGCTCCGGACTATTTTCTACATTTTCTGCACTATATGGATCCTTTTATTAAATGATATGATTTTTTAGCCTAATCTTGTCTTTCTTTTTTTCAATTGAAGAGGACGATCTCCTAGTTCCAACGGACATTTTGCAGATTTTTCTGAGCTCGGCGCTATATTTTACATTTTTTGTACGATATGGAACTTTATATTAAATGATATGATTATTAAATCCTAATTTTGTCTTCTCTTATTTTCCATTGGTTGATGGTGATCTCCCGGTTCCATTGGATATTGTTGCAGATTTTTCTGAGCTCTGATTATTTTCTACATTTTCTAGAAGATATGGATGTTTTATTAAATGATATGTTTTTTGCTGATTTTTCTTAGTCGGAGATATTTCCAAAATTTTATTAAATGATAGGACTCTTGGCCTAATTTTCTATTCTCTTATTTTTAGTTGAAGATGGCAATCTCCTAAATCCAACGGACATTTTTGCGTATTTTTCCTAATTTTTTGGAAGATTTAGATCTTTTGTATTGAAATATATTATTTTACAGCCTAATTTTTTCTGCTCTTATTTTTCAGTTGAAGATGTCGACCTCCCGGTTCCAACAGACATTTTGCAAATTTTTTTAAGATCGAATGTACTTTTTCATTTTCTATTGGATGTGGATCTTTTTATTAAATGATATGATTTTTATATCCTAATTTTGTCTTCTCTTATTTTTCAGTTGAAGATGGCGATCTCCACGTACCAACAGACACTGTTGCGGATTTTTCTGACCTAGGGCCTATTTCTACTTTTTATGGAAGATAAGTGCCTTTTTATCAAATGATTGTTGTTTTTGCTTAATTTTGTCTACTCTTATTTTTCAATTGAATATGGCGATCTTTCGATTCCAACGGAAATTTTTTCGGATTTTTCTAAGAGCTTAGGTCTATTTTCTACATTTTATAGAGAATTTGGATTTTTTATTAAATGATTTGATTTTTCTTGCCTAATTTTGTCTTCTCTTTTTTTCACTTTAAGATGGCGGTCTCCACGTTCCAACGGACTTTTTTGCGGATTTTTCTGACCTCGATGTTATTTTCTGAAAGATATCGTTCGTTTTATTAAATGATATGATTTTTGGCCTAATTTTATCTTCTTATTTTTTCATTGATGATGGCAATAAATCAGTTCCAACGGATATTTTTGCACATTTTTCTGAGCACTGGGCTATTTTCTATATTATCTTGAAGATATCGATAGGTTTATTAAATGATATGATTTTTGGCCGAATTTTGTTTTCTCTTTTATTGTTAAATTTAGTGATCTCCTAGTTTCAACGGATATTTTTGTGGATTTTTCTGAGCTCTAACTATTTTCTATATCATCTGTAAGATATCGACCGTGTTATTAAATGATATGATCTGTTGGCTAAATTATATTTTATTTTATTGTTAAATTTACCGATCTCCCGGTTCCGACAGATATTTTACGGATTTTTCTGAGCTCGAGGATATTTCTACATTTTATGGAAAATAAGAATCTTTATATTAAAATTTCCATTGGAAACAAGAAATCACCATCTTCAGCAATAAAAATGTCCATTGTAATATGGATATCGACATCTTCAACTGAAAAGATTTTTGATATCATTTTCTAAGCTTGGTGTTATTTTCTACATTTTATGAAAGATATGGATCTTTTTATTTAATGATATGATGTTTTTTGCCTAATTTTCTATTCTCTTATTTTTTTAAGTTGAACATGGTGATCTTCCGGTTCCAATGGACATTTTTGCATATTTTTCCTGAGCTCGGGACTATTTTCTGCATTTTCTGGAAGATTTGGATCTTTTGTATTGAAATATATTATTTTGTTAGCCTAATTTTGTCTCCTGTTATTTTTTAGTTGAAGATGGCAACCTCTTAGTTCTAACGGATATTTTTGTAGATTTTTCTGAGAACGAGTGTATTGTTACATTTTCTGTCGGATGTGGATATTTTTATTAAATGGTATGATTTTTATAGCCTATCTTTGTCTTCTCTTATTTTTCCGTTGAAGCTGGGGATCTCCCACTACCAACAGACAATGTAGCGGATTTTCTGACCTCGGGCATGTTTCTACTTCTTGTGGAAGATATGTAAGTTTTTATTAAATGATATGATTTTTTGGCTTAATTTTGATTACTCTTATTTTTAAGTTGAATATGGCGATCTTTTGGTTCCAATGGACATTTTTTGTGGATTTTTCTAAGCTTGGGGATATTTTCTCCATTTTCTAGAAGATGTGTATCTTTTTATTAAATGATATAATTTTTCGAGCCTAATTTTGTTTTCTCTTATTTTTCACTTGAAGATGGCAGTCTCCCATTTCCAACAGACATTTTTGCGAATTTTTTTGACATCCAGGCTATTTTCTGTATTTTCTGAAATATATCGATCGTTTTATTAAATGATATGATTTTGGCCTTATTTTTATCTTCTCATTTTTTGTTGATTGTAGCGATCTCCCTGTTCCAATGTATATTTTTGCAGATTTTTTTGAGCTCCTAGCTATTTTCTGTATTATCTGGAAGATATCGGCCGTTTTGTTAAATGTTTATGATCTTTTGGTCGAATTTTGTTTTCTTTTTTATTGTTAAATTTAGCGATCTCCCGGTTCCAAAGGATATATTTGCAGATTTTTCCAAGCTCTGGGCTATTTTCTATATTATCTGTAAGATATCGACTGTTTTATTAAATGATATGATTTTTTGGCTAAATTTTGTTTTCTTTTTTTAAATTTAGTGATCTTCCGATTCCGACAGATATTTTTGTGGATTTTTCTTAGTTCGGGGATATTTTCTACATTTTAAGGAAAATATGAATCTTTTTATTAAATGATATGATTTATATTACCAAATTTTGTCTTCACTTATTTTCAAGTTGAACATAGAGATCTCCCGATTCCAACGGACCTTTTTTCAGATTTTTAGAGCTCGGTGCTATTTTCTTTATTCTATAGAAAATATGGATCTTTTTATTAAATGATATGATGTTTTTAGCTTAAGTTTGTCTTCTATGATTTTTAAGTTGAAGATGCGATCTCCCGGTGTTCCAACTTACATTTTTACAGATTGTTCTAGGCTCAGGGCTATTTTCTACATTTTACAGAAGATATGGATATTTTTATTAAATGATATGATTTTTAACTAAAGTTTGTCTTCTCTTATTTTCCATTTGAAGATGGCGATCTGATGTGAAACAAGAGAGGTGGCCCGATCTTCACGGCGTAGGATGTTCAAGAAACTAAAAAACAAACTTAAAAGAAGGATATGAGCATCACACTCTAGAATAAGTGATAGGAAACAAGGAGTGATAAGCTCTAAATAAGGATGGTTCACTGACCTCACAAATGCAAATAGCAAACCAACGTTGAAGAGAACGTGACCTGCTACTTAGACCACTTGCCCAACCACTATCACGAGTTTAACCAATCCACACAACAACGCACTTGGGTTGAAGCACGAATTGGGGGCTTTTGCAGATTTGGATCACCAATCTTATAAGGAAGATTGACAAGGCAAGGTTCCTCAAGAGCTAAAGAAGATAGAAACTCACACAATATGAGAGAACACTCAAATTCTAAATTGATAATCTGATTGATGCCTGTTACAAAGGATTACATGCTCTATTTATAGGAAGAGCTTTGGAAACTAAAAAGACTCTTTAAAATATACTAATTAAAGATCATTAATGGCTCTTGATCTCCCCATGAATTCAGAGTTAATAGTATGACTCTTGATCTCCCCATGAATTCAGATTTTAATGGTATGACCCTTCATCTCCCCATTAATTAAGAATTAATGGTATGACTCTGCATCTCCCCATGAATTCAGAATTAATGGGGAGACTCTTCATCTCCCCATGAATTCAGAATTAATGGTATGACTATTCATCTCCTCCATGAATTCAGAATTAATGGTTGCATATGACTCTTGATATTCCCCCATGAATTCTGAAGTTTGATTGCAAATGACTCTTCTTATTCTCCAAATAATTCAGAATTATCCAATCTTGGGTCTTAATTTTCTTGGGCTTGGCTTAGCAAGATTAAGGCCTGATTTGCTTCTTTTTTAGCACAACTTTCTTGGGCCAGCAATGCGTCTACTTGGGCCCCAATTGCATCTTGCATTCTTTTTAGCCTTCTTCTTGTCATTGGGCCTTCACTTAGAAATAGGTCTTCAGTTTGTAATTTGATGGGTTGGTTCATATCATCCTCCCTCTCTTGAAAAGGAGTCGTCCTTGACTCTTCAACATCTGCACCAAAATAAGGAGAAATGTCAGAAACAATAAAAGTAGCACTCATACCATACTCACCTGATAGTTGAAGCTTGTAAGCATTTTCATTGATTCTCTCAAGGACTCGAAAAGGTCCATCTCCCCTAGTCATGAGTTTGGACTTCCTTTTATCAGGAAACCTTTCTTTCCTAAGATGTAGCCACACCAAATCTCTAGGCTCATAAATCATCTGCTTTCTTCCTTTGTTAGCTCGATCGGCATACTTTTGAGTCATTCTTTCGATATTCTGATGTGATTTTTCATGGATTTGTTTGACAAATTCAGCACACTTCTTTCCATCCATTTTAGCTCTTTCTTGCAAAGGTAGAGGAATCAAGTCAATAGGTGCAATAGGATTAAATCCATAAACAATTTCAAAGGGTAAAAACTTAGTAGTGGAATGAATAGCCCTATATAAGCTAACTCAACATGTGGCAAACACTCCTCCCAGTTCTTCAAGTTCTGCTTGTTGATTGTTCTTAACAAAGAGGATAGTGTCATATTCACAACTTCAGTTTGTCCATCGGGTTTTGGATGACAAGTAGTAGAAAACAATAATTTTGTCCCAGCTTGCCCCCACAAAGTCTTCTAGAAATAGCTTAAGAATTTGGCATCTCGATCTGACACAATGGTTCTTGGCATTCCATGCAGCCTCACAACTTCCCAAAATCAGGTAGTGCCAGTAAATGTGCTTGAGTTAGCTTCTCTTTAAGAATTTGGAAAGCTTTCTCTTGAGCTTCTCCCCATTTGAATTAAACATCCTTCTTGGTCATTCATTCAATGGTGCTGCCAGTGTACTAAAATCCTTCACAAACCTTCTGTAAAAGCTTGCAAGTCCATGAAAACTCCTGACTTGTCCAACAGTTGTACGGGTTGGCCAATCTTGGATTGATTTAATCTTCTCTTCATCCACTACAACACCTATGCTACTAACAACAAAGCCAAGAAAAACAATTTTATCTGTGGAAAAATCACACTTTTTCAAATAGCCAAACAATTTATCCTTTCTTAGAACCTCTAGAATTTGTTTAAGATGATCAGCATGTTCATCTAAGGTTCTGCTATACACAAGAATATCATCAAAGTAAACAACCATAATTTTACCATTGTAGGCACGAAAGACATGATTCATTAACCGCATGAATGTGCTAGGTGCATTAGTTAATCCAAAAGTCATAATTAACCATTCATATAATCCATGTTTTGTCTTAAATGTCGTTTTCCATTCATCTCCTTCTTTCATTGTTATTTGATGATAACCACTTTTTAAGTCAATTTTGGAGAAGATAGTTGAACCAGATAATTCATCTAGCATATCATCTAACCTAGGGATATGATGACCATATCTTACCGTGATGTTGTTAATGGATCTACAATCAATGCACATTCTCCAAGTACCATCTTTCTTGTACAAGCAATACCGAAACTGCACAATGACTAAGGCTCTCTCTCTCATGTATCCCATTCTTATCAACTCTTGAACTTTGAATCTCCTTAGTATATTCAGGATTAGTGCGGTATGCTGGACGATTAGGCAAAGATGCTCCAGGAATAAGATCAATTTGATGCTCTATGCCCCTAATTGGTGGCAAACCTGGCGATATCTCATCAGGAAAGACATCTTCATATTCCTGCAAAAGAGATAAAACAACACTAGGCAAAGGAGAGGTTAAGTCGTTAGTATTCAACATCGCCTCTTTGTACACAAGTACTAGGAGGTTTTGTTGAGAAAACAAAGCTTGCATAATCTCACTTCTTTTTGCCACTAGAAAACTCTTCTCTCCTTTTTTCTCTTTTCTCTCCTTTTCTTTTTGAACTTTCTCTCAGTTTACTCTCCTTTTCTCCACTCAAATCTTTCATATTTTTCTCACTCTCATTTTACTCTCTTCTTGTTGAATCATTTTTCCTTTCTCACTTTCTCTTTTCTTTTCTCTCTTTATTTGATCTTCTATTATTTGTTTTAGGGATAATGGAAGGAGGGTTATAGGCTCCCCTCGAAGTACAAAAGAATAATGGTTTAAGTACCAGTCATGTGTTACACGACGATCAAACTGGCACGGTCTGCCCAACAAGAGGTGACATGCTTTCATGGGAACAACGTCACAGATTATTTCATCTCTATATTTGCTCAATACGCATTTTCCACTCCAAATACGCATCAGGATCATTTTTTTCCTTGAAAAGAAGGTACTTTGATTTTAATTCCACCAATGTTGTCTCCTCGGTTTCTATGTCTGCTTTGTTCATCACGATGAAATCTCCTTCTTCTTGGCTGGTGATCGTCAAATTCATCTCCATCAACTTGGCTCTCCGTATCTCCATGGGGTTGTTCCTGATTATTTGGAGGATTTTGTTATGTATAAGCTTGATTCTCCATTTGATTTAATCGTTCATGGATTCATGCTAGCTTTCTGTCAAACAATCTCTCAAGATGGCTCACTAATGCTTGCATTTGAAAATATGATTCTCCATGTTATGTAGTATCTTCTGGATTTCATGCCATGTTAGTCAAAGAAAAAAAACACTCTTGATAATCTCATCAACTCACAATTCCCTCAGAATCTGTCCTTAGCTCGTATGCAACCCAAATCCTTGTTGACTAATCCGATAATGCCAATTACTCACTTCAACCAAGTATGTAGTGGTGTGGTAAAATTGTGAATAATGGATGGGTTTAGGCCAGAAATAGGATTAGGTCTAGAGTAGGAATTCAATGAAAAGAAGGGAATTTTTTAGTAGTGCAAGACAAAAATGCAACAATAAAAGCTATGAAATTTGAAAGATAACAGAATGTAAGAACTGAATTGAGCACCACTATTTTTTTCTTTCTCATTTTTTTCCAAGATTTACTTTTTTTGTTGCTTTTTTGGCTTTTTTGGGTGCTTTACCTGTACAAACTAAATAAACAGCAAACAAACAAAGGCTCTCAAAAGTTGAAAGATAAAACAAAATTCTTGCACATTAAGAATATAAACTAAGTGAAAGATTTTGGAAAGTTTCTTGTTTTGGCAGAAACAAAGGAAAGGAAAGGATTTGAAAGAGAATTTTTTTTGAAGTAATAAAATGATTGAAAGAACCTTACCGTGTCTACCTGGGGCTCTGATACCAAATGATGTGAAACCAGAGAGGTGGCCCGATCTTCACGGCGTATGATGTTCAAGAAACTCGAAAACAAACTTAAAAGAATGATATAAGCATCACACTCTAGAATAAGTGATAGGAAATAGGGCGTGATAAGCTCTGGATAAGGATGGTTCACTGACCTGACAAATGCAAATAACCAACCAACGTTGAAAAGAACGTGACCTGCTATTTAGACCACTTGCCCAATCACGATCACGAGTTTAACCAATGCACGCAGCAACGCACTTGGGTTGAAGCACGACTTGGGGGCTTTTGCAGATTTTGATCCCCAATCTTATAAGGAAGATTGACAAGGCAAGGTTCCACAAGGGCTAAAGAATATAGAAACTCACACAATATGAGAGAACACTCAAATTCTGAATTGATAATCTGATTGATGCCTTTTACAAAGGACTACATGATCTATTTATAGGTAGAGCTTTGTAAACGAAAAATACACTAATTAAAGACCACTAATGACTCTTGATCTCCCCATGAATTCAGAGTTAATAGTATGACTCTTGATCTCCCCATGAATTCAGATTTTAATGGTATGACTCTTCATCTCCCCATTAATTCAGAATTAATGGTATGACTCTTCATCTCCCCATGAATTCAGAATTAATGGCATGACTCTTCATCTCCACTGAATTCAGAATTAATGGTTGCACATGACTCTTGATATTCCCTATGAATTCTGAAGTTCGATTGCAAATGACTTTTCTTATTCTCCAAATAATTCAGAACTATCCAATCTTGGGCCTTAATTTTCTTGGGCTTGGATTAGCATGATTAAGGCCCGATTTGCTTCTTTTTTAACACAACTTTCTTGGGCCCCAATTGCATCTTGCATTCTTTTTAGCCTTCCTCTTATCATTGGGCCTTCCCTTAGAATTAGGTCTTCAGTTTGTAATTTAATGGGCTGGTTCACATCCCGATCTTTATATTGAATGATATGATTTTTTGGCCTAATTTTGTCTTCTCTTATATTTTAGTTGAAGATGGCATTATCTCTGTCCCAAAGGACATTTTTGCCGATTTTCCTAAGCTCCGGTCTATTTTCCACATTTTGTGGAAGATATGGACCATTCTATTATATTATATGATTTTTGGCCTAATTTTGTCATCTCTTATTTTCTAGTTGAATTGGCGATCTCCTGGTTCTGACAGATATTTTTGCCGATATTTCTGAGCTACAGACTTTTTTCACATTTTTTGGAAGATATGGATCTTTTTATTAAATGATATCGGAGAAAAAAAATTAGGCCAAAAATTATTTGTTGTGACCGGAAAATCGCCATCTTAAGCTGAAAGATAAAAGAAGACTAAACTCGGAAGCAGGAAATCACCATCTTCATCTATAAAAATGTCCATTGTAACAGGAATATCGCCATCTTCAATTGAAAAGATTTTTATTTATGATTTTCTGCTCTTGGTGTAATTTTCTACATATTATGAAAGATATTTATCTTTTTGTTAAATGACATGATTTTTCTGCCTAAATTTGTCTTCTCTTATTTTCCAGTTGATGATGTCGATCTCCCGGTTTCAACGGAAATTTTTGCTAATTTTTCTGAGCTCCGGCCTATTTTCCACATTTTTGAAAGACTTGGATCGTTTTATTAATGATATGATATTTTGGCCTAATTTTGTCTTCTCTTATTTTCCAGCTGAATATGGCGATCTCCTGGTTCTAACGGACATTTTTTGGCGGATTTTTCTCAGGTCAGGGCTATTTTCTACATTTTCTCGAAGATATAGTCTTTTTATTACATTATATGATTTTTGTAGGCTAATTTTGTCTTCTCTTATTTTTCTGTTGAAGATGGCAATATCCCGGTTCCAATGGACATTTTTGTCGATATTTCTCAGCGCATGACTGTTTTCAACATTTTCTGTAAGATATATATTTTTTTATTAAATGATATGATTTTTCTATCCTAATTTTGTCTTCTCTTTTTTTTTAATTGAAGATGTCGATCTCCCGGTTTCAACGGAAATTTTTGCAGATGTTTCAGACCTCGACGCTATTTTCTGCGTTTTATTGTCTTTATGGATATTTTTAATCAAATTTTAGGATTTTTATATATCTTCTCTCATTTTTCACTTGAAGATGGCGGTCTCCTAGTTCCAACAGACATTTTTTGACGGATTTTTCTGAACATGGGGCTATTTTCTATATTTTCTGGAAGATATCGATCGTTTTACTAAATGTTATGCTTTTTGGCCTAGTTTTTTCTTCTCTTATTTTTTTCGTAGATGATGGCGATCTCCCGGAACCAACAGATATTTGTGCGGATTTTTCTTTGCTATGGCCTATTTTCTGCATTATTTGGAAGATATCGATCGTTTTATGAAATGATATGATTTTAAGCCTAATTTTGGCTTCACTTATTTTGTTAAATTTTGCAATCTCTCGGTTCGAACAGATATTTTTACAGATTTTTCTGAGCTCAAGGATATTTTCTACATTTTATGGAAAATAAGAATATTTGTATTAAATGATATGATTTTTATTACGAAATTTTGTCTTCTCTTATTTTTCAGCTGAACATGGCGATCTCCCGTTCCAACTGACATTATTTTTCGGTTTTTCTGAGATCGATGCTATTTTCTTTACTCTATGGAAGATATGGATCTTGTTTCAGAGTGTATTCTCACTACAAAAGCGTTGACCGTGGGCTTCCCGGTCAACGTGGTCAAGGGGCCGATTTGGGTCCCTCGGGTGCGTCGAGTCCGTGCAGACGCGGCGAAAATCAGAGTTGTAGATGACGTGGAGCGCTTCGGCTGGGCTGGGTCTGGGTCCTCGGCCACAAGCAGGGTGAGGGGAAGCCTCGGCCTGGTGTGATACGCTCGGCCTCGGACAGTCAGATGACGAGGGGTAGCCTCGGCGCCTCGTGAGCGGAGGGGAAGCCTCGGCTCGGATGGACGTGCTCGGCCTCGGTCGATCCGGACGATGAGGGGTAGCCTCAGTCGCCTCGCTCGATACGTGGCCGGTGTGGGGCGGAGGGGAAGCCTCGGCCCGCAGATCTGATCTCCTCCTGCGCAGACGAGAACGCTCGTCAGGGGGGCCGGACCTTGGTTCCGGCCAAATCCCCTCCGATGCCTAAGTCAGACGGTGATCTGAAAGAGGAGGCTCGGCGGAGACGGTTCGACTCGAGAGGAGATCGGAACGGTGTCTACCAGCGCGAGCGAGGGAGGAAGGGGATGAAAATGGGGGAACTAGGTCGTTGATGGAGTACCTTAGGTTTTAGTTACCTGAGATGCGGTCTTTTGTCCTGTCGTCCTCCTAGCCCTTTTATTGACCTCCCTTCGTGACTGCCCATGACTCACGTCCCTCATTCGCCCCCAATCGTGCCCCCTCAATCCGCCCCCTCGCCGCTTCCTGCGCCATCCCAGCACTTCCACATAACGATCATTAAGTGGTAATGGGTCTGGGGGAGCGGTTATCGCAGGAGTGGGCGAGTGACCAGCGCGTTATCGGGGCCGGGTCGGATCGACATTCGGGGGTCCTCTTTAGGGCCTTGTCGAGTGGGCCTGAGTGCGTAGATGGGCTTTTGATCGGCAGTCGGGTTTCTGGGCCGTGTCTTTCGGGCTTCGGCCAAATAGGCGTAACAATTGCCCCCATCGGTCGGGTTGATCGGCCTCGGCCGGTTTGGCTCGGCCGATGTGACTCCCGCCGACTTTGACAGGCTCGTCAGTCGATGCCGACTGATTTATTGGTCGTCATCATGGGTTGGTCCGTTTGATACTTTTAAGGCGCGGGTTCCAAAGCGCCGTCGGTCCTCTGATGTTGCCACGTGTTGCTGCGGGTTTATCCCCGCCGCTCGCAAGGCCGTCTTAGGTCGAGAAGCCGGGGGGTTGAGTACCGCCATTCTGTCATTTTCTTCTTTGCGTCGATCTCGATCCCGCCCGAGCTTCGCCTCATGTCGTCTTCCTCTGCCACTGGTTCGGGTCGGCCGGAGCGTGACGTCACTCCTGGCCTGGTGGGTAGCCCCCCTTCGGCGATTCGTCGACACGGGGGTGAACTCTCAGGGGTGCCCCCGGAGGTCTTGTCGTGGCCTTCGTCGGTCTGTGCCACCGCCATCGGGAGCATGCGCTCCGCCTACTTGCTTCCGCCATACTCGGCTCGTGCCCCCGGGTCCAACGAGCGGATCTGCCTTCCTTGTCCCAACGAGGTTGGAATATACGAGAAGTGCTTCCGCTTCGGGCTTCGTTTTCCGCTTCACCCCTTTATCGTCGAGTTTCTTCAGGCCCACAATGTGGGCTTGTGCCAATTCTGCCCCAACGCCGTCGGGCTCCTTGTCGGGTTCGTCGTCGTCTGCATGCTGAGGGAAGTGGCACCCTCTCTCCGTCTCTTCGCCCAGTTCTACCGCTTGAGCCACCACCAATCGGGAGCGTGGATTTACATCAGCGCCCGCCCGAAGATGACCCTGGTGCTGGGGCTGCCGAGCTCCCTGAAACGTTGGAAGGGAGAGTATGTATTCGTCACGTTCCCGTCGAGTGTACCTTTCCTGGCTCGGTGGGGAGCGGCCGGCGCGGTCATCCTCGATCTGGGTGAGCCGACCGCTGCCGAGCAGCAGACGGCTAAGAATCTGCTGGCGATTCCGCCGAGGGAGCGGACGATCGACGTCCTCTTTAGCGACCATAACTTGTGCAAGACGGTGTGGCCTTTCGGTAAGCTCTCCGAGTATTCGCCATTCGAGGTTGCCCGGGCTCTTCTCGGTCTCTCACTTCCTCTTTGGATGCAGGCGAATTCCCTCTCGGTCCTTCTCCCGCCAGCACTCACGTGCAGGCCCCAGATCCGGATCCGCGTAGGAGAGACCATGTGTTGGAGGTCCGAAAGAAGCAGCGGGCCGTGACCTCAACTGGAGGCTCCAAAAGGAAGAAGGGGCCATCCCCCTCTATCCCCTTGTTGGGGTCTTCCAAGAGGGTCCGTGAGGGGGCCGAGGGAGTTGACGTCCCGTCGCCTGCCGATCAGCTCTGACCCGCCCCCGTTGAGGTTGCCTGGCCGTGGGTCGGCCCTTCGCCCCTCCCAGGTGGTTCTCTCCCTGATGCCTACGATCGGTATCTAGGCACGTTCCGCTCCAACCCCGGCGAGTTCCCTTCGTCAGGGGAAGGCCTTCTTCGTCCACGCTTCCCGGTGGGGGAGAAGGAATCGGTGTTTTCGAGTCGCGGAGCCGCCGCACGAGTGGCCGAGAATAGTTGCCTCCCTCCCGATCAGGCTGTGTTGGATGGAGTTAGAGGTGACTGTTTGGCCACCTTCGTGATTCAGGCCGGCCAACAGGTAGAGTGTCTCTGCTTGTCCTCCCTCCAGCTGCTTTCGCCGTCTTACCTTTGTTGCCTTGGTGCAGTTGTCCTCGGTGGGTCTCTCAATGAGGCGCCAATTTGCGGCGCTTCCCAAAGCCAAATCTGATGCCGAGCGAGATCTCGAGGCCCACGGTGAAGAGGCAGGTCAGTTAGAGGAAGTGCGGGTCAGGTCCTTGGAGACCCGCGTAGCTGAGCTGTCCTCTGCCTTGGAAGAGGCGGACCGGGAGAGGGCCTTGGCTCTGACTGCAAAGTCAGAGGCCGAGGCACGGGTCGCCGAGCTTTTGGGAGGTGCTAACACGCCTGGGGG
Organism: Scilla litardierei; assembly: GCA_030789695.1. Taxonomy (NCBI): domain Eukaryota; kingdom Viridiplantae; phylum Streptophyta; class Magnoliopsida; order Asparagales; family Asparagaceae; genus Scilla; species Scilla litardierei. The sequence continues at coordinate 115,432,160 of CM061133.1, read as the reverse complement.
AGCCGAAAAGATCCCAGTCTCCGTTGCTGCCCCCGAGGCCCTGGAGCTCTCCGATCGTCTGGAGGCGGCGGAGGAGCAGGTGAGGACTCTCCTCGCTCAACTCGGCGAGAGATCCCGAGAGATCGAGAAGAAGAAGGCGGAGCACCAACGCCAGATCGTGACCTTAGAGGCTCGGGTGCGTGGGCTCGAGGAGGTGGATCCGGCCCGGATCGCACAAGACGCCGTGGCTGAGTATGCCACCTCCTTCGTTGAGTCCGCCTTGGCGGAGGCGTTCGAGAAGGGCTTCGCCCGGTGTCAGTCCGAGATCCAGAAGAAGTTCCCGCTCTCGGGGGTCAACTTCGAGGATCTCCAGATGCACTCTGACGGCGAACGGAGTGTGGGGGATGGCCCAAGTGGACCGCCAGCCCGCGGCTCCACGGGTGCCCCTGGAGATGAATGAGGGAGGGGAATGCCCCTCGGCCTTTTTGTGCGTCTCTCTGTACATCTTTTTGCTCATCTGGAAAGGAATGAATTTAAATAAATTTATTTCACAGAAAACAATACATTTATTGAAAGTACTTGCGTAAATGCTCCTCATTCCAAGCGTGAGTGAGAATCCTCCCCTCCATATCGGCTAGACGGTAGGTTGCGGGTCCGAGGACCTCAATGACTTTGTAGGGTCCTTCCCATTTAGCCGCGAGCTTCCCTTTGCGAGCGGTATCCGGGTTGAAGCCCGCTTTCCGGAGGACCAGGTCCCCAAGGTGGAAGCTTCTTCCCTTGACCCGAGCATTGTAGTATCGGGCCACCTTCTGCTTCTGGCGGATGATGGTGGCCAGGGCTAGCTCCCGCCGCTCGCCGAGGAGCTCCAGACTGAGCTCTAGACCTTGCGAGTTCCTGTCTTCGTCAAAGCATTTGAGGTGGAGAGATTCTTCACCCAACTCGACCGGTACCACCGCCTCGGTCCCGTAGGCAAGCATGAACGGGGTTTCGCCGGTGGCCTCCTTGTGGGTCATCCGGTATGACCAGAGTATCCCGGGGAGCTCCTCTGGCCAGTTTCCTTCGACGTCCTTCACTTTCTTTCGGAGGGGCTCTATGATGCATTTGTTGGCTGCCTCCGCCATTCCGTTGGTCTGGGGGTGTGCTACAGAGGCGAAGAGAAGCTTGATCCCCCATTCCGAGCAAAAGTTTTTGAACCCTGCGGAGTCGAACTTCTTTCCGTTGTCTGTGACGATGGCCCATGGCACTCCGAATCTGGAGATGATGGAGTTCCACACGAAGCTCTTCGCTTTCTTCCACGTGATGGTGGCCAATGGTTCGGCCTCGATCCACTTGGTGAAGTAGTCCACCGCCACAATCAGATACTTCCGCTGCCCCCGGCCCGGCTTAAACGGTCCGAGGATGTCGAGCCCCCATTTCGCAAAGGGGATGGGGCTCACGATAGGGATGAGCTCTGACGGGGGAGTTGAGGTGTGGTGGGCATACCTCTGACATTCTTGGCATTTTTGGACGTAGTTTGTTGCGTCTTGGGCCAGGGTCGGCCAGTAGTATCCCTGTCTCAAGATCTTCTGTGCGACCATCTTGCCCCCGTGGTGATTTCCGCAGATCCCTTCGTGAACCTCCCGTAGGACGTAGTCAGCTTCCTGCGGTCCGATGCATTTCAAGTATGGGAGGACATCCGCCTTCGTCCAGCGTCTCCGGCAGAGCGTCCCCTCATGGATCACGTATCGGAGCGCCTTCCTCTCCAGGGTCCGACGCTCGTCCCAATCCGTCGGCACCTCCCCATGAGTGAGGTACCGTATGATCGGGTCCATCCAGGCGGGATCTTGGTCGATCGCCATCATCTCCTGCTCTTCCGTGCTAGGGGATTGCAGGTTCTCCACGTAGATGGTGCGGCCCAGCTCCTTAGGCGAGGATGAGGCTAGCTTCGACAACGCATCTGCCCGTGCGTTCTCCGATCGTGGGAGACTCCACGTTTTTGAACCTGGACAACGCCGCTTTAGCGACGGCGAGATACCTCTGCATCGCCTCCTCCCGCGCCTCGTAACTCCCCAGAAGTTGGTTGACAATGAGCTTCGAGTCACTGAGGAGGCGCACGGACTCGGCCCCGAGCTCCAGGGCCAGCCTTAGGCCGTTGATCACCGCTTCGTACTCCGTCACGTTGTTGGTGGCTGGGAACTCGAACCGCAACGCGTATTCCACGATGTTCCCTTCCGGAGATCGGATCGCAATCCCGGCCCCGCCTCCTGACTGTGTGGCCGATCCGTCCACATGGACTATCCACGCTCCTGGAACTCCTGACTGGGGGTGGTCAGCCGAAAGAAAAGACAAGGGTTGGGCAATTACCGTTGCTGGACCTTCTTCCTCCGGGGGGTGTTCTCCTTCCGTTGTGCATTCAACGATGAAGTCGGCCAAAGCTTGCCCTTTGATGGCCATGCGCGGTTTGAATCGGAGGTCGAACTCGCTCAATTCCACCCCCCAGTTTAGCATCCTTCCCATTCGATCGAATCTCTTGAGATTCTGCTCCAGTTGTGAGTCGGTCATGACCAGTATGGTGTGGGCTTGGAAATAGGGCATGAGCCTTTGCGCTGAAAGAATGAGAGCGTACGCCAGTTTCTCCATGGGCGAGTACCGCGTCTCCACCCCCTTCAAGATCCGGCTCGTGTAGTACACCGGCCATTGTACCCCTCCGTCTTCCCTGATCAGCACCGAGCTCATCGCTTCCTCTGCACACGCCAGGTAAAGGCTTAGTGACTCCCCTTCTCGTGGCTTGGACAGGAGAGGCGGGCTGCGGAGGTACTCCTTGAGATCCGCGAACGTCCTGGAGTAGTCTTCGTCCCATAGTATCGCCTTCCGATTGTCTGACGGTTCCGCGATCGCCTTCCTCAGAACTTTGAAGAAGGGGAGTGATCTCTCTGCCGATTTGGAGAGGAATCGTCCCAAGGCTGTGATGCGCCCATTCAGCCTCTGCAGCTCTTTGATCGTCGTCGGCTCCCGCATGTTGATCAGTGCCTCGATCTTGTCAGGATTAGCTTCAATGCCACGGTTAGTTATCATAAATCCTAAGAATTTGCCTGATCTTACCCCGAACGTGCACTTCGTGGGGTTGAGTCGAATGTTGTGTCGCCGCAACCGCTCGAAGGTTTCACGAAGGTCGGCGATATGGTCCTTCGGCTTCCTCGACTTGACAAGCATGTCGTCGACGTAGACCTCCAGGTTCCTCCCGATCTGGGAGTGAAAAACCTTATTGACCATTCTCTGGTAGGTGGCCCCTGCGTTCTTCAAGCCAAAGGGCATCTTCTTGTAGCAGTATGTTCCCTGGTCCGTCGTGAAGGCTATCATCTCCTCGTCTCGGGGATCCATCTGGACTTGATTGTATCCTGAGTAGGCGTCCATGAATCTAAGCATCTCGTACCCCGAGGCATTGTCCACAAGGTGGTCAATGCGCGGCAGGGGATAGCTGTCTTTGGGACAGGCTTTGTTGAGGTCACTGAAGTCCACGCACATTCGCCACTTCTCGTTGGGTTTCCTGACCATCACCACGTTCGATAGCCACTCCGGGTACCAGACCTCTCGTATGAATCCGGCGTCGAGGAGACGCTCTACTTCCTCGGAGGCCGCCTTCATCTTCTCGCCACCCAGGTTCCGCTTCTTCTGCCTGACCGGCTTGAAGTTGGGGTCGGTGTTGATCTGGTAGACGATCACCTTGGGATCTACGCCGGGCATGTCCTCCGGTGACCACGCGAAGACGTCTAGGTTCGCCTCCAGGTACTCGACCAGCTGGCCCCTCAGGTCGTGGCTTAGCCCTCTCCCGATTGAGACGAACCTGCCCTCGACGTCCGTAACCGGGATCGGCTCTTGCTCCTCCGCAGGGGTGGGTCTCGGCCCGCCCCTTAAGTCGAGCGTGGCCATCCGGTCGACTAGACGATCTCCGGGTCTTTCCTCCTCCAGTTGATAGCAGGTATTTGGTCTCCCTGCGTCGCCCTCGACCTGTCCCATCCCCCTGGGCGTTCGGAACTTGATAGTCTGATGGAGGGTCGAGACAACCGCACCGATGGCGTTGAGAAGGGGTCGGCCGATGATTCCGTTGTACTCCGACCCGATCCCCAATACGATGAATTCTACCGTCAGGGTCACCGAATCTGGTGGGCCTCCGAGTGTCACCGGGAGATAGATCGTGCCGATGATGGGGGTGGAATGACCCGTGAATCCTACCACGGGACCCGAGCGAGGTCGCAAGTCTTCCCTCCGCCGCCCCATCTTCTCCAGGGTTGACATGAAGAGGACGTCGCAGGAGCTGCCGGTGTCAACGAGCAGTCGTCGTACCATGGTCATGTCGATGATCACCGATACCACCAAAGCTACGTCCGAGCTGCGCGCCGTTACGGACGTGCTCAGCCTCCCGACCGGTAGGGCCGGTGAGGGTTTCCCGGTCCTCTCCTCACGATCCTCCTCGCGCTGAGCCCGGGCCCACTCTTGCCAACGATGGCGGGCCCTGTCGCTTCACGTCTGAGCCTTGTTCTCCTTTCGATGAGACGGGTGAAGCCGTGTCATTGCAGGTGTGGTTTGTTTCTTCGTGGGACGGTTCGTTCCCGCAGACGGCGCCAGATGTTTCAGAGTGTTTTCTCACTACAAAAGCGTTGACCGTGGGCTTTCCGGTCAACGTGGTCAAGGGGCCGATTTGGGTCCCTCGGGTGCGTCGAGTCCGTGCAGACGCGGCGAAAATCAGAGTTGTAGATGACGTGGAGCGCTTCGGCTGGGCTGGGTCTGGGTCCTCGGCCACAAGCAGGGTGAGGGGAAGCCTCGGCCTGGTGTGAGACGCTCGGCCTCAGATAGTCAGATGACGAGGGGTAGCCTCGGCGCCTCGTGAGCGGAGGGGAAGCCTCGGCTCGGACGGACGTGCTCGGCCTCGGTCGATCCGGACGACGAGGGGTAGCCTCAGTCGCCTCGCTCGATACGTGGCCGGTGTGGGGCGGAGGGGAAGCCTCGGCCTGCGGATCTGATCTCCTCCTGCGCAGACGAGAACGCTCGTCAGGGGGGCCGGACCTTGGTTCCGGCCAAATCCCCTCCGATGCCTAAGTCAGACTGTGATCTGAAAGAGGAGGCTCGGCGGAGACGGTTCGACTCGAGAGGAGATCGGAACGGCGTCTACCAGCGCGAGCGAGGGAGGAAGGGGATGAAAATGGGGGAACTAGGTCGTTGATGGAGTACCTTAGGTTTTAGTTACCTGAGATGCGGTCTTTTGTCATGTCGTCCTCCTAGCCCTTTTATTGACCTCCCGTCGTGACTGCCCATGACTCACGTCCCTCGTCCGCCCCCAATCGTGCCCCCTCAATCCGCCCCCTCGCCGCTTCATGCGCCATCCCAGCACTTCCCCATAACGACCATTAAGTGGTAACGGGTCTGGGGGAGCGGTTATCGCAGGAGTGGGCGAGTGACCAGCGCGTTATCGGGGCCGGGTCGGATCGACATTCGGGGGGTCCTCTTTAGGGCCTTGTCGAGTGGGCCTGAGTGCATAGATGGGCTTTTGATCGGCAGTCGGGTTTTTGGGCTCGTGTCTTTCGGGCTTCGGCCAAATAGGCGTAACAGATCTTTTTATTAAATAATATGATTTTGATAGCTTAAGTTTGTCTTCTATGATTTTTAAGTTGAAGATGACGATCTCCCAGTTCCAATAAACATTTTTTTTGCATTTTTCTGAGCTCCAGGTTATTTTCTACATTTTATGGAAAATATGGATCTTTTTATTAAATGTTATAAATTTTATAACCTAAATTTGTTGTGTCTTATTTTCAAGTTGAAGATGGCAATCTTTATCATGAATGATATGATTTTTGGCCTAATTGTCTTCTCTTATATTTCAGTTAAAGATGGCATTCGCTGGTCGTATAGGAAATTTTTGCGGATTTTTCTATTCCGGGCTATTTTCGACATTTTCTGGAAGATATTGATCGTTTTATTAAATGATATGATTTTTGGCCTAATTTTGTCTTCTCTTATTTTTCCAGTAGAAGTTGGCGATCTCCCAGTTCCAACGGACATTTTGCGGATATTCCTGAGCTCCGTGCTATTTTTCACATTTTTTTGGAATATATGGATCGTTTTATTAAATGATATCAGAGAAGACAAAATTGGGCCAAAAAATGTCCGTTGAAACCGGGAAATCGCCATCTTCAATTGAAATATAAGAGAAGACAAAATTCGGAACAGGAAAATCACCATCTTCAACTATAAAAATGTCCGTTGTAACCGGGATATCGCCATCTTCAACTGAAAAGATTTTTATAAATCATTTTCTGATCTTGGTGCAGTTTTCCACATTTTATGAAAGATATGGATCTATTAATTGTTATGATTTTTCTAGCCTAAATTTGTCTTCTCTTATTTTCCTGTTGAATATGTTGATCTTTTTATTAAATGATATGATTTTTTGACTAATTTTGTATTCTCTTATATTTCATTTGAAGATGGGATTTTCTCAGTCCCAACTGACATATTGAGGATTTTTCTGAGCACATGCAATTTTCCACATTTTCTGGAAGATATGGATTATTTTATTAAAGGATATGATTTTTGGCCTAATTTTGTCTTCTCTTGTTTTCCTGTAGAATTTGGCGATCTCCAGATTCCATCGGACATTTTTACAGATATTTCTGAGCTCCGGGCTATTTTTCCACATTTTCTGGAATATATGGATAGTTTTATTAAATGATATCAGAGAAGACAAAATTAGGCCAAAATGTCCGTTGGAACCGGAAATCGCCATCTTCAACTGAAATATAAGAGAAGACAAAATTCAGAACAAGGAAATCACCACTTCATCTATAAAAACGTATGTTGTAACCAGGATATCACCATCTTTAACTGAAAAGATTGTTATATACCATTTTCTGATATTGGTGCTCTATTTTACATTCTATGAAAGGTATAGATCTTTTTATTAATTGATATGATTTTTCTAGCCTAAATTTGTCTTCTCTTATTTTCCTATTGAAGAATTGATCTTTTTAAAAAATGATATGATTTTTTGGCATAATTTTATCTTAACTTATATTCCAGTTGAAGATGGCAATCACCCGGTTCCAACGGACAATTTTGCGGATTTTTCTGAGCTCCGGACTATTTTCCACATTTTTGAAAGATTTGGATTGTTTTCTTAAATGATATAATATATTTGCCTAATTTGTCTTCTCTTATTTTCCAGTTGAAGATGTCGATCTATATGTTCCAACAGACATTTCTGTGGATTTTTTTGAGTTTGCAGCTATTTTTACATTTTCTGAAAGATATGGGTCTTTTTATTAAATGCTATGATTTGTGTACTAATTTTGTCTTTTCTTAGTTTTCAGTTGAAAGAGATCTCACTGTTCCAACGGAAATTTTTGCAGATTTTCTGAGCTCCTAACTATTTTTTAAAATTTTTTGGAAGATATGGATCGTTTTATTAAATGATTTGATTTTTGGCCTAATTTTGTCTTCTCTTATTTTTATATTGAAGAGTGCAATCTCTCTGTTCCAACAGATATTTTTGCCCATTAATCTGAATTCGGTGCTATTTTCTACATTTTCTGGAAGACATGTGTCTTTATTTTAAATGATATCATTTTCATACCCTAATTTTGTTTTCACTTATTTTTTCTATTGAAGATGGCGATCTTGTCGTTCTGACATACATTTTTGCTGCTTTTTCTGAGCTCGAGGCTTTTTTCTACATTTTTCTAGATGATATGGAGATTTTTATTAAATGATAAGATTTTTATAACCTAAGTTTCGCTTATCTTATTCTTCAGTTGAAGATACGATCTCCCGGTTCCATCGGACATTTTTTGCGGATTTTTATGAGCTCCGTCCTATTTTCTAAATTATCTGGAAGATATGAATAGTTTAATTAAAGGATATGATTATTTGGCCTAATTTTGTTTTCTCTGATTTTTTAAGTTGAAATTTCCGATCTCCCGGTTCCAACTAACATTTTGCCAATTTTTCTTAGCTCGGGGCCATTTTCTGCATTTTCTGGAAGATATGGATCTTTTTATTAATTTATATGATTTCTCTAGCCTAAATTTGTCTTCTCTTATTTTCCAGTTGAAGATGGTGATTTTTAAATGATATGATTTTTGGCCTAATTTTGTCTTCTCTTATATTCTAGTTGAATATGGTGACAATCCGGTTACAACGGAATTTTTTTGCAAATTAATTCTCTTTTTTTGCCAAGCTTTACTTTTTTTTGCTTTTGTTTTTTTCGAATTTTTTCTTTTGCTTTTGGCTTTTTTTTTGCTTTTTTGGGTGCTTTAATTGTACAAACTAAAAAAACAGCAAACAAACAAAGGCTCTCAAAAGTTGAAAGATAAAACAAAATTCTTACACACTAAGAATATAAACTAAGTGAAAGATTTTGGAAATTTTCTTGTTTTGGCAGAAACAAAGGAAAGGAAAGGATTTGAAAGAGAAATTTTTTTGAAGCAATAAAATGATTGAAAGAAACCTACCGTGTATACATGGGGCTCTGATACCAAATGATGTGAAACCAGATAGGTGGCCCGATCTTCACGGCGTAGGATGTTCAAGAAACTCGAAAACAAACTTAAAAGAACGATATGAGCTTCACACTCCAGAATAAGTGATAGGAAATAGGGAGTGATAAGCTTTAGATAAGGATGGTTCACTGACCTGACAAATGCAAATAGCCAACCAACGTTGAAAAGAACGTGACCTGCTACTTAGAGCACTTGCCCAACCACGATCACAAGTTTAACCAATCCACACAGCAATGCACTTGGGTTGAAGCATGAATGGGGGGCTTTTGCAGATTTGTATCACCAATCTTATAAGGAAGATTGACAAGGCAAGGTTCCACAATAGCTAAAGAAGATAAAAACTCACACAATATGAGAGAACACTCAAATTCTAAATTGATAATCTGATGGATGCATGTTACAAAGGATTACATGCTCTATTTATAGGTAGAGCTTTGGAAACTAAAGAGACTCTTTAAAAGACATTAATTAAAGACCACTATTGGCTCTTGATATCCCCATGAATTCAGAGTTAATAGTATGACTCTTGATCTCCCCATGAAGTCAGATTTTAAAGGTTTGACTCTTCATCTCCCCATTAATTCAAAATTAATGGTATGACTCTTCATCTCCCCATGAATTAAGAATTAATGGTTGCACATGACTCTTGATATTCCCCCATGAATTCTGAAGTTTGATTGCAAATGACTCTTCTTATTCTCCAAATAATTCAGAATTATCCAATCTGGGGCCTTAATTTTCTTGGGCTTGGATCAGCAAGATTAAGGCCTGATTTGCTTCTTTTTAGCACAACTTTCTTGGGCCAGCAATGCTTCTACTTGGGCCCCAATTGCATCTTGCATTCTTTTTAGCCTTCCTCTTGTCATTGGGCCTTCATTTAGAATTAGGTCTTCAGTTTGTAATTTGTTGGGCTGGTTCACATCACGATCTTTATACTGAATGATTCGATTTTTGGCCTAATTTTGTTTTCTCTTATATTTTAGTTGAAGATGGCATTCTCTGGGTCCCAAAGGACATTTTTGCTGATTTTTCTGAGCTCCAGGCTATTTTCCACATTTTCTGGAAGATATGGACCATTCTATTAAATGATATGATTTTTTGCCTAATTTTGTCTTCTCGTATTTCTAGTTGAAGTTGGCTATCTCTCAGTTCCAACGGACATTTTTGCCAATATTTCTGAGCTACAGGCTTTTTTCATATTTTCTGGAAGATATGTATCCTTTTATTAAATAATATCGGAGAAGAAAAAATTAGGCAAAAAACTGTTTGTTGGAACCGAGAAATCGCCATCTTTAACTAAAATATAAGAGAAGAAAAAATTCGGAAACATGAAATCACCATCTTCATCTACAAAAATGTCCATTGTAACAGGAATATCGCCATTTTCAATTGAAAAGATTTTTATTTATGATTTTCTGAGCTTGGTGCAATTTTCTACTTTTATGAAAGATATTTATCTGTTTGTTAAATGACATGATTTTTCTGCCTAAATATGTCTTCTCTTATTTTTCCAGTTGAAGATGTCGATCTCCCGGTTCCAACGGAAATTTTTGCGGAATTTTCAGAGCTCCGGCCTAATTTCCACATTTCTGGAAGACTTGGATCGTTTTACTAAATGATATGATATTTTGGCCTAATTTTGTCTTCTCTTATTTTCCAATTGAATATGGCGATCTTCCGGTTCCAACGGATATTTTTCCAGATTTTTCTCAGCTCGGGCTATTTTCTACAATTTCTCAAAGATATGGATCTTTTTATTACATTATATGATTTTTGTAGGCTAATTTTGTCTTCTCTTATTTTCCAGTTGAAGATGGCAATATCCCGGTTCCAACGAATATTTTTATCGATATTTCTCAGCTCGGGACTAGTTTCAATATTTTCTGTAAGATATATATCTTTTTATTAAATGATATGATTTTTCTATCATAATTTTGTCTTCTCTTATTTTTCAGTTGAAGAGGGCGATCTCACGTTTCCAACGGAATTTTTTTTTCGGATTTTCAGATTGCGACGCTATTTTCTGTGTTTTCTTGTCGATATGGATATTTTAATTAAATGTTAGGATTTTATAACCTACGTTTATCTTCTCTTATTTTTCACTTGATGATGGCGGTCTCCCAGTTCCAACAGAAATTTTTTGCGGATTTTTCTGAACTCGGGGTTATTTTCTGTATTTTCTTGAAGATATCGATCGTTTTACTTAATGTCATGCTTTTTTGTTCTAATTTTTACTTTTCTTATTTTTTTCGTAAATGATGGCAATCTCCCAAAACCAACAGATATTTTTGCGGGTTTTTCTGTGCTACAGACTATTTTCTGCGTTATCTGGAAGATATCGATCGTTTTATTAAATGATATGATTTTAAGCCTAATTTTTGTCTTCTCTTTTTATGTTAAATTTGGCAATCTCTTGGTTCGGACGGATATTTTTACGAATTTTTCTGAGCTCGGGGATATTTTCTACATTTATGGAAAATAAGAATATTTATATTAAATGATATGATTTTTATTGCCAAATTTTGTCTTCCCTTATTTTTCAGCTGAACATGGCGATCTCCCGGTTCCAACGGACATTTTTTTTCGTTTTCCTGATATTGATGCCATTTTCTTTACTCTATGGAAGATATGGATATTTTTATTAAATGATATGATTTTGATAGCTTAAGTTTGCTCTATGATTTTTAAGTTGAAGATGACGATCTCCCAGTTCCAACAAACATTTTTGTGCATTTTTCTGAGCTCCAGGCTATTTTCTTCATTTTACGGAAGACATGGATCTTTTTATTAAATGATATGGTTTTTATAAGCTAAATTTGTTTTCTCTTATTTTCAAGTTGAAGATGGCGATCTTTATTATAAATGATATGATTTTTTGGCCTAATTTTGTCTTCTCTTATATTTCAGTTGAAGATAGCATTCTCTCGGGCCTAAAGGAAATTTTTACGGATGTTTCTAAGCTCTGGGCTATTTTCCACATTTTCTGAAAGATATTGATCGTTTTATTAAATGATATGATTTTGGCCTAATTTTGTCTTCTCTTATTTTTCCAGTAGAAGCTGGTGATCTCCCGGTTCCAACGGACATTTTGCGGATATTTCTGACTTCGGGCTATTTTTCACATTTTTTGGAATATATTGATGATTTTATTAAATGATACCAGAGAAAACAAAATTGAGCCAAAATGTCCGTTTGAACTGGGAAATCGCTATCTTCAATTGAAATATAAGAGAAGACAAAATCTGAGCCGGGAAATCACCATCTTCATCTATAAAAATGTCCGTGGTAACCGGTATATCGCCATCTTCAACTGAAAAGATTTTTGTAAATCATTTTCTGATCTTGGTGTGATTTTCTACATTTTATGAAAGATATGGATCATTTTATTAATTGATATGGTTTTTCTAGCCCAAATTTGTATTCTCTAATTTTCCTGTTGAAGATGTTGATCTTTTTATTAAATGAAATGATTTTTATGCCTAATTTTGTATTCTCTTATATTTCATTTGAAGATGGCATTTTCTTAGTCCCAACTGACATATTGCGGATCTTTCTGAGCTCCTGCCATTTTCACATTTTCTGGAAGATATGGATCGTTTTTTAAAGGATATGATTTTTGGCCTAATTATGTCTTCTCTTATTTTTCCTGTAGAATTTGACGATCTCCCGGTTCCAATGGACATTTTTACAGATATTTCTGAGCTCCGGGCTATTTTTTACATTTTCTGGAATATTTGGATTGGTTTATTAAATCATATCAGAGAAGACAAAATTCGGCCAAAAAATGTCCGTTGGAACCGGGAAATGGCCATCTTCAACTGAAATATAAAAGAAGACAAAATTCAGAACCGGGAAATCGCCACTTCATTTATAAAAATATCCGTTGTAACCGGCATATCGCCATATTTAAATGAAAAGGTTGTTATATATCATTTTCTAAGATTGGTGCTATATTTTACATCCTATGACAGATATGGATCTTTTTATTAATTGATATGATTTTTCTAGCCTAAATTTGTCTTCTCTTATTTTCCTATTGAAGAAGGTGATCTTTTTAATAAATGAATGATTTTTTGGCGAATTTTGTCTTAACTTATATTCCAATTGAAGATGGCAATCACCCGGTTCCAACAGACATTTTTATGGTTTTTATTGAGCTCCGGCCTATTTCCACATTTTTGGAAGATTTGGATTTTTTTATTAAATAATATGATATATTTGCCTAATTTTGTCTTCTCTTATTTTTAATTTGGGCGATCTCCAGGTTCCAACAGACATCTTTGTGGATTTTTTTGAGTTTGCAGCTATTTCTACATTTTCTGGAAGATATTGATCTTTTATTAAATGATATGGTTTTTTGTACTAATTTTTCTTTTCTTAGTTTTCAATTGAAAACGACCTCCCAGTTCCAACTGACATTTTTGCGGATTTTCTAAGCTCCTAACAATTTTTTTAAATTTTTTGGAAGATATGGATCGTTTTATTAAATGATATGATACTTTGGCCTAATTTTATCTTCTATTATTTTTATGTTGAAGAGTGCGATCTCTCGATTCCAACAGATATTTTTGTCGATTAATCTGAGTTTGGTGTTATTTTGTACATTTTCTAAAAGACAAGTATCTTTATATTAAATGATATGATTTTCATACCCTAATTTTGTCTTTGCTTATTTATTCTATTGAAGATGGCAATCTTGTAATTCTGACAGACATTTTTGCTGATTTTTCTGAGCTCGAGGCTATTTTCTACATTTTCTAAACGATATGGAGATTTTAATTAAATGATAAGATTTTTATAACCTAATTTTCGCTTGTCTTATTTTTCAGTTGAAGATGACGATCTTCCGGTTCCATCGGACAATTTTTGCAGATTTTTCTGAGCTCCGGCCTATTTTCTAAATCATCTAGAAGATATGAATAGTTTTATTAAAGGATATGATTTTTTGGCCTAATTTTGTTTTCTCTGATTTTTAAGTTGAAAATTTCGATCTTCCAATTCCAGCTAACATTTTGCCAAATTTTCAAAGTTTGGGGCCATTTTCTGCATTTTCTGGAAGATATGGATTCTTTTATTAATTGATATGATTTTTCTATCTTAAATTTTTCTTCTCTTATTTTTTAGTTGAAGATGGCGATCTTTAAATGATATGATTTTGGCCTAATTTTGTCTTCTCTTATATTCCAGTTGGAGATGGCGATAATCTGGTTCCAACGGACATTTTTATGGTTTTTTCTAGCTCCGGCCTATTTTCCACATTTTTGGAAGATTTGGATTTTTTTATTAAATGATATAATATATTTGCCTAATTTTGTCTTCTCTTATTTTCAAGTTGAAGATGGCGATCTCCAGTTCCAACAGACATCTTTGTGGATTTTTTTTGAGTTTGCAGCTATTTCTACATTTTCTGGAAGATATTTGATCTTTTATTAAATAATATGGTTTTTTGTACTAATTTTTCTTTTCTTAGTTTTTAATTGAAAACGACCTCCCGGTTCCAACGGACATTTTTGCGGATTTTCTATGCTCCTAAATATTTTTATGGAAGATATGGATCGTTTATTAAATGATATGATTTTTGGCCTAATTTTTTCTTCTCTTATTTTTATGTTGAAGAGTGCGATCTCTCGGTTCCAACAAATATTTTTGCTGATTAATCTGAGTTTGGTGTTATTTTCTACATTTTCTGAAAGACATGTATCTTTATATTAAATGATATGATTTTCATACCCTAATTTTGTCTTCGCTTATTTTTTCTATTGAAGATGGCAATCTTGTAGTTCTGACAGACATTTTTGCTGATTTTTCTGAGCTCAAGGCTTTCTACATTTTCTAAACAATATGGAGATTTTAATTAAATGATAGGATTTTATAACCTAAGTTTCGCTTGTCTTATTTTTCAGTTGAAGATGACGATCTTCCTGTTCCATCGGACATTTTTTGTAGATTTTTCTGAGCTCCGGCCTATTTTCTAAATCATCTGGAAGATATGAATAGTTTTATTAAAGGACTAGTCATAACCCGTGACCATAGGTCACGGTGCATTCAATTTATTCACCCAAAAAATTTCAACCCATTCAAAATATCTGCCCCCAAAAAAATTTGCAGACTCTTCAAAATATCCCAAAAAATTTGCTGCCACATTAGTAATATCCCCCCATATAACAAAAATTTTTAGCCACATTGAAATTAAAATTTAATTCTCATAAAGAATTTAGTTCTCCTAGAGAATTTAGTTCTCACCAAAAATTCCCTCCAATGTTTAGTTCTATCAAAATTTAGTTCCCGCCAAAATTTAAAATTTTAGTCATCTCTAGATTTTTGTTTCCCCAAAAATTTAAATTTTTAGTTTTCCAAAATTTTGTTCTCTCCAAATTTAGTTTCCCCTAAAATCCGCCCCCCAACCTAAAAAAATTAGTGTTGCCACCGAAAATTTTCACAAACTCTCATCTCAATCATTGATTCTTTAATATTCAATCCTAGTTATCTTTTTTACCAACATTTTTGTCCTAATCAGCAAAGCAATTCAAAAACACGGTTTCCACCAAGCAAGAGGTTTATCCAAAATATATCGATTTCCTTCGTCTAATTTTGCCTAATATTATCTAATTGTATATTTGTATTCTCTGTGTGAGGGGAAAGGAATAGAATATGGAAACAGATTTTATGTGGGAAGATAAACAAAGATAAAGCTTCTATGATAATTTTCTTAGTTCTGCTTTATTTATGCTGCAATGTAAACATATTTTTTCTGCTATCGTGAAACAATTGTATGGCATATACTGTGTGATTGATTAGAGATCAATTCACATTAAATTTATCAAATAGAGAATAATGAGTATCATATGACGTGTGAAATCTAATATATAGGATGATATAATGACGTATTCCCCTCTATTATAAAGGGCATATGAGACAAAATGTGCCTCATATAATCCTATATGCTATATCGTCGCATGTAAGAAAGACGTCATATGTAAGAAAGACCTCTCATATAGTGTACAATACATATTATTCTCCTCTTATTTCCCTTGAGGTCTACTAATGTTCGAGTGCTTCTTTATAAGGAAAAATGCAATGAGTGCTTCTTTATAAGGAAAAATGCAATGATTAACAAATCACTTTTTAGCATCCCATATATGGCTGCAATAAACTCAATTTACCTTTAGTTTCATGTAGGTAAATATTTCGTATGATTAATATTTGACATGCATTTAGTTTATATTTCATATATGTTAGGAATTAACAATCGATAATTATAATTGTGATATACACAAATGTCATAATTTAAACCAAATGATGGTCATTTACTTTACATACTTTTGGACAATGGAAGCATCATTGCTTTTACTCACAAATGGTAATGTAAGTTCTTAATAATTAAGGATTCAATTGTCCATAGGCCTTCAAAAGCCTGTATATCTCAAGGCTTCTTTACAAAATTTGAGGTATGGTACAGAAGAGATGGTAGTTATTGTTGCTACCGTCAAGCTTATCCTAAAAATATCCAAAAACTTGGCCCGAAACTACAGTTGCATGATTGAAGGAGGCTTCTCTGAGTTCATGCCATCAATTTCCGTTGAATTTTAGTTTGGTTCTAATGCAGAAACTTGCTTGAGGATTCTCTGTGTGCCTTTTTGAAGATGGGATTCTCCATGACTTCCATGGCTGAAGGTTGCCTAATGGGGTCAGGCATATCCTGAAATTAAGTAAAATGTACAAATGATCATTACAAAAATTCGTAAATTTTTTGATGAATACATACCCTGTGGTAAGTTTGAAAGAGGGTTTGGACTTCATTGCAATCACCACATCCAACCTGACACCTCCTAAAAATCTCAACTGGTGATGAATAGAGAATTGTTAGTTGAATAGAGAAATCTCTAAAATTCTTATGAACAAATGTGATGGTTGCTACAGGAGAAGCAAATAGCAATTAAATTTGAACTTGTTTTCAGTTCCCTTTTTTTTGTTTAATTTCCTCTAATTCAAGTATAATTTACAGAAAATCTTCAAAAAAACACATTAACTTTAAAACAAATTACATAACCTGTCATAATCAACATTCCTTTCCAATATCGACCTCAATGCACAGTATACGGTCTATGATTTTCAAGTCTACAATGTAGTATTCTCTCAGAAAGGCATGTATTAAATCCATAATTAATTTTGTGGTTGTAGATAGAACAGACCCTCACTCTACAACCCTACATAATAGTATTTAGTGTCAGAGCCCTTAGTCACATATTTTTGCAGCTTATTTGACATGGAGACATCCAGTCTCAATTTTGTTAAACAAAGAAACAAACAGAATTCTTAGTTGAACAGAGAATTCTCTGAACTTCTTATGAACAAATGGTGATGGTTGCTACCGGAGAAGCAAATAGCAATGAAATTTGAACTCGTTTTAGTTCCCTCTTTTGTTCAATAATAAATTTGAACTTGTTTTAGTGAATAATAAATTGGCTGCTTTTTTATTGTCCGGTTAATTAATTATCCTGCACATGATAAGTTATAACTCGCTAGAGACAAAAGTTCTTGTGCATGTGCAAATACACATGTATTTTTTTGACAATTTACTTAAACTTGTAGCTAATATGAATGATTTACTATTTAAGATGTATGATATTTACCATTTTAAGGTGTTTAATAAAAGAGCACTGTGGAAGATTTTGGATTTTTGAAGTGTGTAAGGTGTTTAATAAAAGAGCACTGTAGAAGATTTTGGATTTTTGAAGTGTGTAACTTAATGAGGATCATTCCATTAAATTGAATTGAATTAAATTGTAAAACTATTTTGAAATAAAAAAGTGTTCTTTTAGTCCATGACATCCCAATTAAAATCATGTTTCCATTAGGAAGGAGGGAATTGTAGTTATAATAATAAAGATGGGTAGTCCACCTAGAACTGTTTGGATTTCTCTCCATCTTGAATTTTTAACAGTTTAGTCAGGGAATTCATAATAAAAGAGCTGGTGGTAGCTTGCACTCAAGAGAAATGTATAGGAAAACGCCTGGCAGCTAAAGATCATCAGTGATGGTCTTCTTGGAAGCTTTTCTTTACTACTGAAACTGAGCAATGATTAGGCTTTGTTTTGATGCACTGCACTATTTCATCATCTTGAAAGCCACACGTTTCAGTCCTCCTCTCGGCGTCTAAATAGCACATTCTTCATTTCGGCATCTAAATATCACATTCTGTTTTCTTGCAATAATGCAATTCTATACCAGCAATTGGCTGTTTGATTTGCTCTTTGTCGTGCTTCTAGCATCGGAATTTCATAGTTTTTTGCAGCCGTGCATCTTGCTTCTGTGGTCATAAATTGATTATTATTTAAGTATTTATGCATTTATTTAATTTCTATCGCGATGCAGATCAAAGAGGGTTTTGCTGAAGGCAAGGACATTGTGGTGTCTGTCATGTCTGCAATGGGAGAAGAACAGATCTGTGCTCTGAAGGACATTGGTCCCAAGTAGCCAACTTTGATCCGAAAAATAAACCATTACATGTTTATCAAAACTGCGCCTACTCTCGTGGGTTTGGGGGGGGGGGGGGGGGGGGGGGGGGGGGGGGGGGGTAAATGTTGGTAAAAGACATTTTAGCAATGAGATTATGTCTTCTGTCATATATATCCTTAGCTTTATCAGAAATGATGAGACTGTCCTGCTTGGGACAACTTGTTTTACTTCTCTCCCTTCAAGTCTTATATGTACCGAATCCCTTGTTTTCTGCTCGTCGATTTCTGCTATTATGCTCATGCTTTATCGTTGAATCCTTTTGGTACAAGTTGCTAATGATTTCGGGTTATGGTGATTTTCTATTGAATTTCCTTGGAGAATTCAGCATGGGTGTATGCTTGCTTTTGTTTGCCCCTCCGAGTCAATAAAATTTTCAGGTTATATCTATTATGCAGGATAACTTCCTACTAAAATAAAGAAAAACAAATAGAAGAAAAAATGCAACTCATAAAAAATGTACGAAAGATAAAAAACCAGCACAAAATTCGACATGTTGTGGAAGAAAAAACTTAACTCATTACTTACAGTAATGCATCCTTCAATCCTCAAATTGTTCGACTCGAATAGCCAGATTTGGATGTGAGCTTGCTGCATAAAGAAAAAATTTGGAACCTGAAGATCAGTTGACATAAAAGACATAGAAAGACTTGAAGAAACCTGAAGATGAGATTCCGAGCAAGAAACATTGGAACCCAAATTTACAGGCAAAAAAGTAAAATCTGGGCATATATAAACTGCAATTAACCTGGAATCCTTAGAGTGAAGGAGCCCTGAAGCCTGCCATTGACCAGTTGCAGAAGCTCATTCCCAGAAAGACAATTTAACACTCATGGTATGATTGGCAAATCAAGTGTCAGGAAATAAAAAGTCAAAAAAATGCGTACTTGTCAAGGCTTTGCTCTCATGGGGTCTTCTGGTTGATTCAATTGATCCAAATAAAAGGAGCAGAACCAGCAAAAAGCTCTACCCCATAGCTTTTGCTTTTGCCGGATGAAGCCACTATGAGATTGGTGTAATAGAGATGACAATGAGAGATTGAAAAGCAAAAGCCATGTTTATTCCTGAAATGGTCTAATCATGGCCAACAGGTCAGGTGCATAATTTATCATATCATGAGCTTGGTTTTGGGACGAAGATATGGGGTTTTGTCCGAACAGACATTACATGATTAAATCCAAAAATCCCACAAAAAATAATAAAGGTAATGTAGCTTAAACACATTATACTATTAGCTTAAGGATAAATCATCGTTACCAGATCCATTAATTCCTTGGAAATCACATAATATCCAAACTAATTTAACCTAACAATAATTGACAATAACACATTATCACATATGAAAATTCACAAAAATTCCAAGGCAACCACTTGAAAATTGAACAAACCCAACCCACACCAAGTTCAGAACCAGATAGAATTTTAAAAATACATTGAGGAGAAATTAAGATACAGTAACGATGTTACATACTAATGAAGGGGAAAAAAGAAATCAACAAATAGAAGGGAAAACTGAATTTAGAAATGAATGTATTAACTCACCTCATCCATCTTTGTCATATCATCTTAGACATGTTTCTCAAACTTTCAGAAAAAGATAGCCTACAAAAATTTATACAACCAACTGATTTTATCAGCTTAAAATTTATACCCCCAAGTTGTCGAATTTATACATTCAGGATGGTGAACTGACTACTCAAGGTGAAAGTGGCTGAGATCGCTTCAACGACTTGATTCATTCATGGTTTAAACAAAATTTTATACAACCATCTAATAAATCCCTTCAAATAATTTAAACAGACTACGTAACTACATAAATGAATTCGACGACCAGACAGAAAAACAACAATAAATACATCAAAGAACCAACAATCGGACACAAATGGATTCGACGATGGAGAGAGATAAATTTACCTGAAAGGATTATCGATTCCCTTGCAATCAGAATAGGAAATCATTAGGTTCATGCTGGTATAGGGAGTTATAGGTTTCTTATTCTCACATGTGGCTATTTTTGCAGCCACATCGGAATCGAAGAGCGAGCTCGAAATTGAAATTTTGCAGAACGCCTCTCGCGAATGGTAAAAAAATGAAGCGACAATGTCGAAATCAGACTGTGGAGGTAAATATACTGGTGGCATACTGACATCAGACCTCAGAACTCAAATGAGGAAGACATTCAAGCATAAATTATGTCATATATGAAGACGCATTATCAATAGTTAACATTAACCATATTATCTCTTAAAACACCATTCATAACCATCTTGATTGGTACAAACAAATACAACAGGTTAAAAATTTTATATTTCAACTTTGTCTTCTCGGGAGGTTCTTGGATAAAAATTAAAGTAAAATATTCCAGAAAAAATTGAAAAGTAACCCCGTGTAGATTAGAACAAATAACAAATTTAACTCAACATTTCATTCACCAGGTCGACATTTGGTATGTCAAGTCTACGAACAACAACATCAGTAGCAACCAAAATATTGAAGCGACCATCGCGAAAGCCTGAAAGGGTTCTTTCCCTCTAATTCTGTGCTATGTCACCATGCAGAGCCTCACATCCAAAACTCCGAGACATACCATTGGCCAACCTATCTGCATCATGCTTTTTTTGAGTGAAAATTATACATTTTCCCCCTTTGGCATGTTCCGATTTATTTTTAGGAAATAAAAAAATGTCAACTTCAAGTCACATTGGAAAATGCTACCTTGATTAGAGGCTCAAGAATGTGTGGGTTGCCATTACTGTCTGTTGCAATGGAATATAGTGTAATCACTTCTGCTAACCTAAGGAAAAGACAATTGTATATCAGCTTACCCAATGACTAAAAAGATCTCAGCATGAACTATCAATATTAGTTCAAAAGGAATTTGGAAAAAGAAACGAAATCTTAAAAGGACCTCAATGTCAAATAACAAAGCATGAAATTCAAAAGAAGACAAATGAAATAGACTAAACCATTACTGGAAGCAGTGAGATAAGTTGGAATGTCTGTCTCATAATCTGAGACATAACGTGATACATAATGATAGGTTAAGGTATGCATTTCACATATAACTTGTTTACATCCAGATAAGATGTGAAAAGATATGGTGGCATATAGCAAGAACCATAATATATGTTTGATCAGGGCAACCATGAAGGAAGATATTTCAAAAACATTGATCTTAGAAGTTTGAAAGTTTAACAAAGCACATAAACACAATAAAATAAACATTGAATCATAATATAGAACAATTCAGAGTGATCTCCAGTTACTGCAGCGTTATGGCAATTATTTCTTAGCATTATCACATGCTCCTCCAGCAGTATTCAGGAAGAGTGCCATTAAAATACCAGCAACTATAGAAAACATCAACATGTATGCCTCGAATTTGTCACCAAGAAGCCGATGACCTGTGGCTTGACCAAATAACCAAAATATGATCTTGGCAACTCCAAGGTGTCAAGATAATAGCAAGGTAGCATCATCATCACCACCAGTCAATTATTATGTATAATGGTTCAATGCAAATAGCACATAAATTTAGTGTAGGATATTAAGTGAATATGTACCAATAACTATTGGCGATATAATTGCCAAAGCACCAGGTTTTATCATCTCTCTCAAGGATGCAGATGCCAAAATGGAGACACAACGACCATAATCTGGTTTCTTACTATAATCCTGTGATGCTACCCGACTTGTAGAAATTCGTTTGGAATATCAAAATAATGCGGGGAAATTGCTAATCATGTATTACCGTTATACATGGCGTCTCAATAAACTGTCTCCTAACTTCATTAACAACTTCCTGAGCAGTTCTTCCAACAGTTGCACAAGCCCAAGCACTAAATATAAAAATAAGCATAGAACCCAACAGCCCTCCAAAAACCTCTGGAATCTCTACGCCGACCTTCAAGTACACAAAATTACAAAGACATCACCAAAAAAGATAGTACAATGAATAAAAGCACGTGTAAAACAGCATGGAGGAAGAAATTCAAACATTTTTCATGTAAATGGAGTATAATGAGTACTATGACAAAATTAAAACTAAACCAAACTTGAACTGAAAGTTTAAAGCCAAACACAACTATATATTCAAGCCACAAAAAATAGAAGAACTTAAATTACTCTTGCAAATATCCTATCTTCCTCACACATTTTTCTCTCTCAACGACACATCAAATTAACAGCGACAGGATCAAATTAATAGGATCATGTAGCAGTATCAAGTTAAAATATCATAATTTAACAATGCAGGATATAGCACTAACAATTATCATGATGGTAACATGAAAAAGTTGATTAATTTAGTTTTGGAGCCATCATATTTAACTAACTGTACATTTGTTTACATCATTAAATTACATCAAACCTATTTGTTTTTCAAGTAACTTACAACAGCAAGTTAACTTTCAAATTAAATTACAAAACAATTCATTTAAGCAAATCATCAAACACTCCATAAGCATGAATACACACAAAACCTTTAACATCTACATATACACAAAACAGAGAGAAATTCATTAGAATTATTAACCAAACAAATCAAAAAAACCTATTACAAAGGAAGAGAATATAGAGAAAATCCCATCAAATAAATTCAAAAATAGAAAAAACTTGATTTTTTCTGTTTTGCAACCTTCAAATTTTGTGGTTTCTCTTTACAAACATACCCAGATAGGGCCATCCGGCATCTTCAGTTACCTCCTCCTCCGTGGTGCCTTCGGTGGGCGTATTCTCCTCATCAATCGTCGGCTCATCCACCGCTGGAGCAGTAAGTGGTTGCTCTTCGGTTGACTTTGGTGACCTCGACGACAATGCAGACTCAGACGGTTTGGGTTGAGCTTTTAACCCATGCTTTAGAATTTAGTGGGTGTTTTGAATTTCCCAAAAGCTTTTAATCGACTGGTGTGTTTTGAATTTCCTCCTCGCTTTGAATTTCCCCAGATTCAAATGAAAAAATTCAAACGCATTTAGTTTTCCCCCCAATTTCAAATATTACCCTCCAAGTATATTTCAAATCATTTTCTTTTTATACCTTGTCCTAGTCAGCATCTGTTTTTTGTCCCAGTCATCTTTTGCTTGCCACGTAGGACAAAGCTTTGTCCTACTGGGACAAACATTCAAAATCTTCATCCTTTATAGAATAGATATGATTTTTTGGCCTAATTTTGTTTTCTCTGATTTTTAAGTTTAAAATTTCGATCTCCCGGTTCCAGCTAACATTTTGCCAATTTTTCAAAGCTTGGGGCCATTTTCTGCATTTTCTGGAAGATATGGATCTTTTTATTAATTGATATGATTTTTCTAGCCTATTTTTTTCTTCTTGTTATGAATAGGACCTATTGGGCCTATTGGGTATCCACCCACATGAGTACCCATTATAAATACTATATAAAGGAGGCTAGGGGTTTCCTAGCCTCAACCCTTCTCCAAATCTGTTTCTCGTTCATAACACGTTATCAGCACGATCACGCTCGTAGGAGGAGACGGCGGCTCGCGGGGAAGGAGATCCATCAATCGCTCCGATTCAAGAAGATCGTAATCTTCTCAACGGGGAGCGAAAAGGGCATCCTCCACCAACCGTCGACTAGATTCCTTTGTCGAATCTAGAGGTAAAAATCAAAACTTTTTAGATCTTACTTGCTTTTCACGTTAGATCTGCATGTTTTTAGGATCAAAAAGTTTAAAAACACGGTAAAAATCACATTTTTTTAGATCCGCATGCCTAATAATAATAAAAATCTGTTTTTAGCGATCTAAATCCTTGAAAAATCCGGTTTTTACCCCCCCTTTGATCCAAAATCTCCGCACGCCGTAAGGCGAAACGGCGGCGCCTCACAAGCGCCGCCGGCGGCAAATAAACGCCGCGGCCTGAGGCCGCGGCAAGCAGCTGCGGCCTCCGGCCGCGGACTGCAGCCGGGGCCTGAAGCCACGGCAAGCAGCCGCGGCCTCAGGCCGCGGCCCCATGCCGCGGTCACAGGCCACAGCCGGCAGCCACGGCCCCAGGCCGCGGCGACCGCGGCCCCATGCCGCGGTCACAGGCCACAGCCGGCAGCCACGGCCCCAGGCCGCGGCGGCCGCGGCCTGCAGCCGCGGCCCGCCGCCGCCACGGCTGCCGCGTTCTGCGCGGCCAGCCGTCGCGGCGACACGCCGCAGCCCCCTGGGGTTTTCCGAAACCCTAACCCTAAACGGGCCAATTTTTCGGGGGAGGCCCAAATTAAGCACAATGGGTTGTTTTCATGGCCCAAAAGGCCAGAAAATTAGACCATTTACATAAATAATTTTTCTTTTTGTTTTTGGCCCTTAAAAGCCCAAATAATTAAAAGAAAGTTTAAAGGGTTTTTAAGCGGTAAACAAAACATTAAAATATGGATCAAAAGGTAAAAGTTTTCAAAAATAAATATTTGCACGTCACAATTTAGATTATTTAAATTAATCTTTACATGCCTGTGATTGATTATATGCGTAGTTGTATGTTTCCAATATATTATCTGGGTGGATGTGCAAATTAGGCTATATTTTTAGGGATCAGCCTGGTTTCCGACACCTTTTAATTTCCTGCAATTTTTCTTTTTTTGAGAGAAATTTGTAAGTGAGATATAAATGTAAAAAGAAGACCGAAGGACACCAAAAAGGAGCTGAAGGCGTACGCACAATGAAGATAGGGGCTTCTCTCTGAAGTTCCCGAGTTGTATTTTATTCTTTCATGCTATTTTTGATGTAACTTCGGACTGTACTTCTTTTTATTTCGGTGTCGGCTGGCTGATCCCCATAGTCCTAAGTCATTTTCGTTTTCATTGCTTATGCATTAATTGCGTGGATGTTAATTATTTTAAATACCATGTTAATGTTACAATGAAACTGTCAAATAGCATGCAAAAATCACTTTGATATAGTTCAACGCCTATTGCTAGACTATATACCTATGATAAGATTATTTAAATGCCTGCAGCATATAAATAACATGTGTACATCATACTTGTTTCAATTCAATTGAACATAACCTTTAGTTTACAAGCTTTACATTATATGTATGATGAGCTTATGATATGACGATATTTATGACAATAAGACAATAATGATTTCAAAAAGTTTAATATCCACTTTGACAAAATGAACCTGAAGTTAAAAATCAAATTAAAAGTCAACACTCTCTCTCCCTAATAAAATAAATACGATGGTTTATGCGAAAATTATAATTGCTATCTTTATAAAAGATGCACACTTTGCGGTAAACAGATATATAAGATCTATGATCTATATAATCCAATATGGACACCAGAAGTTTTCCATAATACCACTAAACTCTTTAAAAGAGTACTCTCCTTTATTTTTACAAGGAAAGATTTTTTCTAGCCTTGAATATAAGCATACGCCTGAAGTCGTGGCTTAATGAATAAGTGAGAAATATATTACGCACCCACGTATTTGTTCCCCTCTGAGCATGGTAAACTATCCACGTAAAATTTGAACGACTCTAGTAAAAGGCCTGAAGCTATACTCGAGCATTCAAATAGACTTTTTAAAAGTCTCTTATTAATTAGAAAACTGGAAGTATAAATAATTTGCTCAAACCCCTGCTTATGTCTCCTTAGCAAGACTAATTTTCATTGTCCTTCATAAATAAGGAATATTGAAATCAGGGGAAGTTCAGGATCAAACATGACCTGAAATAAAAATAAGAAAAACGCAAAACAGGGGAAGTCTTGGATTAAATGGGAAAGGGAAGATACGATATACCTCGACATGGAGTAAGCAATTGCAAGCCAAAATCAGACCGGAAGTTCTGATAAGAGCCATAATGGTTTTGCAAACATGAATGTGCATTAACTTATGCCATATAAAAATACATACATATCTAGTCAAAACGACGAAAGTCTAATTGACCTTATGTATATTTAGCTACTCCCCGAGGACAAATAAATTTTGAAATCAAATATAATCTGTTGTCATAACATAAGTCTTAATGAGTATAATTATTGTTGTATGTTTTCAAGAGCACACATCACACTATGTCACTTGTTGACTTATCATCAGTATTATTCTCTTGTAGTTTTAATACATTTTATTTTACTGCGTATGTTTTGCTATCTTGAATACCCCTAAAAATAAAATGAGGATGCCATATACTCTCTGAAACTTATACAGTTTCAAAAAGGATATTCGTCAAAACGAAATCCCTAATGACTCAAGAAATAAATGAAGCCTGAAGCTTTGTCCCAAAATGATCCGCACAATAGTCAATGTGAAGATGTAATCCTTCACAGTTTGAACACAGTTCAACTATTACCGGACAAAATTAACTTGAGCATTTTAATGGACTTTTCAAAAGTCCCACATAAATTCAAAAAGAGGAATTATTTTGGAACACCAGAAGTGTCCAGAATCGACCAATTTTGGATCGATATCACCTTGGATTAATGATGCAAGACATCATCAACTAAACGAACCCGAAGATTCTTCAAAAAAGGTGAAACTTTCATTGTCCTATTCAAAAGGGAAAAATGATAATGAGATCATCTCCATTCACATGGACATTGACTCTCCCAACTTCCTCAAATGAATTTAAGATGATATACTATCATCATTAAAGATAATGAAGACCTTTAGGTCTCTTGAGAGTATTTAAGGGATATAAATAGGCTTCGTCCACTCCCTTAACCGGACTGATGATGTACCCTTGGTGTACTCATCAATATATCCTCTAAATAAATGGTCATTATCCAACCACATTCTTTTATAAAATGGTGGTAACTTTGGATAACACTGGGAAATTTAAATGTTTTACAACTGGAAAAATAACGAACACCCTGAAGCTTGTGTTCACACCCAAATATGGGTAAGATAAATCATTAAAATGATTTAAATGGATTTCTTATCCATTAAAAAACCAGTTGTAGGTGACTACATGGGAACATGCAATTACATTGCAAACCATCAAAACGTATCCTTAGAACCTATTTATATGAGTCTGATCGCCTCATATAAACAGTTTCCAAAAACCCCTGACGGGGGAAGCGTTTAGAGCACATCTTATAGATTGTGCCATGATGAGTAGACACCCCCATATCACCACTATAGACCATCAAAATGCAGAACTATTTATCGGAAGTAATTATCCCAGATAAATAGAGTCTGAGCACTCTGAACAGGGGAAGCATTTAAATTCACTTCTCCCAAGACGTGCATTGATGACCCTATTTTAAAGATTTGATGAGATCCTGAAGATCCCTCACAACTTTAATGTCCCAGAATCAGTTTCAACAGAAATACTACAATCATCCATGAGCCTGAAGCTCAAATGACCATTTAAATCATTAATACATATGATCTGGTTATCATGAATTGTGATGAGATCCTGAAGATCCACACTTATGAAACTGTTAAAACAGTTATCAGACATAGTTACTGACAATATAGATATTGTCAAAACTTTCACATCCCTGCTACTAAAAATCCAGCTAGGATTGATATACCAAATATATTAGATGCAATCCACCAGTAGTAGAAGTGGATATCCTCAATGGATGAGAGGACATACCACTAGGCTCCAAAAAGAGAGATATACTCCTGGAGACCGAAAAAACAATACCACCACAGGAAAGTGAGCTCAAATCCAGAACCTTATTGCAACTTGGTTGCTAAGGACCAATTCTGGATCTGTCCATATTCTTTACCCGTCCCAGAACCTTCACTTCTTTAACGCATCGTGAAGGAGACACCTCTGGGAGAAATCAAATGATTATAGCACGTACGGGGTGAGTTTTGGACAAGAAAGAACACATTTGTCGACAAATTCTCTCATATTTCATTTTGCCAGTTAAATATAAAATATCGTTTCCACAACTCTGCTTTGCCTGAAGCAAAGATAGAGATTTGGCCAAATTATAATAATGTGGAATGAGGCAATAATAAGGTGAGCTGGACTCACTTATGAAATATGAGGTATTGGACCTGAAGTCCAGGTATCAAAAATGATATCAAATCCTGTGGAATAACTGAGTATTGAAGGAGAATTAAAATAAAATCGTTAGCTATAAGCATTTTAATTTGCTATAGCTTTAGAGGTATAAATCGCTCAAACCAGGAAGTAATCAAGTAAGATGAGCTGAACTCACTTACAAGATGAATCTGATGCATCGACTGGTTTATGTCAAGGCGTAACCCAACGAATGGCAAAAAGAGGGAATTTTTGGTTGATGTTGCTATTGGATGTGACAACATCACCGATATGAAATTTCTTCAACTGCATGTACAAATTTTTTATTTACTTTCCTTTCTTTTTGGGACACATATTAATAATATGATTAAAGGAAATACAACCTAGACAAAGATCCTTAAAGGACTCATACTAAAAGGTTGTTGTTTGCACCTCTTAAAAATAGTATTGTTCTTAAGAGAGCAAATTAAAAGAATTGAGATTATTTTAATAACTCAAAATATTATCGGATCTCCTGAAGAGAAATTACCGAAATATCTGTTAAAGCCTATCTATCAGATATGATATGATATGAAAGCCCTAGCTAGGCATAAATTCTAGGCTTACAGAACAACAATTATCCCGAAGATGAACTATTATCCTGGAAATGAACTATTATCCTGAAGATGATGTTAATTAATCATCCCGAAGATGTAAACTTCATACAATGATGATTGATGAAGAAACATTAATTTCATTCTCCTCCAAATACACCTATTTGGTTGTATGGATATACATTAAAATACCCCTTTCCGTTAGCTGGAAGAGGGGAAGAATATATATGGTCCAGAAGTACCTTAAGTGTCTTTGAAACACTCTTTTACCTGGCCAACTGCATGCGTCTCTTTTGAGCGTTAGCAGTATAGCTATTTGCCAGATACAGTGCAGCGCCTGCAGCGTGCCACTGGACCAGAGATATGTAGCTTCTGTGCTATCTCCAAGGGTCGAGGAAAAATCCTCTATGTTAAATATATTTGCATATGCAGGTTACAGATCATCACGATGAATGGCATAAAAGGGACGTCCACCTCCTGAAGATCTACGCAGAATCCTTCCAAGTCTACATCCTTCCACCATCCCGAGAAGCTCATCACCCAAGGAGCAGTTCAAGAACATACAAAGCCAGGTCCTGAAGTACCTCGTAGACAATGACATTTGAGACGTGGAGCTGTCTACCAAGTTTGCTAGCGCTCCTTTAGTTCAGCTAATGCCTTATATGAGTGAAATTTGTATAGATGAGTGATGCTTGTACTTTACTTTTGCTTTCGGAATGTTGCAGATGAGATGGATGTATAGACACATAGGAGATAAATGTATAGATATATAGGAGATCTGCAAGCCTGAAGCTTGATCAGATTAGGGGGAGTCAACTGTAGAGTTGTACTCTTTTTCCTTGGCTAGTGGTTTTTCCCACAGGGTTTTCCATAGTCAAGGTTTTAATGAGGCAACCACATTGACTCTGGATCCAGAAGTATCCACCCCTCGACACATCCCCAAATCAGGGGAAGTTATGGAGTGCTGTACTCTTTTCCCTTCGCTATCGGTTTTTCCCACAAGGTTTTCCATAGCTAAGGGTTTTTAACGAGGCAGTTACCCTTAACTTGGATCCAGAAGTATCCACCCTTTAAGATACTCAGTAGTACTAATGAATCCTTCAGTATTCATAAAGTCGAGTATACCACGTTGGTTGGATAAGGGGAAGTGTTATGAATAGGACCCATTGGGCCTATTGGGTATCCACCCACATGAGTACCCATTATGAATACTATATAAAGGAGGCTAGGGGTTTCCTAGCCTCAACCCTTCTCCAAATCTGTTTCTCGTTCATAACACTTCTCTTATTTTTCAGTTGAAGATGGCGATTTTTAAATGTTATGATTTTGGCCTAATTTTGTCTTCTCTTATATTCCAGTTGAAGATGGCGATAATCCGGTTCCAATGGACATTTTTGCGGATTTTTCTGAGCTCCGGCCTACTTTCCACATTTTTTGGAAGATATGGATCGTTTTATTAAATGATATGATATTTTTTTAGTATTTATGTTTCATACCAATGTTATTTTGATGATGATAACAACATTATGATGTTGGTAACTCTATTATTTTAGTCTCATGTTTATCAAATGGAGAATAGCATGCTTTGGAGACTAATAGCTTGGTGTAAGGATGTACATCAAGTGGAGCAATGCTAAAGCTTGGACATGAGGTGCCAAAGCTTAGAGATCATAGAGGAGCATCAAGGCATCTAGCTTTGAAGCCATAGACTCTAAGGAAAGCAATGTAATCAACATAATATTTCATTTATTGCTTTTTTTCTTTGTGAGTATAGGTTTAATGTAATGCCTTGATAGATGGTCTACTCATTCATGCATATGAATATAACCATCTTAGTGAGCCTTAGGATTATCATAGAATTTAATCCAATAGGTTCATCATGCCAAATGACTCAATTGGAGTCTCTGGCTCTCCAATAGGCGACTGATGAAGGAATGCCAGCAACTGGGTGATTCCAGGAGCCTGGCCAGCCTTCTACAGTTGGCTGTTGTACACTGCTCAAGTCAACCTTTTTATTGACTCTTACTTGAGCTTTTGGAACATCGACTGAAATTCAATTACAGTCGCCTGTCTTCCAATAGACGCTTGTGAATTATTCTACAGTCGTCTGTGCACCCTTGTATTTTCTGGGTTTCATCCCCAATTTGCAAGTTAGTCGACTGATGAAGTATTTACAGTCGCCTGTAGAATTACAGTCGCCTGTGAAATGGTCATATATCATCTGAAGGCGTAAGGGAGAAAGTTGCATTTTTCTTATCTCCTTTCCATCTCTAATGATAGTTGCCTGCTGAAGGATATTCAGTCGCGTGTGAATTGCTCTACAGTCGTCTGTGCACAACTTGCATTTTCTGGGC
The DNA here is from genome assembly GCA_030789695.1 of Scilla litardierei. Classification (NCBI taxonomy): domain Eukaryota; kingdom Viridiplantae; phylum Streptophyta; class Magnoliopsida; order Asparagales; family Asparagaceae; genus Scilla; species Scilla litardierei. The sequence goes on along the minus strand of CM061133.1, from coordinate 115,401,244 downwards.
TTCATCCTAATTAGCAAGTCGTCGACTGATGAAGGTTTTACAGTCGCATGTCTATTTACAGTCGCCTGTGTAGCCCTCTACAGTCGCATGTCCTGGCTCAGAGTATAGCATGTCCTCTACAGTTGTTCATCAGTCGACTGCTTGTGCCATAAACTGCCAAAATCTAGCCGTTGTAGATTTATTCATTTTGGATTTTTTCTTGGGTTTGAGGGTTTCTTTTGGCTTCCTATATATATAGGAGAGGACCGAGTTCATTAGAACTTCTTGGAACTATTGAAGATCATTTGAGAATCATTAAGCCACTTTCAAACTCTCACATTTCCCTCTTAGAGATCATTCTCTTCTTTATGCATTGAAGTCAAGCTCAAGAGAAATCATCCAAGTGCTTTCAATCTAATCTCATCACTTGTAAATCCTCTTCTTTGCCTTGCATTCATTAATGAGTAATTTCATCTCAAGGCATAGGTAAGAATATTTGTTTTACTTTGTGTTTTCATTGAAACCCTAATTATCTTTGCGGGAATTTGGTGTCCTAGTGTAAGACTAAGTTTAATTCTCTGTATGGGAGTTAGTAATTCTCTGTGTGGAAATTTGACCTTGAGTAGGGTTGGTTTGGTTTTTGTATAGGACAAAATCCTCTGTGTGAGGTATCTCTTAGTGGGATTGTATTCACTTCTCTTTGTGGGAATTATAGTGAATATTGGTGTGGATGGACGTACCCAAGTTTGGGGAATTAAGGTAAAATATTGTGTTTGTGTTTGGATTGATTGTGTTGATTAATTCCTCTTGAATTTATTATTCTGCATTTTCAAGTTAATTTTTAATTGCAAAATTTATTGTCATTACTCTATTCAACTTCCTCAAGAGTGTTTATTGTTAGTATTACAGGGTAGACGGTCCTTACAATATTTTGGCCTAATTTTGTCTCCTCTTATTTTCAATTTAAAGATTGCGATCTCCCGGTTCCAACGGACAGTTTTACAGATTTTTTCTGAGCTTGGGATTATTTTCTACATTTTCTAGAAGATATGAATCTTTTTATTACTTTATATGAATTTTGTAGCCTAATTTTGTTTTCTATTATTTTTAAGTTGAAGATGGCGATATCCCTGTTCCAACGGACATCTTGGCCGATATTTCTGAGCCCATGACTACTTTCTAGATTTTCTATAAATATGTATATGTTTATTAAATGAAATGATTTTTCTACCCTAATTTTGTCTTCTTTTATTTTTCAATTGATGATGGCGATCTCCCGGTTTCAAGGGAAATTTTTTGCGGATTTTTCTGAACTCATGGCTATTTTCTACATTTTATTTTAGATATGGATCTTTTTATTAAATGACATGATTTTTATAGCCTACGTTTGTCTTTTCTTATTTTTCACTTGAAGATGCAGGTTTCCAGGTTCTAACGTAAATTTTTGCGGATTTTTCTGACATCCGGACTATTTTCTGTATTTTCTGGAACATAATGATCGTTTTATTTAATGATATGATTTTTTTCTAATTTTGTCTTCTCTTAGAATTTTTGTTGATGATGGTGATCTCCCGATTCCCACAGATATTTTTGAGGATTTTACTAAGCTCTGTGCTATGTTTTGTATTATCTGGAAGATCTCGAATGTTTTATTAAATGATACGATATTTTGGCCTAATTTTTTCTTCTTTGTTTTTCGTTAAATTTTGCACTCTCCCAGTCCGACGGATATTTTTGCAGATTTTTTTTTGAGCTTGGGGATATTTTCAACATTTTAAGGAAAGTAAGAATCTTTATATTGAATGATATGATTAAATTTATTGCCTAAAAGTCTTCCATTATTTTTTAGTTGAACATAGCGTTCTCCCGGTTCTAACAGACATTTTTGTGGATTTTCTATTCTCTGTGCTATTTTATTTATTTTATGGAAGATATGGATATTTTTATTAAATGATATGATTTTTATAGATTAAGTTTGTCTTCTATTATTTTTAAGTTGAAGATGGCGATCTCCTGGTTCCAACAGACATTTTTTGGATTTTTCTGAGCTCTATGCTATTTTATACATTTATGAATCTTTTTATTAAATGATATGATTTTTATAACCTAAGTTTATCTTCTCTTATTTTCTAGTGAAGATGATGATCTTTATATTGAATAATTTGATTTTTGGCCTAATATTGTCTCTCTTATATTTCTGTTGAAGATGGCATTCTCTAGGTCCCAACAGACATTTTTGGGCATTTTTTGTGCTCCGGCTTATTTTGCAAATTTTCTGTAAGATAAGGATCGTTTTATTAAATGATATGATTTTTGGCCTAATTTTGTCTTCTCTTATTTTTCCAGTATAAGTTGGCGATCTCCCGATTCCAACAGATATTTTTGTGGATATTTCTGAGCTGCGGGCTATTTTTCACATTTTCTGGAATATATGGATCATTTTGTTAAATAATATCAGAGAAGACAAAATTAGGCCAAAAATATCCGTTGGAACCGGGAAATCGTGATCTTTCGGTTCCAATGGACATTTTTACAGATTTTTCTGAAATTGGCTGCATTTTCTAGAAGATATGGATCTTTTTATTAAATGATATGATTTTTCTAGCCTAATTTTGTCTTCTCTTATTTTCACTTGAAGATGGCAGTCTCCCAGTTTCAACGGACATATTTGCGTATTTTTCTGACTCGAGACTAGTTTCAGTATTTTCTGAAATATATCAATCATTTTATTAAATGATATGATTTTGACCAATATTTATCTTCTCATATTTTTTCGTTGATGATAGCGATCTCCTAGTTCCAGCGGACATTTTTGCGGATTTTTCTGAGCTCTGGGCTATTTTATGTATTATCCTGAAGATATCGACAATATTATTAAATGATCTGATTTTTTGGCTCATTTTTGTCTTTTTTTTTAAAATTTAGCGATCTCCTAGTTCCGACAGATATGTTTTCGGATCTTTCTGAGCTCGGGGATATTTTCTAGATTTTTTGGAAACTAAGAATCTTTATATTAAATGATATGATTTTTATTTCCAAATTTTGTTTTCTCCAATTTTTCATTTGAACATAGCGATCCCCGGTTCCAAAGATATGTTTTCGGATTTTTTGAGCTAGGTGCTATTTTCTTTATTTTATGGAAGATATGGATGTTTTTATTAAAGGATATGATTTTTATTTCTTAAGTTTGTCTTATATTATTTTTTTAAGTTGAAGATGGCGATCTCCCGGTTCCAACGGACTTTTTTGCGGATGTTTTCGAGGTCAGTGCTATTTTTTTGCATTTTTGAAAGATAAGAATCTTTTTATTAAATAATATGATTTTTATAACAAAAGTTTGTCTTCTCTTATTTTCCAATTGAAGATGGCGATCTTTATAGAAGATGATTTTTTGGCCTAATTTTGTCTTCTCTTATATTTTAGTTGAAGACGGGATTCTCTCAGTCCCAAAGGGCATTTTGCGGATTTTTCTGAGCTCCGGGCTATTGTCCACATTTTCTGAAAGATATGGATCGTTTTATTAAATGATAAGATTTTTGGACTAATTTTGTCTTCTCTTATTTTTCTTGTTGAAGATGACGATCTTCTGGTTCCAAGTGACATTTTTGCGGATATTTATGAGCTCCAGACTATTTTCCACATTTTCCGTAAGATGTGGATCGTTTTATTAAATTATATCGAAAAAGGAAAAATTAGGCCAAAAAATGTTTGTTGGAACCAGGAAATCGCCATTTTCAACTTAAATATAAGAGAAGACAAAATTCGAAATCAGGAAATCACCATCTTCTTCTATAAAAATGTCCATTGTAACCGGTATATCTTCATCTTCAACTGAAAATATTTTTAAATATCATTTTCTGAGCTTGTTGCAATTTTCTACATTTTATTAAAGATATCTATCTTTTTGTTGAATGACATGATTTTAATGCCTAAATTTGTCTTCTCTTATTTTCCAGTTGAAAATGTCGATCTCCCGGTTCCAATGGAAATTTTTGCAGATTTTGCTGAGCTCCGGCCTATTTTCCACGCTTTTGGAAGACATGGATCGTTTTATTAAATGATATGATATTTTGGCTTAATTTTGTCTTCTCTAATTTTCCAGTTGAATATGACGATCTCCCATTCCAACGGACATTTTTGCTGATTTTTTTGAGCTCGGGGCTATTTTCTATATTTTCTCGAAGATATGGATCTTTTTATTACATTATATGTTTTGTAGGCTTACATCACTATAGGGTTTCAAATGGGTGGTAATTGTCATGAGCTTCAAGTTAAAGGGCCAAGTGTAAGCATGTAGAGAAATAATTAATTGCCCTTAGTACATAAAGACACAACACACCCTAATCTGCCAAAATCCACTTCAAGAATACATTTTAACCAAAGCTGTGAAGAATCACCACATTTAATCAATTGGTCTAACAAAAAGATATGGGTTGCAGAAATGTTGGTGATGGATGTAAAAAATTTTATATTTCATTCAATTTATCCACACAGAGGACGAAAATAATAAAAAGATGCTCAAGAAGTTTCTACATGCAAGTCCACACCCCCAACTAAAAATAAACATGGTCCTCAATGTTTGAAGGGTGAGATGAAGTATATGCATGAAGATGGATAAACTAGGATAAGAAAGCTTGAGCAAGAGTTATTCATTACTACATATTACCAGATAGGAATGTTTTGGAACGAACACACCTAATTGGTTCCACCCGGCGGTGGTTCCGTAAGCTCCATGGTGTACTCGTCTCTGCTCCATGGCTCTTGGTAGTGCTTTAAGCGTTGGCCGTTCACCTTGAATTCATTGACGTTTTGTGGGTTGGCAATGGTCATCGCGCCATGTGGAAACACCTCCCAAACAATGAAAGGTCCAATCCACTTTGAACGCAGCTTTCCGGGGAAGAAATGAAGTCTTGAGTTGTAAAGTAGCACTTTCTCCCCCGGGTGAATTCTCTCCTCAAAATGATTCGATCATGGGCACATTTAAGCCTCTCCTTCACAAGCTTGGAATTGTTGTATGCTTCCCTCCTTATTTCTTCGAGTTCCACTAACTGCAATTTACGAGAGGAGGGGTCAACTTCACAATTAAACTTTTTAATTGCCCAAAAGGATTTGTGTTCGAGTTCAATGGGCAAGTGGCAAAATTTTCCAAAAACTAAGCGATATGGGGACATCCCTAAAACTGTTTGTAGGCAGTACAGTATGCCCACAATGCATAGGGAAGACACATGCTCCAATCTTTCCTTGATGGATTCACCGTCTTTTGGAGTATGTTCTTGATCTCCCGATTCGCCAACTCCGCTTGTCCATTGGTTTGGGGGTGGTATGGTGTGGAAACTTTGTGTTTCACCCCAAACTTCTTTATTAAGCTTGCGAAGAGGCGGTTGCAGAAATGTGACCCTCCGTCGCTTATCATATCTTTTGGCATCCCAAATCATGCGAAAATGTTTTCTTTCATGAATTTAAGCACGATAGCCGCATCATTGGTCCTACAAGGAATAGCCTCCACCCATTTAGATACATAGTCTATAGAAAGCAAAATATATGTGTATCCAAAAGATGGGAAAAATGGCACCATAAAATCAATGCCCCAACAATCGAAAATTTCTAATTCAAGAATGGGGTTTAACGGCATCATATTTTTTAGTAATTCCCTCCAACTTTTGGCAAGCTAAGCATGATTTACGATATTTATAAGTGTCCTTAAACATGCTAGGCCAATAAAAACCACATTGTAGAATTTTTGCTACGGTCTTTTGGGCGGAAAAATGACCACCGCACACACCTTCATGGCAAAAGTGTAAAACACTATCAAACTAATTGTCGGGTATGCATCTCCTTACTATTTGGTCATTACAATACTTGTAAAGGTAAGGGTCATCACAAAAGAAAGATTTTATCTCAAAAATGAACCTTTTATAATCTTGGCGAGACCAAGTAGAAGGGGTCTTACGGGTGACCAAGTAGTTTATTATGTCGGCATACCATGGGAGTGTGTGGGAGACCGCAAAAAGATGTTTGTCGGGAAATGAATCATTCAATGGGATGGCTGCCGGCTCCATGCTCATCGTTAACCGTGAAAGGTGATCTGCAACATGATTTTCCGCTCCCTTCTTGTCCTTGATGGTGATGTTGAATTACTGCAAGAGCAAAATCCACCGGATTAGTCTAGGTTTAGCGTCTTTCTTGGAAAGGAGATATTTAAGAGCGACATGGTCGGTGAAGATTGTAATTGGGAATCCCAATATGTAGCTCCCAAATTTCTCCAACGTGAAGACAACGGCTAAAAGCTCCTTCTTCGTGGTGGTGTAGTTTCGTTGAGCCTCATTCATGCTCTTGCTTGCATAGTAAATCACCACGGGGACATTGTCCTTGCATTGTCCAAGCACGGCAACAATCGCATAGTCACTAGCATCGCACATGATTTCGAAGGGTGATGTCCAATCTGGCACCTAAAGAATAGGTGAACATGTGAGCAAATTTTTCAACTTCTCAAAGGCAAGTTGACAATCATTATTCCAAGCAAAATCTACGTCAATTTTCAAAAGCATGCAAAGAGGCTGAGATATAGAACTGAAATCTTTTATGAACCTCCTATAAAAACCTGCATGCCGAAGAAATGATCGAATATCTCTTACAGAACGAGGAGTGTGTAGCTTTTCTATTACCTCGATCTTGGCTTTATCGACGTGCATACCTTTCTTGGATACAATATGACCGAGGACCATGCCTTCGGTTGTCATGAAATGGCATTTCTCCCAATATAAGAGAAGTGTTTTCTCGATGCACCGATCTAGCACCAAAGCCAACTTAGATAAACAACTATTAAATGAGCTACCATACACAGAGAAATCATCCATGAATACCTCCACAATATTTTCAACCATATCATGGAAAATGCTAATCATACAATGTTGAAAGGTTGCGGGGGGCATTACATAGGCCAAATGGCATCCTCAGGAATGCAAAAGTGACAAAGGGACAAGTGAAGGTGGTCCTCTCTTGTTCTTCGGGTGCTATTTCAATTTGATAATAACCAGAATAGCCATCAAGGAAGCAATAATATTCGTGTCTGGCCACTCTCTCTAGGATTTGATCAAGAAATGGGAGAGGAAAGTGGTCTTTACGGGTCTTAGAATTAAGCTTCCTATAGTCAACGCACATGCGCCATCCCGTGGTGGCTCGCATGGGGACTAGCTCATTGTTTTCATTTTTAATAACTGTTAGCCCCGATTTCTTAGGTACAACTTGAATGGGGCTAACCCATCTACTATCGACAATAAGGTATATAATACCAGCATCAAGAAACTTAAGAATTTCACCCTTAACCACTTCCTTTAGGTTAGGATTTAACCTACGTTGCATTTCTCTAGTGGGTTTGGTGTCATCCTCTAAGTAGATGTGGTGCTTACAAATGAGGGGATCAATACCTTTAATGTCAGCAATTGTCCAACCAATTGCCCCTTGTGAGTTTTAAGCACCTCTAGCAATTGCATTTCTTGCTCCATAGAAAGTTTAGATGATATTACCATGGGGAATGTGTCGGATTCCCCAAGAAATGCATACTTCAAATATGGCGGCAACGGCTTCAAATCCAAGGATGGGTCTCTAGCTTCGATGGCCTTTGGTAAGGCGTGTCCAACGGTAGCGGCTCAAAAGATGGCATCCACTTAGTGACAGCGCCAACTTCCTGCAAAAAACACTCGGTGTCAATATTTTCACAAAAATGATCAACAAAATTAAGCGCTTCAACAAACTCCGCCTCAAAATGCTCTTCAACTAGAGTCTCAATCATGTAAGCATCCTCAAACTCACCATCCCCCGATGGCAACTTATAATCATTGAAAATGTTTAAGTCAAGGGTCATGTTGCCAAAAGAAATCTTAAGTTGACCATCCCTACAATTGATTATAGCATTGCTTGTGGCTAGGAATGGTCCACCTAAGATGATGGAGGTTGGTGTTTTGGTTTGAGGCCCAAGGATATCCAACACGACAAAGTCCACCGGGTAGTAAAATTTGTCCACTTGGACAAGTACATCCTCTATGCTACCCTTGGGGATCTTGATGGATCTATTGGCCAATTGGAGAATAATGGATGTAGATTTTAATTCTCCAAGCCCTAATTGCATATACAAGTTATATTGCAAAATGTTAACACTCGAACCTAAATCAAGGAGGGCTTGCCCTATCTGTTGGGTTCCTATGATGCATGTGATTATAGGTGAGCCGTGATCCTTGTATTTAGGAGGGGTGTTATGTTGCACGATAGCACTAACTTGTTGCGTTAGGAAGGCTTTTTTCTTAACACTAACATTCCTCTTAACGGTGCATAAATCTTTTAAGAATTTAGCATATGCGGGAATTTGATTTATTGCATCAAGAAGAGGAATATTAATTTGATAATTTTGAAATATTTCGCGGATTTCGGATTGAAACTTATCTTTCTGTGGAGGTTAAAGCCTTTAAGGGAATGGTGCGGGAGGAATGTACGGCTCGGGCTCTTCAATGACGATCTCTTCGGAATCATTGCCTTTGTCCGGTATTTCCTCTTGCACTTCTTCATTTGGGGTAGCTTCATTCTCCATAACTATCTCCGCATCGACTGTCGGTGGCTCCGGCTTCGATATTTCCTGACCACTCCTCAATGTTGCCACCGCTTGACAAGACTTGACATTGGGTCCTCCCGATGACGAATTCATGTTGGGGTTGGGTAGTGGTTGTGCCGGAAGCTTGCCCTTCTCTAGAGTTACCGCAAGCTTTGCCATGTTCTCGTTGAGTTGTTGAAATTGTTGTTGATGTTTCGCCTAGGTTAGTTGTAGTTGTTGCCATTGTTGGAAATTGGCTTGATTTTGCGTTGTTTGCATTTGGATGAATTATTGCAATGTGTCACTCAGAGATTGCACTTGGGGTTCATTTGTTTCATCCATCCTCCTTTGTATGCCTTGTTGGTTGTTGTTGATGATGAAGGGTGGACGATACGATGGTTGAGCTTGTTGTTGTCTTTGGGACCCCCAATTCAAATTCGGGCTATTCCTCTAACTCGGGCCTTGATTGTGGGAATTGTTGTATCATTGCCCTTGGTTGAAATTCGCCACATAATTCACTTGAGTGTGGTCCTGAATTATTTCCTTTGCTAGCGATTGGTTAGGACATTGAGTGATACCATGGTCTGCGCTACTGCAAAGGTTACACAGCCCTTCATTACCAACTGTCACTGCCTTCACTCCTTTCAACTGCAATCCTTCAAGTCTCTTGCAAATGATGGCCTCCATTCTTGCTTCTAAGGCTTCCTCTTGTGTCAATGTAAGGAGACATCCACAGGCCAAAGGTTGAGGTAATTCTCTTCTATCAGATTCAGGAGTTGCCTCCCAACTTCGTGTTTTCTCTGCTATGGACTCTAAGTAGTCCTACGCCTCCTCCGGTGTCTTATCCAAGAATTCCCCGTTGCATCATTTCCACGAATTGCTTCATCGAAGGCATGAGTCCGTCGTAAAAGAAACCAATGAGATTGTATTCATCAAATCCATGATGTGGACATGCTAGAAGCAGCTCCTTGAACCTTTCCCAAGTGATGTCAAAGCTTTCGTTTGGCTTCTGAGAAAAATTTGCCATTTGCCGCTTTAATCCTTGAGTCATGTGTAAGGGAAAAAACTTTTTCAGAAATTCAGCTTGCATTGCTAACCAGAAGTTAATAGTATGAGGGGGTATAGCATTAAACCAATTTTTAGCTTTATCCTTTAAAGAAAAAGGAAACATTTTTAAATAATTGGTTTCATTGCTTGCCTTCCTATCAGAACATGTGAGGCAGACATCTTCAAACTCATTTATGTGTAAATAAGGGTTCTCCTTCTCTACACCATGAAAAGTGGGAAGAATTTGAAATATCCCAGGTCTTGGGCTAAAAGAATTCGCATGGGCTAGAAGCACAATGCATGAGCCGGGTAGCAGACCTATTCGGTCACAACACATATCTCAAACTTCGATCACCCTCATATTGAGAGTGATCATCCTAACTATGATTGGTATTGTCATTACCGTTGGTGTTGGTATTGTTATCGGCCATGTTTATATTCCTTACTATTCTATGTGTTCGAGGAGTCCTTAACCATATAAACTAGACAATTGAGTTCAAGCCAAAACTTTCCAAGATTAGCCAAATTTTTATAGTTTCTTTTTTTTGATAATTATAAAAATTTGAAAAACAAACTCGGATATCCACAATGAGTATAGACAAAAGAATGGAAAGATCTCACCAATTTTTCTTGACAAAAACCAAAGTGTGAAATGAAGAACGTCGTCTCCGGCAACGGCGCCAATTTGCTTTACTCTCCCTGAAAGGTGATACTCGCAAGTGTACGAGGTCGGCAAATAATATACCCGGTAAGTACGAGATCGTATCCACAGAGACGGAACTAATCTGCAAATTCACACAAATAGTTAGAGCATGTAAAGAATGGTTGAGGGTTCTTACCACCCTGTGGGGGTGAATGGTTGTTTGGATAATTGGTTTGTCTAAATGCCCTAGAGTTAGGGTAATATCCTAAGGTTTGGATGCAAGGGAGAGAAAGAGTGCAGGTGTTGAGGATATCAGTAGGATTATTCAATTGCTCTGCTAAACATTAATTCCATGATAACTCGATTACTCATCCTTTTCAAGGTATGAGAATCGGGAAATAGTCATTTAAGCACATATGGGGTGCACCAAGGATAATTGTTAACTGGGTTCTTCTCCTAATTGAAGCTCGTGAATCACTCTCACACTCATTTTCAAGGTATGTGAGAGTAGTGCATATAGGTTGTGGCGCGTAGCGCACAACCACCGTTCTGCAGCCCCTTTCGGGTAATGCACGATTCAATAGATGGGTCACAACCCAATTGACAATTTGAATTGATGGATGAATTAAACTTCTAAATTACGAAATATGGATTGAATGGGTCTTGCATTCATTTCAAGACATGCAATACCCATTGGATACATAAATGCAACAATTACGAAGCACCACCGTTCTTCGGCTCCTCCATAGATAGTATCAAACCCAATTACTCATAAGTTTAATTCACCCAACAACATGGATTAACGAGGGGTACTGGAAATTAACATTATCAAGGCAATCAATACATCCTACATCAATCCAAAACATCCACACAATGAATCTAGCCTAGCATATCAAGAACAGAATCAGCATTCATAACAATAGACATAGTTCCATGCAAAGGATGAAAGAAAATATGTATTAGAAAGATGGTTGGAGATTTGTCACCACATACAAGCTTCTTCAATTAGCAATCAGTCTCAGCAATATCAAAAATGAAATCAGAAAGCTTAAAACTCTCTAAAACCCTAATCCCCTTCTCAAGGAAGAAGATGACCTAAAAAGAGCAAAAGATTCAGGTCAATTTTTGTTCTCCCTTATTACATCTGAACAGTAGTGTTTTATACCCCTAGGGGTTATATCTCATCCATCCATATAATCATGCAACAGTTCATAGCATCTGGGGAGAAATCGGGTTAAGAAAACCTGTTTCTCGTAACCCAGGCTACGGCCGAAAAACTCCGATTAGTTGACTGTCGAACAAACAACAGTCAACTAATGACATGCAACTCCTATTGCTTTCAAAGAGGGACAGACGACTGTCTTAAATTAGAACAATCAACTATGTGATCCACAGGCGACTGTTTTCTGTTCTTCAGTTGCCTGCTGCAGAAATATCAAAATAACAGAGAGTTGAATCTTTTTGCTCCAACTGGAATCTGAAATATCAGTCGACTGATGCGAATATGACATGCGACTGTTTGATATTACAATCGACTGTCAATCCTCTTTCAGGTGACTGTCATTGGGCTTCAACTTCGCCAGCTTCAGTTCTTAACAGGCAAGCGTCTGCCGTTGTTTGGGAAGTTGACTGTTGGGTTTCTCAGGCGACTGTCTTTGCTTCTGCAGGCGCCTGTTTTGCACTCCTCTTCTTGAGTTGATTTAGTCCCTTTTGGGACACCTAAAAATTCCAGAAAAATCCCTTTAAATATAAAAGACATTTATGATGCTTAGGGAAGTGAAATTGTGCAAGAATAAAATCATATGCTCACAAATGATGATTTAGCATAAATGTAGTTAAGAGAGCGTGATTCCATAGATTATATGCACAAGAGGAGATGATTATAAGGTTAGAATATGTATTATTTATTCATAATCATTAACCACTCCCCTTAAAGTGCACCCCCTTAATCAACATTAAGGGGCCCCATTACGTCCACCTTCATGACCCATGAAGGCACCATTAAAGGGCAGATGACCGGGGCAAGATAAGGGGACGTCGAGGAGATGTGGCTAGGGAAGACTCCTATAAAGCGACCGGAGGGACAACTTGCAAAGGACACTTCCGGGATACCCAAAACACTGAGGTACTCCTCTTACTCGACCTTATCTTCTACTTGATAATTCTCCTCCACAGCTCGGCCCGAGGTCTCGTGTATCGACCTCCCTGTAAGCCATACCGATTCCATCGAGTATCCTTCAGATCCATTCTGACTTAGGCATCGGAGGGGATTTGTTCGAAACCAAGGTTCGACCCCCTTGACGAGCTTTCTCATCTGTTCAGGTCAAGTTAGATCTCGCCGCATCGAGACTACCCTTCGGCGTCCAACCAGCCCAGAGTCAAACACAGTCGCCCCGAGCTCACCCATCTCCATCCCCTACAGAGGCCGTTGCCTTATCGAAGATCCTCTTCGACACGCCAATGCTCAGACTCGCACGCTCTTTACTGAAGTTGAACGAGTTGCGCCCATCTTCCGAAGGCCACGTGTGCCCAGCGTGAAAGCGTTGACCTCTGGCCCTCCAGTCAATCAATCCGTGGTGAGAAAACACCCTGAAACATAATGGATATTTGTGTGGATTTTCTGAGCTCCGGGCTATTTTCTACAATTTCTGTACAATATGGATTTTATATTAAATGATATGATTTTTATATACTAATTTTACCTTCTCTTATTTTTTAAGTTGAAGATGGCAATCTCCCGGTTCCAACGGACATTTTTGAATATGTTTCTTAGCTCGGTGCTATTTTCTACATTTTCTTAAATATATGCATCTTTTATTATTAAGTGATATTATTTTTGGCCTAATTTTGTCTTCTCTTCTTTTTCTGTTGAAGATGGCATCTCCAAATTTTAACGGACAATTTTACGGGTTTTACCGAGCTCGGGGCTATTTTCTATATTTTCTGGAAAATATGGATATTTATAGTAAATGATATGATTTTTATAGCCTACTTTTGTATTCTCTTACTTTCAGTAGAAGAATGTGACTTCAGGTTCTAACTAATATTTTTGCGGATTTTTCTGAGCTCGGGGTTATTTTCTACATTTTCTGAGAGATATGGATCTTTTTATTAAATGATATAATTTTTGTAGCCTAATTTTTTCTTATCTTATTTTTAAGTTGAAATTGGCGATCTCCCGGGTACTAACGGATATTTTTGCAGATTTTTTTGAGATCAGGGCTATTTTATACATTTTGTGGAAGATATGGATCTTTTTATTAATATTATGATTTTTTGGTCTAATTTTGTCTTCTCTTATTTTTAATTGAAAATGGCGATTGCCCGGTTCCAACGGACATTTTTACAGATTTTTCTAAGCTCCGAGCTATTTTCTTAATTTTCGGGAAGATATGTATCTTTTTATTAAATGATATGATTTTTATAGCCCTTCTCTTATTTTTCAATTGAAGATGGCGATCTCCATGTTCCAACGGCCATTTTTGCGGATTTTTCTTATTTTCGAGTATTTTCTACATTTTCTGTATGATATTAATCTTAATATTAAATAATATGATTTTATAACCAAATTTTGTCTTCTCCTATTTTTCAGTTGAATACGGCGATCTTTCAAACAGAAATTTTTGTGGATTTTTCTAATCTCGTGGATATTTCTAAAATTTATTGAAGATATAGATTTTTAATAAATGATTTGATTTTTATAGCATAAGTTTGTCTTCTCTTATTTTTTTAGTTGAAGATGGCGATCTTCCAGTTCCAACGGACATTTTTTCAGATTTTCTGACCTTGAGGCTATTTTCAGTTTCTGGACGATAAGAATTTATTTATTAAATGAAATGATTTTTGCCCTAATTTTGTCTTCTGTTATTTATCTGTTGAAGATGGCGATCTCTCAATTCCACCAGACATTTTTACAGATTTTATTGAGCTCAGGGCAACGTTCTAAATTTTCTGTAAGATATTAATCTTTGAATTAAATGATATGATTTTTGTATTCTAATTTTGTCTTCTCTTATTTTTCAATTGAAGATGGCTATCTCCCGTTTCCAACGAACATTTTTACGGATTTTTATCTGCACACTATTTTCTACAGTTTATTGAAGATTCTTCTTTTTATTAAATGATATGATTTTATAGCCTAAGTTTGTCTTCTCTAATTTTCAGTTAAAGATGGTGATCTCTCTGTTCCAACGGATATTTTTGCAATTTTTTCTGACCTCACGGCTATTTTCTACATTTTCTGGAAGATATGGATCTTTTTATTATTTATTGGATTAATTTTGTCTTCTCTTAATTTTCACATGGAGATGATGATCTCCCAAATCCAACGGACATTTTTGTCGATATTTCTGAGCTTGGTGCTATTTTATACTTTTATAGAAGATATGAATCTTTTTATTAAATGATATGATTTTTTGGCCTAATTTTGTTTTCTCTATTTAAGTTGAAGATGGTGATCTTCCAGGTTAAAAAGACTTTTGCGGATTTTATTGAGCTCGAGCTATTTTCTACATTTTCTGTAAGATATGGATATTTGTACTAAATGATACGATTTTTAGAGCCTGATTTTGTCTTCTCTAATATTTCAATTAAAGATGGTGAGCTCCTGGTTCTAACAAACATTTTTGAAGATTTTCCTGAGCTCGGAGCTATTTTCCATATTTTCTGAAAGATTTGTTTCATTTTATTATAGAAAATGATTTTTGGCCTAATTTTGCCTTCTCTTATTTTTTTGAGTTGAAGATGGCTTTCTTCGGGTTCCAACGAACATTTCTGCGGATTTTTCTGAGCTCTGGGGTATTTTCCATATTTTCTGAACGATATGGATCTTTTTATTAATTGATATGATTTGTTGGATAAATTTTTGTCTTCTCTTATTTTTTTTCATTGAAGATGGCGATCTCTCGCTTTCGACGAACATTTCTGAGCTCCAGGCTATTTTCCACATTTTCCAAAAGTTGTGGATCATTTTATTAAACGATATTATTTTGACCTAATTTTGTCTTCCCTTTTTTCAGTTGAATATGGCGATCTTCCGGTTCCAACGAAATGTTTGGAGAATTTTCTTTGCTATTAGCTATTTTCTACAGTTTCTTGAAGATATGAATCTTATTATTAAATGATATGGTTTTTTATTGCCTAAGTTTGTCTTCTCTTATTTTTAAGTTGACGATAGCTATCTTCCGGTCCCAACGAATATTTTCGCGGATTTTTCTGAGCCTGGAACTATTTTCTACATTTCATCAAAGATATGGATATTTTTCTTAAATGATATGATTTTTATACACTAAATTTTTCTTCTCCTATTTTTAGTTGAAGATGGAGATCTACCGGTTACAATGGCCATTTTTGCGGATTTTTCTAACCTCGGGGTTATTTTCTAAATTTTCTGGACTATTTGGATCTTTTTATTAAATGATTTGATTTTTGGCCTAATTTTGTCTTCTCTTATTTTTTTAATTGAAGATGGCAATCTCACGATTCCAATAGACATTTTTGCGGATCTTTCTGAGCTCCAAGCTATTTTCTACAATTTTTGTATGATATGAATTTTTAAATTAATTGATATGATTTTCATAACCTAATTTTGTTTTCTCTAAATTTTAAGTTGAAGAAGGCGATCTCCCATTTCCAACGGACACTTTTGCGGATTTTTCTGCGAGCGGTACTACTTTTCTACATTTTGGAAAGTTATTGATCTTTTTATTAAATGATATGATTTTTTGCTTAATTTTGTCTTCTCTTATTTTTAAGTTGAAGATGGAGATCTCCCAGTTCTAACTGAAATTTTTGCAAATTATTCTGACTTCGGGGCTTTTTTCTAAATTTTCTAGAAGATATGAATATTTTTTAAATTATAATATTTTTGGCAATTTCTTAATTTCCAGTTGAAGTTGGCGATCTCCCAGTTCCAACAGACATTTTTGCGTATATTTCCGAGCTCCTAGATATTTTCCATATTTTCTGGAATATATGGCCCGTTTTATTAAATGATATTAGAAAATACAAAATTAGGCCAAAAATGTCCGTTGGAACGGGCAAATTGCCATCGTCAACTGAAATATAAGAAAAGAAAATATTGGAACAAGAAAATCGACATCTTCAACTTTAAAAATATCTGTTGTAACCGAGATATCGCCATCTTCAATTGAAAAGATTTTTATGTATCATTTTTTAAGCTTGGTTGTATTTTATACATTTTATGAAAGATATGGATCTTTTTATTAATTGATATGAATTTTCTATCCTAAATTATTCTTTTCTTATTTTCTAGTTGAAGATGTCGATATATTTATTAAATGATATGATTTTTGGGCTAATTTTGTCTTCTCTTATATTCCAGTTGAAGATGTCGATCACTGGTTAACAGAGGTTTTTGCAGATTTTTCTGAGCTCCGGCCTATTTTCCCCATTTTTGGAAGATATGGATCGTTTATGAAATGATATGATATTTTGGCCTAATGTTGTCTTCTCTTATTTTTCAAGTTAAAGATTGCGATCTTTCGGTTCCAACGGACATTTTTTCGGATTTTCAGAGCTTAGGATTATTTTCTACATTTTCTGGTAGATATGGATCTTTTTATTACATTAAATGATTTTTGTAGCCTAATTTTGTCTTCTCTTATTTTTCAGTTGAAGATGGCAATTTCCCAGTTCCAATGGACATTTTGGCCGATATTTCTGAACTACGGACTATTTTCTACATTTTCTGTAAGATGTGGATCTTTTTATAAATGATATGATTTTCTAACCTAATTTTGTCTTCTCTTATTTTTCAATTGATGATGGCGATCTCCCAGATCCAACGGAAATTTTTGCGGATTTTTCTGAACTCGAGGCTATTTTTTACATTTTATTGTAGATATGGAATTTTTTATTAAATGATATGATTTTTATCGCATGCGTTCCTCTTCTCTTATTTTTCACATGAAAATGGCGGGTTTTTGGTTCCAACGGAAATTTTTGCAGATTTTTCTTACCTTGGCGCTATTTTCTATTTTTAGAAGATAACGATCGTTTTATTAATTACTGCGATTTTTTGTTTAATTTTGTCTTCTATTAGATTTTTCATTAATAATGGTGATCTCTTGGTTCCCACGGATATTTTTGAGGAATTTTTGAGCTCTGGGCTATTTTCTGTATTATCTCGAAGATATCTGTCATTTTATTAAAAGATATGATATTTTGGCCTAAATTTATTTTCTTTGTTTTTTGTTAAATTTTGCGCTCTCCTAGTTCAGACGGATGTATTTGTGGATTTTTCTGAGCTTGGGGATGTTTCTACATTTTATGGAAAATAAGAATCTTTATTTTAAATGTTATGTTTTATTTCCTATTTTGTCTTCTCTAATTTTTTTAGTTGAACATAGCGATCTCCTTGTTCTGACTGATATTTTTGCGAATTTTCTGGGCATTGTGCTATTTTCTCTATTTTATGGAAGATATGGATCTTTTTATTAAATGATATGATTTTTATAGCTTAAGTTTATCTTCTATTATTTTTAAAATTTGAAGATGGCGATCCCGGTTCCAACGGACTTTTTGCGGATTTTTCTAAGCTCCGGGCCATTTTCCACATTTTCTGAAAGATATGAAATGTTTTATTAAATGATATGATTTCATGGCCTAATTTTGTCTTCTCTTAATTACTAGGTGAAGTTGGCGATCTCCCGGTTCCAACGGACATTTTTGGATATTTTTAAGGTTCTAGATTTTCCTCATTTTTTCTGGAATATATGCATCGTTTTTTTAAATGATATTAAAGAAGGCAAAATTAGGCCAAAAAGGTTCGCTAGGACCGGTAAATCACCATCTTCAACTAAAAGATTTGAGAAAAAATTAGAAACATGAAAATCGCCATCTTTATTTAAAGAAAAGTTCGTTGATATTTCCATCTTCTACTGAAAAGATTTTTATATATTATTTTCTAAGCTTGGTGCTATTTTATACATTTTATGAAAGATATGGATATTTTTATTAATTGATATGATTTTTCTATCATAAATTTGTCTTTTCTTTTTTCCAGTTGAAGATGACGATCATTTTATTAAATGATATGATTTTTGCCTTGATTTTGTCTTCTCTTATATTCCAGTTGAAGACGGCGATCATCCTGTTCTAACGGACATTTTTGCAGATTTTTATGAGCTCCAGCCTATTTTCCACATTTTTGGAAGATATGGATTTTTTATTAAATGATATGCTATTTTCGTCTAATTTTGTCTTTTTTTATTTTTCTAGTTGAAGATGGCGATATCCAGTTTTCGACGGACATTTTTTTCGGATTTTTCTGAGTTTGGGGCTATTTCTACATTTTCTAGAAGATATGTTTTTATTAAACGATATGATTTTTGACCTAATTTTGTCTTCTCCTGTTTTTTCAGTTGAATATGTCGATTTCCCGGTTCCAATGGACATTTTGGCGGATTTTTCTGACATTGTGGCAATTTTTCTACATTTTCTGGAAGATATAAATCTTTTTATTAAATGATACGATTTTTTGCCCTAATTTTGTCTTCTCTTAATTTACAGTTGAAGTTGGCGATCTCCCGGTTCCAACAGACATTTTTTGCGGATATTTCTGAGCTCTGGAATATTTTCCAAATTTTCTGGAATATTTGGATTGTTTTATTAAATGATATTAAAGAAGACACAATTAGGCCAAAAATGTCCGTTGGAACCGAGAAATCGAGATCTTCACCTGAAAGATAAGAGAAAACAAAATTTGGAACGTGAAAATCGCCATCTTCGTCTATAAATATATCTGTCGTAATCGGGATATCGCCATCTTCAACTGAAAAGATATTTATTTTTCATTTTTTGAGCTTGGTGCTATTTTATACATTTTATGAAAGATGATGATCTTTTTATTAATTGATATGACTTTTCTATCCTAAATTTGTCTTCTTTTATTGTCTAGTTGAAGATGACGATCTTTTTATTAACTGATATTATTTTTGGCCTAATTTTATATTCTCTTAAATTCTAGTTGAAGATGGCGATCATCCGGTTCCAACGGATATTTTTGCAGATTTTTCTGAGCTCCGGCCTATTTTCCACACCTTTGGAAGATATGGATTGTTTTATTAAATGAATGATATTTTGACCTAATTTTGTCTTTTCTTACTTTCTAGTTTAAGACGGCGATCTCCAGTTTTCAACTGATATTTTTTTGGATTTTTGTGAGTTTGGGGCTATTCCTACATTTTCTGGAAGATATGTTTCTTTTTATTAAATGATAAGATTTTTTGGCATAATTTTTTCTTCTCCTGTTTTTAAGTTAAAATGTCGATTTCCCGGTTCCAACGGACATTTTGGCAGATTTCTCTGAGCTCGAAGCAATTTTTCAACATTTTCTGGAAGATATGGATCTTTTTATTAAATGATATGATTTTTTGTCCTTATTTTGTCTTTTTTAGTTTTCAGTTGATGGCGATCTCCCGGTTCCAACATACATTTTGGCAGATTTCTGAGCTCCGGGCTATTTTCTAAATTTTCTGGAAGATATGAATCGTTTTATTAAATGATATGATTTTTTGGCCTAATTTTGCATTCTCATATTTTTAAGTTAAAGAGTGCGATCTCTCAATTCCAGTGGATATTTTTGCGGATTTTTCTGAGTTTGGTGCTATTTTCTACATTTTCTGGAAGACATGTATCTTTATATTAAATGATATGATTTTCTTACCCTTATTTTATCTTCTCTTATTTACTATTGAAGATGGCGATCTCCTCGTTCCAATAGAAATTTCGCGGATTTTTTAAGCTCAAAGCTATTTTCTACATTTTCTAGACGATTTGGAGATTTTTATTAAATGATATGATTTTTATAATCTAAGTTTTTCTTATCTTATTTTTCTGGGCTTTGGCCTATTTTCTACAGTATCTGGAAGATATAAATAGTTTTATTAAATGATATGATTTTCGGCCAAATTTTGTTATCTTATTTTTTAAAGTTGAAAATTCCGATCTCCCGGTTCCAACTGACATTTTGTAGATTTTTTCTGAGCTCAGGGCTATTTTCTGCATTTTCTAGAAGATATGGATCTTTTTATTAAATGATATCATCTTTGGCCTAATTTTGTCTTCTCTTATTTTTAAGTTGATGTTGATCTCACTGTTGCAATGACTATTTGGTTTTTTTAGATTAGTGCTATTTTCTGCATTTTCTGGATGATGTGGATTGTTTTATTAAATGATATAATATTTTGGTTTAATTTTGTCTTCTAATATATTTTTCCAATGAATATAGCAATTTTTGTGAGCTTGGTGATATTTTCTACATTTTGTGGAAGAAATGAGTCTATATATTAAATGATATGATTTTTAGGTTCTAATTTTGTCTCCTCTTATTTTTTATTGAAAATGGCGATCTCTCAGTTCCAACGGACATTTTTTGGAATTTTATGTGATCGGTGCTATTTTCTAAATTTTATGGAATATTGGATCTTTTTAGTAAAAGATATGATTCTTTTCATCTCAGTTTATCTTCTCTTATTTTTCAGTTGCAGATGGTGTTTCCCGGTTCAAACGGAAAATTTTTGCGAATTTTTTTGAGCTTGGGGCTATTTTCTGCATTTTCAGGAAGATATGGATCGTTTGATATGATTTTTTGCCTAATTTTGGCTTCTCTTATATTTTTTTCGTTGAAGATGGCGATCTCTTGGTTCCAATGGACATTTTTGCGGATTTTTTGAGCTACGTGCCATTTTCTACATTTTTGTAGGACATGGATCTTTATAAATGATATGATTTTTATAACCTAATTTTGTCATCACTTATTTTTCATTTGAGGATGGCGATCTCCAGGTTCTAATAGACTTTTTTGCGGATTTTTCTGAGCCAGAGTCTATTTTCTACATTTTTGAAAGTTATCTATTTTATATTAAATGATATGATTTTTTGCCTAATTTTGTCTTCTCTTATTTTTTTGGTCGAAAAAGGCGATCTCCCGGTTCCAACAGACTATTTTGAGGTTTTTTCTAAGCTTGGAGATATTTTCTACATTTTCTATAAGATATTGATCTTTATATTAAATAATATGTTTTTATAGCCTAATATTATCTTCTCTTATTTTTCAATTGAATATGACGATCTCCCGGTTCCAACAGACATTTAACAGACTTCTCTGAGATACAGACTATTTTCTATATTTTCTGGAAGATATGGATCTTTTGTTAAATGATATGATTTTTGGCCTAATTTTGTCTTTCTTTTTTCAGTTGAAGACGACGACCTCCCGGTTCCAACAGACATTTTTACAGATTTTTCTGAGCTCGTCGCTATATTTTACATTTTCTGTAAGATATGGAACTTTATATTAAATGATATGATTTTTAAATCGCAATTTTGTCTTCTCTTATTTTTTTAGTTGTAGATGACGATCTCCCGGTTTCATCGGATATTGTAGAAGATTTTCTGAGCTCGGAATAATTTTCTACATTTTATGGAAGACCTGGATGTTTTATTAAAGGATATGATTTTTAACCGAAGTTTCTCTTCTCTTATTTTTCAGTTGCAGATGGCGATCTCTTGGTTCCAACGTATATTTTGGCTGATTTTTCTGAGCTCGGGTTAATTTCCTAAATTTTCTGAAAGATATTGATCTTTTTTAAATGATAGGATTTTTTCCTAATTTTTTATTCTCTTAATTTTTTCAATTGAAGATGACGATCGACCGGTTCCAATGGACATTTTTACATATTTTTCCTTAGCTTAGAACTATTTTGTGCATTTGCTGGATGATTTGGATCTTTTGTATTGAAATAAATTATTTTTATAGCCTAATTTTGTCTACTCTTATTTTTCATGGTGACATCCCGGTTCCAACGGGCATTTTTGCATATTTTCTTAGATCGATTGTATTTTTACATTTTCTATAGGATATGGATCTTATTATTAAATGACATGATTTTTATAGCCTAATATTGTCTTCTCTTATTTTTCAGTTGAAGATGGCGATCTTCTCATACCAACGGATACTGTTGCAGATTTTCCTGACCTCGGGCCTATTTCTATTTTTTGTAGAAGATCTGTATCTTTTAATTAAATGATATGTTTATTTGGCTTAATTTTATCTAGTCTTATTTTTCTATTGAATATGGCTATCTTTCAGTTCCAACGGAAATTTTTCCAGATTTTTCTAAGATTGAGGCTATTTTCTAAATTTTCTAGAAAGTGTGATTCTTTTTATCAAATTATATGATATTTCTTGCCTAATTTTGTCTTCTCTTATTTTTCAGTTGAAGATGGCGGTTTCTTAGTTCGAACAGACAATTTTGCGAATTTTTCTAACCTCGAGGCTACTTTCTGTATTTTCTAAAAGATTCGATCGTTTTACTAAATGATATGATTTTTGGCCTAATTTTATCTTTCATATTTTTTTCGTTGATGAGGGTGATCTTTCGATTCCAACAGAAATTTTTCTGCATTTTTCAGAGCCCTGTGCTATTTTCTGTATTTTTGGAAGATAACGACCGTTTTATTAAATGATATGATTTTTTGGCTGAATTTTGTTTTCTTTTTTTGCTAAATTTAGCGATCTCCCGGTTCCAACGGATATTTTTGTTGATTTTTCTGAGCGCTGGGCTATTTTCTTATTATCTGGAAGATATCAACCGATTTATTAAATGATTATATTTTTTGGTCGAATTTTGTTTTCTTTTTTTGTTAAATTTATCGATCTTACTGTTCCTAAAGATATTTTTGCGTAATTTTCTGAGCTCGGGATATTTTCTACATTTTATGAAAAAAATAAGAATCTTTATATTAAATGATATGATTTTTATTGCCAAATTTTATCTTCTCTTATTTTTTTAGTTGACCATAGCGATCTCCCGGTTCTAACGGACATTTTTTCGGATTTTCTAAGCTCGGTGCTATTTTATTTATTTTATAGAAGATATGGATCTTTATATTAAATGATATGATTTTTATAGCTTAAGTTTGTCTTCTATTATTTTTAAGTCGAAAATACAATCTCCCGGTGTTCTAACTTACATTTTTGCGGATTTTTCTGTGCTTATGGCTATTTTCTACATTTTATGAAAGATAAGGATCTTTTTATTAAATGATATGATTTTTATAACAAAAATTTGTCTTCTCTTATTTTTACAATTGAAGATAGCGATCTTTATATTCAATGATATAATTTTTTAAGCCTAATTTTGTGTTCTCTTAAATTTTAGTTGAAGGTGGAATTCTCTCGATCCCAAAGGATATTTTTGTGGGTTTTTCTGAGCTCCGGGCTATTTTCCACATTTTCTGGAAGATACGGATCGTTTTATTAAATGATATGATTTTAAGCCTAATTTTGTCTTCTATTATTCTCCAGTTGATGTTGGCAATCTCTTCATTCCAACGGACATTGTTTCGGGTATTTCTGTGCTCCGGGAATTTTTCCACATTTTCTCGAAGATATAGATCCTTTATTAAATGATATTGGAGAAGACAAAATTAGGCCAAAAATGTTTGTTGGAACTGAAAAATTGCCATCTTCAACTAAAATATAAGAGAAGACAAAATTCGGAAACAGGAAATCACCATCTTCATCTTTAAAAATGTCTATTATAACCAAGATTCGCCATCTTCAACTGAAAAAAAAATTATTTATCATGTTCTGAGTTTGATGCTATTTTCTACATTTTATAAAAGATATGGATATTTTTATTAAATGGTATGATATTTCTAGTCTAAATTTGTCTTCTCTTATTTTCCAATTGAACATGGAGATCTCCCTGTTCCAACGAATATTTTTGCATATTTTTCTATGCCCGGGGCTATTTTCTAAATTTTCTTGAAAAAATGGATCATTTTACCTTCCGCAAAAATATCTGCAGAAATAGACTATTATTTATCAGTTGACGATGGCGATCTCCCGGTTCCAACGGATATTTCTGCAGATTTTTCTATGCTCAGTGCTATTTTCTAAATTTTCTAGAAAATATGGATCTTTTTATTACATTATTTAATTTTTATCGGCTAATTTTGTCTTCTCTTATTTTTCAATTGAAGATGGCAATATCCCTGTTCCAACGGACAGTTTTGCCTATATGGCTGAGCTCGAGACTATTTTCTACATTTTCCACAAGATATAGATCTTTTATTAAATGATATGATTTTTCAATCCTAATGTTGTCTTCTCTTATTTTTCAATTAAAGATGACAATCTCCCAGTTCCAGCGGAAATTTTTGCGAATTTTTCTGACATCGATGCTATTTTCTGTGTTTTATTGTCGATATGGATATTTTTTATAAATGATATGATATTTACAGTCTATGTTTATCTTCTCTTATTTTTTCCTTGAAAATGTCGGACTCCCAGTTCAAATGGACATTTTGCAAATTTTTCTGAACTCGAGGCCATTTTCAATACAATCGTTTTTTAAATCTTATGATTTTTTGGCCTAATTTTTTCCTCCTATTTTTTAAGTTGAAAATTTCAATCTCACGGTTCCAACTGACATTTTGCCGATTTTTTGAGCTCGGTGCTATTTTCTACATTTTCTGGAAGATGTCGATCATTTTATTAAATGATATCATCTTTTGCCTAATTTTGTCTTCTCTTATTTTTAAGTTGAAGATGTCGATCTCACGGTTCCAACTTACATTTTGCCTATTATTCTGAGATCGGGGCTATTTTCTGTATTTTTTGGAAGATATGGATTGTTTTATTAAATGGTATTATTTTTTTGTTTAGTTTTGTCTTCTCTAATTTTTTTCGTTGAAGATAGCAATCTCCCGGTTCCAACGGATATTTTTGCAGATTTTTATGAGCTCCAGGCTATATTCTACATTTTCTGTAAGATAAGGATTTTTAAATTTAATGATATGATTTTTATAGCATAATTATGTCTTCTCTTATTTTTTTTTCATATAACATGGCGATTCCCTGTTCCAACAGACATTTTTTGTGGATTTTTGTGAGCTTGGCGCTATTTTATAAATTTTATGGAAGGCTTATTTTTCTGCTATTTTTTACATTTTCTGGACGATATGGAGATTTTTATTGAATGATATGACTTTTATAACCTAAGTTTCGCTTATCTTATTTTCAATTGAAGATGACGATCTCCCGGTTCCATCAGACATTTTTGCGGATTTTTCTGAGGTCCGTCTTATTTTCTAAATTATGTGGAGATATGAATATTTTTATTAAATGATATGATTTTTAGCCTAATTTTGTTTTCTCTTATTTTTAAGTTGAACATTCCGATCTCCTGGTTCCAACTGACATTTTGCCGATTTTTCTATGCTCGGGGCTATTTTCTGAATTTTCTGGATGATATGGTCTTTTTTTAATTGTTATTATCTTTGGCCTAATTTTGTCTTCTCTTATTTTTAAGTTGAAGATGTCGATCTCACTATTCCATCTGACATTTTGCCGATTTTTCTAAGATCGGGGCTATATTTTGCATTTTCTGGAAGATATGGATCGTTTTATTAAATAATAGAATTTTTTGGTTTAATTTTGTCTTCTCTTATTTTTTTGGTTGAAGATAGCGATGTCCCAGTTCTTGTTTTTCGGTTGAGTTAAAATTCTTTCACTGATTTTGAAACCTTCTTGGTCGTAAATTTTTTTAGTTACTATCTCGTACTTATTTTCAAATCGGTATCTTTAGTATTTCAGTTTTAAAACCTTGTTATCATTTTGATAATTCAATATATATACTATTCTTTTTCTTAACTACAAAATTTATTTCTAACCACTTACCGTACGTACTTTTAGAATATTTTCTAAGCCAAAGAGAACTTTAATTTTTTTTGTATATATATATATAACATCCATATGTTCATTGTGCTCATACTTCAAGAATCTTTGTTTAAACTTATTTTCATTTGCAAAACAATCGCTACCTCACCCTACTTTTATTTCCTTCATCTAACTCTTTTTCCGAATTGTAATAATTTTACCATCTGCTCACTTTTTCTACATATTTTTATAAGTATAAAAGTATATGATACCATGTTTAACACGTAAATCTTCTTTCGTCTATTTAATTATTTTGACAATATTTTTGTCCCATCCAACCATCTATCTCTGTATCTCGCATTATTTGAACGCGTTCCTTCCAATCTTATTTCGGTACACTTTTGGTTTCGGCTTCCTTTCTGTTGTGTAGACTTTAGTGATTGTAGTTGCCTGTGTCACCTCTACTTTAGTAGTGGGCTCTTTGGTTTGTGATGTCGTCGTGGTGCATGTTTATAGGTAGAGTGTGTGGACCTGTATGAGTGTGTTACCTTTAGGATCTTAATGTTTGTCCCCTGTGTCATGTGGTATACTCAGTGTGGTCGGTGATATACATATGGAGTTGTCTGAATAATGGTATTCATATTTGTGTGGATAACGTCATAGCAGGCGATTCCTTAGACCTAGTCTTTCGTATTACAATATAGCTTATCTTTGGCTGCATGCGATTGTAGCAAAACTTTTGTTTTCTTTTTAAACCAAATCTTTAAAGTTTTTGAAACTAGCTCACAAGATCACGACCCCTTATTCTCCCTCAACCATTACCACCACTCCACACGTTTTTACCCACATGTTTTTAAAAATATTTCTTTGGCCTTATGTTTTCCTTCCTTTTCTCTCTTCTTTCTCTCTTCGAAACGTTATGTTTATTGTTGTTATATTTTGGGACTAGCTATTATTACTATAGGATCTTGTGTGCGGGTAGGTATAGTGTGTGGTGAGATATGTAATAGCGATGATTAATTGATTTTAGGACACAAATATATGAGATTAAAATCATTTGGATGAAAAGAATGAGCTACCCAAGACTTATTTATAATACAAATGTGTGACGGACTCAATGTAGAATTTTGGTTGGATGAAATTATATACAGGAAAATGAGTACTTGATCGAACCGAAACTGGGACCAGTGGTAGATAAGAATAGCTAGGAAGGGATAGTATGATTTAGAGTGATCGTGAGGATGAGTAGAACTTTTACAGCGTCAATATTTGATTATTAAGTCTAGATGAGAAGACGTTGGAAGTAACACGACGTGTTGATATGAATGGATGGTTAGGTAGACGGATTTGGTATGGTTAGGAGATTAGATGATAGGGGTAAGGATAGGTGTGGTTAGATGGTTCATTGATGATAGAGATTATATTCGTGAGTCGATATGATGGAGAGTATATTGGGGACGAGATGATTGTTGACTTGCAAACGATAATGGGGATTCATAGTTAAGTGATAAGATGTGATTCTAGTTGTAGCATTAGCCAGTGGAGTGGATTTATTTGAGGAACGATGTTGAAGATATAGGATTAGAGATCTTTGTGTGGAAGATGGAAGTTATAGACTTAAGTGTTTATAGATATTATTATTATTATTAGTATAAGTGATTCCGAGGACGAAATCATTTTTAAGGTGGGTAGAATGTAACGGCCGCTTTCCGACCGTTTGTATTTTCTACGTGCACGTACTTTTTCGTGCACATATTTTATTTGGCTCTTTCTTGGTTTCTGTATATACGATGTGATATGCCGTTGTGACCATATGGAAGTGTAAAATTTTATAGTAATTTTTGGGAACGTCATTTCACGGCTCGTTTTCTCACAAAACAGCTTTGAATGGAAGGGCGTTTTGGTCTTTTGGCCGCAATACTCGGTTCCCAATTTTACGATAATTTCTGGTAGGTGTAACACGTGATCGGACCCAGTAGCCCCATACTTCTCGTCTCCACGATAGTCCTGGTATTTTCAGATTATTTTTCCGATGCCCGTAGTGGAGATATCTCATAATCAATTCTCAGCCGTTGATTAGCCGCTAATCTATTTGAATTTCAAAAACTAATCACATCCCTAATTATTCTCTCATGTTTCATGACAATAAGTTACAGCCACTATTCACACCCTCTTTTTTCCCTATCTCCACTCACTACAACAAAACTAGTCATTTACAACTTTCATAAGACAACGTTTCTGTTAAGATAGTTGTAATAAATGGTAACCACAACTTTTTTTTCCCTGATAGTTCTAAAAAATGTTTATTACAACTTTTTTTCCTGAGTAGTTGTAAAAATTGGTTATTACAACTTTTTATTCTGGAATAGTTGTAAATGTTAATTTGATAACACAACTTTTTTTTCCTGAAAGTTGTAAATAATGTTTATTACAACTTTTTGTCATGGATAGTTGTAACAAATGGGTATTACAACTTTTTCTGAAATAGTTGTAAATGTTAATTTTGAAACCACAACCTTTTGTTTTCTGAAAGTTGTAAAAAATGTTTATTACAACGTTTTTCGTGAATAGTTGTAAATGTTAAAAATTGGAGTTACACAAACTATTAACTAGGGATTCTATTTGCACTTCAATATCTATTAATCAACTTTAGCTTTTTCGATACATATATGTTAAAATCTTGTTATTGTTTTTCCTAATCATGTCTCAATTATTTTCACCTAGCTTGTGTGCCCTTTAAGAATACATCTACGCGATTAGATGTTATTTGATATTAAATTAAATAAGTTCGACATGGTTCGCTTACATCACGTGAAGCGGATGAGAAAGAATCGCCAATAAATTTTTAGCCGGTGGATGGGAGAGGGACATCATCGAAAAAAAATTCGTGTCATATTTAATGGTGTGGATTTTCTGTTCACTCTCTCCCTGTTCGTGGAACAAAACAAGCCGAAAACATACGCATGGCTATTTGCTCAAAAAATATCATAAGTTTGCTTGATTTTGAACCGAATCATCTTGGCATTTGTACACATCTTAAAGGCATTTGTGACACAGCTCTCATGTTGAAAGATAAACCCAAAAAAACTTACGCACGGTATTTTTCGAGTGGGTAACCCGCTCAAAAAATATCATAAGCTAACGTGACGGCCGTATTTTGAACCGAATCACTCTGTCGATCCCTCTTTAATGCTTCGGTGGGTTTTCGAGTCTCAGCTCTCGATCGAGTCTCAGCTCGACGGGGTATTTTTCGAGTCATTTTTCGACAGCGTCGGAATTTTTCGAGTCTGCTCTCGAGTCTCAGCTCGACGACCCCTAACCCTAATTCCGCGAACTCCCTCCGGAATTTTTCGCCCCCAAAATTTTCCCTCCCCCCGAAATTTTTTTCCGCGTCGAAGGAAACCCACCAAAGCCCAAAACCCACAGAAGCCCCAAAAGTTGTCTATTACTTCTCCAGCGGGAAGAAAACCATCTCCGCCCAAAACCCTCTCCCAGTCACGTTGATAGATCATCGACCATCGACCTGAAGGCCGTCTTCCGAGATTTTTTGGTGATCGATCATCGATCTGAAGGCCGCCGTCGCCGACCAGAAGGCCACCGTCGAAAAACCCTACTTCATCCCCCAATATATGCCGATCGAAATCAGGGATTGAGGAGTGCTGAATCTCCCAATTCTAACCATAGACTAGAAAGATCTTCAATCGATTGATCTCGACATCGCATCTGTCTTCTATCAATCAAAAAGTAAGGTTTCTGGGCTTCTATTGAATTTTTGAACTTGTATGCATCTTTAGTTCAAATTCTAACCTCTAACAATCTTTGTACAAATCAAGGGATCGAAGGAGGAGCAGCACACATCTCCATCAACACTGTAATTTTTTCTATTATATTATCATCATCTTCTTTAAAAACAAGCCTTTTTAGTTTGAAACACCAGATTATTTTTTCATTATGTGTTGTATATAAATTGGAATAAGCCAGAAATTTAGATCTAAATCAGTAGCAAAAGAAAATTATAAAATGGATATATAAACATGTTTCACTATTTATTTCTAGTATTGTATAATAAATTTTGTTAAATGCTGATCACTTTGAGGATGTTGCCAAATGCCAAGTACTGGTGATTTGTGAAGAATGTGCATTAGATTCTTAATATAGCATCTGCTGCTAATTACTGAAATGAAGGATGCAAAATTATTTCTTTTGCACTTACCCGGTCCATTTCCCTTCATCTTTTTACTCCATTACTTTTGCACTTACTGTTATGTTTGAAAACACCAGTCTAAAATCATATTATTACACTTTTCCTGTATAAATCATTTTATTACAATTATTATTGAAGACCGAGAAGTCTTCTGCTCTGGGGACTAATACTTAGGACATGTGCTCTTTTTATCTGCTATGAAGTTTACTGCATATAAATAGCTCGTCTCATTTTTTCTCTGTTAAATTATACATGCCATGTAACCTGTTTCCTGTTATTTTTAAGGTTTTGTACTGTTTTACCTAGTCACATAATATGGGTCAAAGTGTCTTGAGCATGGCAAGTTTGTAGAGAGGATAATGTGACATGGGTTTATTATCTATTCCTTATTTATTAGAGAATAATCTTATTTACATTTCTTGATATTCATGACATGCCATAGTAAAGGCATGGGACATGTTATATGTCTGTGAGAGTGAAATATAACATATTACTTGTTAATACTACTTATTGTTTCCATGCCTTTCTTAGGGATCCTTTAGAGACTCTCTTTTTAGAAGTTTCATCCTCTTACAACACCCTTCAGATTGTTAATACTTATTGTTTCCATGTGTCCTATTGTATTCGATCATCTGACATGACTGAATTTTGTTACAATGAAGTGACCTGGTAACATGGTTTACATACCATGCATGGTATTGTTTTAATTAATGACGGTATCGTTCATTCACTTGCTAACCAGGTACCTATATGGTGCAAGATGAGGAAGAAAATGTCCATCTAGATGCTTATACGCTAAGTGAAAGTGTGTTTAATGATAACTTGCAAAAAGACAAGTTCTCATGCGAACTTGACTTCAACCATATAATTTATGTGAAGAATATAAACCATATATGTACAATTGTTTTTTGAAGTATCACAATCTTTTTCTTCATTCATTGTTTACCTATTGCATCTATTGTTGTACAAATTAACTCCATTATAATGACATCCTTATAACTTGTGCAAGATGTTTTCCCCTTAGGTTCAAACATAAGAGGGCTTTATCACGATGGACAAAGCATGGGTCAACCTACCAAGGTTTTGTAAATTTAGTTTATTAGTTCATAGTTATAACCACTAGGGTATGATTATTAATACATTTATGTTTTTTATAGAAAGACAGAAGACTACAAGCAAGCCGCTCGAAATTTTATATTCAGGCATGCAGAAAGAGAGGGGAATCCAGAAAAAATTAGGTGCCCTTGTTGTAAATGTAGGAACCTTATCTGGTTTTCGCCTAGGGATGTTGTGTCACACTTGATTTGTTTTGGAATTGATCCAACATATGATGTATGGATATTTCATAGGGAAGCACGTCCTTCACAAAATAAAGCTCCTGAAGTGACGGATACATATATGATGTTCTTAGATGCACAAATTGGTGACGATGAGATTGAAGATCATACAAATGAGAGACATGGGGACGGGGTTAAGGAAATGTTGGAAGATATTGAAATTCCTCTATACCCTGGTTGTGAAAGCTACACAAAGTTGTCGGCAACAATTCTTTTGTATAAACACAAAGCTCAGAATGGTATATCTAACACAGCATTTACGGAACTTCTTAAACTTTTGAAGGATATGTTGCCCAAGGAAAACACACTTCCTGATTCAACATATGCAACAAAGAAGTTGCTTAAAATATTTGGTTTAGGCTATACGCGGATACATGCATGTGCAAATGATTGTTGTCTATTTACAAAAGACAATGCACATAGTGACTCTTGCCCTAAATGCGGCAAGTCTCGTTGGAAAGGGAACAAGGCAAAGGAAGATGGAAAGCAGACAAAAATACCTGTAAAGGTTGCTAGATACTTTCCAATCATACCAAGGCTGAAAAGAATGTTTAGGGACCCAGAAACAGCAGAACAGCTAAGATGGCATTACAATCATAAAAGCGAGGATAATAAATTGCGACATCCAGCAGATTCTTCTCAATGGGCCACAATTGATAGAATGTATCCTGAGTTTATCGCTGACCCACAAAATTTAAGGCTTGGCCTTGCAACTGATGGATTTAATCCCTTTGGTGAATGGAACTCTACATATAGTTGTTGGCCAGTGATGCTTGTTGCTTACAACTTTCCGCCGTGGCTATGTATGCACAAAGATAATATGATGCTATCGTTGTTAATTTCTGGTCCACGCCAACCTGGAAATGATATCGATGTGTATTTAGAGCCACTTATTGATGATTTGAAAAAATTGTGGGTGGAAGGGGTAAAGGTGTATGATGCCTATACTTGTAGCGAGTTCAGAATGAAGGCTATTTTTATGTGGACCATCAATGATATTCAAGCTTATGATAATTTAGCAGGATGTACTATAAAGGGTAAGAAAGCATGCCCTGTCTGTGGTGTTCATATCTGCTCAATATGGCTACCATTTAGTAAGAAATGTGCATACTTGGGCCACAGGCGATTCCTTGCACCTAATCACGAATATCGTGAACAGAAAAACTTGTTTGATGGGACCATAGAGAGCAAACAAAGTCCTCCAATACAAACAGGTTCTGAAGTCCTCGAAGATGTCAATGATATTTGTAATGAGTGGGGAAAGAAACACAAGGAGGAAAAAGAGAAAGGGAAAGGCACAAGGAAAAGGAAAAGAGGAGATGTGAAGGAAAAAGGAACTCAAATGTGGAAGAAGAAGTCCATTTTTTTATTTGCCTTATTGGAAGGTAAGTTAGCTAGTTGCAAATTTTTAATTTCTTTTCAACCCATGTCTAGTAATTAATAGCTCATTGTTAATTAGATAATTTCTAATTATGTGTTTTTATGATTTTCTCAGTCACTCCTTGTGCGTCACAATTTGGATGTAATGCACGTGGAGAAAAATGTGGGTGAGAGTATTCTTGGTACATTGCTCGATATCAAAGGAAAATCAAAAGATGGAATTAATTCACGCAAAGATTTGGAAGCAATGAGTATCAGGAAGAAATTGCATCCCATGGACATGGGAAGTAAAGTATTACTTCCAGCCGCTCCATGCACCTTAACTGATCAAGAGAAAGAGACATTTTACTATATAATGAGGAATTTGAAGGTACCTGACGGATATAGCTCAAATATTAGGATTTGTTTTGCAAAAGAAGACAAGATTTCAAGTCTCAAGTCCCATGATTATCATGTTTTGATGCAACAACTGTTGTCTGTGGCATTGAGAGGACTTCTACCAGTAGGGACAAGGAATGCACTACTACGACTATGTTCGTTTTATAATGACATATGCCAAAGAGTGCTTGATAGAGATAAATTAGAAGTTTTGGAGAATCAGGTCGCAGTAACACTATGCGATCTGGAGATATTCTTTCCTCCTTTTTTTTGACATCATGATTCACTTGACAATGCATTTAGGGAGAGAAGCAAGAACTTGTGGTCCGGTGCAATATCGTTGGATGTATCCATTTGAGAGGTAAGATTTATTATGGGTACTTAAATTAGTCAATCATGTATGCGCTTAAGAAAGTATTTATGTTTTAACTCTTGGTTATAGGTATATGCAAACACTGAAGGGGTATGTTAAAAATCATGCACGACCTGAAGGGTGCATAGCTGAGCGTTATGTTGCTGAAGAATGCATGAAGTATTGTGGTGGGTATATTAAAGGGGCATCCAAAATTGGAGAAAGGAAAAATCGGAATGAAGTGCATCAAAGTGATTCCATACTCGAGGGGCGACCTATTTCCAAAGGAAAACCTATTTTAGTTACTCGGGAGGTAAAAAATGCTGCTCATCGATATGTGTTATTTAATACAGAGGAAGTGGAGCCCTATATAGAGTAAGTATAAGTTCAGCTCATTTATTATATGTATGCATGAATTAGATTTTACTTGTGTTTTGACTTGTACATTACTGCATATAGAATGCACAAAGAGGAGCTGAAACGTTTGCACCCTCGATCGTTAAGAGATGACGTGGAACTTTCAATGCTGCATTCAGAGACTTTTGGTGATTGGTTTGAAAACAAGGTTGTAAGGGTTATATCTTCTTTTTCGTAGATGATAAATTTTAATATATCAAATACATATTCTCATTTCAAGTCCTTATGCATAACAATATACTCTTACAGGTTATGGTTGAAAGGGATGAGTCCAATGTTAGCGAGACAATAAAATGGCTTTCTTATGGGCCTAGCTTGCAAGTAACTTCATATACTGGTTATATTATTAATGGCCGACGCTTTCATACGAAAGACTGTGAGAAGTCAACACAAAATAGTGGTGTTTCCATTGAGGCGAGTACTATTCTTGTAGACGGGTCCATTGAGAAAGTAGTCTATTATGGGGTCTTGCGTGAAATTCTTTTGCTGGATTATCGACTATTTCAAGTTGCTATATTTAAGTGTGATTGGGCAAATATTCATCGTGGAGTTAAGCTTGAAGATGGATTTACATTAGTCAATTTACACCAATTTCAAAACTAGTTTGCAAGCGACCCTTTCATCTTAGCAACACATGCTATACAAGTGTTCTTTTCTAGAGAAAGTATGTCTTCAAATTGGTATGTTGTGCTGAGAGCACCCCCAAGAGGGTTTCTTGAATTGGTTAAATATGACGACGAGAAAGAATCAACTAGTAAACCACTAGATGAGTCACTACTGGACGATAGAGAGGTCGATAACGGGGATGAAAGTTACATTAGGATTGCGATGGCTTATTGGTACAACTTTTGATTTTATTGTGCTTAACATTAACATCAATCAAAATATGGCATTATTATATATCATTTATACATTCTTTTTATATTATGATTTGATACCACCTATTTCATTGATGTTGCATATGTATATTTTTTTCCAGGTGGCTCACTTAAAGGAAAATTGAACTTATGGCATCAATGGGTAAGGACGGGCGAAAGGACGAGCGGGATCAAGCAGAGGTAATTATGTGTTGGTTATATAAAAAGGACGAGCGTGATCAATTTTTGTCCCATCAATTTATGTCTTTGGAATTGATAGGTTTAGTTGATGTCTAAAGGTAGGAGATTATGTTTATTTAATTCGGCCCCTAGCTTGATTTGTATTCAGTTTTATATATTTTCAAATGATTTTCTAGTGTAATTCAAGGCTGATATATTAACAAATCTTCCCCAAAAGTCACCCAAACATGTTCCCACGCTAATCAAAGACTACCAAAGCTTGCCTCCAAATTTCACTCTCAAACTATTTCATGATTCTTTTGACAGATATGATAAATTTAGTGGGTACTCTTTATTTAGGCTTATACTTTAATCTTGCCATTTCATCAAGTTACCATCACAATCGAAATTGCTTGTTAGGAATCATATTTGAATTCTTTCAAGTGGAAAACACATGAATTATTTCATTGGATTTTGTTCTGACGTGAAATAATGCAAAATTTAATTGGATTTTGTACAGAGCCCTTAATTTGAAATAATGCAAAAGAAGAAATCATTTGTAATTCCAACTAAAATTGCATTGCTCTTTACATATAGGAAGAGATGTGCAGGGATTACTGGAAATTTAAGATATGATGTGTTGATGAAATTGTACAACTCTTGTGATATCATATCATTTAATGAATTTCTAATAAAAGATGACAGAATTCAAGACTGATGGAAAGAACTAGCAAATTGTCAGAAATCATGCAATCAGTTAGATTTCAAAGTTAACTATGAAAGGATGAAGTTCTACATGATCCTTGAGAATTCTGACCCAACCCTCAGTGCAGTGGGTTCAATTAAATGACCGAAAGATACTTCGGTTCATACAAAGCATGGCTTCTTCCGAGAAATCAAGTGAGACATAAAACTTTCCATTTCCACAAAACCAACAGCTTGATCCCATATTCCAGGTAGCATTCTTGACCATGGTATTGCATAAATGTAATGCAGCAGTCATATTATACTCACAACTCAATGTCTACAATGGCAAACATTGTGTAGTAATTTTCAGTTGTTTAGGTAAAATGGAAAAAGGTATTAGTTTTCATCAGCACACAATCTTTCTGTTAATGCAAAATAATATTCAGCATGCTTTAAAGGTTTTCCAGACCTTTGGTTGCTTGGTAAAGGTAAAATGTTGATTCCGCCAGTTCAGGGCGCAAAGGGTAATATTTCTCTGTGGGATGCAACATGTTTCGATCTAAAAGATACCTGTAAGAATAAAATAGCTTTTATTTAATGTAGAAAAATTGCTATAATAAAGAATATCTGAGAATGTGATATGAAAGAATTGAACTCAACATAAGAAGAAAAATGAATGGCCAGCTTCCATAGAATGGGTAAAACGATACAGATAATCCACTTCAAATAAGGTTCCATGGACTTGACAATGATTCTGTTCTTCTTTCAGGTGATTGCTTGTTTTGGAGATTTAATAGCCAAAGAGAATTGGCTTTTTGTAATAACAGCATTAGTTGGATGGCTTCCTGTCAATGCTTATTATGTTGTAATACAATGTTTATTATGTTGCAAGGTGAATATTAGTTTGGGATTATGTAATCATTCAAAGTTGTGTATTAGTTGAGTTTACATTTGTTCTACTTGTATCTTCATTGATATCATATCATGTTGTGCCTAACATATATATTTAAATTAACAGAGCTCAAGGGAAGGGAAGAGAAGATCAAAGAGAATGCGTCTTGCTGAAGTAGCTCTTACCATTAACGAGAAGAGTGGTGGTGTTAGAATCTCGAACGGGGAATCCAACACTCCTCCCATCATTCCCCATAATTTACCCCTCCACCCACATGTCACCACTCTCGGACATCCTAACAATCCCCAACATTCTGCTTTCCCCACAAATTCATCCAATCCCTCCCATCATTCTTCTCAACAAGAAGAGCAATTGCCAGAAAGGAATAAAAGGGGGAAAACAATGATGAAATCATTATCTTTGACACCGAGTGAAAGGGCTGAAGTTGAATTCAATGATAAAGGGCAACCTGTAGGTACAAGTTCAGTATTCTTGTCATCTTATGTTGGTGCTTTAGCAAGGGAGATGGTTCCTTTTAACATTAGAAGTTGGAAGAAAGTTGGCGATCTATTAAAGGATGATTTGTGGACATGTATAAAGGTTATTTTAAATATCTCTTTCATTTAAATGAATCTTATATATGTTGTATATATTAACATATATAATTTTAATTGTATATCTTGTGTTGTACAGACAAGATTCAAGTTGGATGATCTGGACAAGGCTTTATTGCTTA
Source organism: Scilla litardierei (assembly GCA_030789695.1). Lineage (NCBI taxonomy): Eukaryota > Viridiplantae > Streptophyta > Magnoliopsida > Asparagales > Asparagaceae > Scilla > Scilla litardierei. Next base: position 115,363,880 of record CM061133.1, on the reverse strand, counting down.
AGATGATGGGCGCACGATGGAAAGAGGCCAAGTCAAGATTAGTTTCAGCTATCAGACATGCATCCTTGGGTCCTCATTGTGCCAACAAGTTAGCCATGCTAAGACCCGATAATATAAAAAGTGATCAAGACTGGAGTGATTTTATCAAGGAGAAACTCTCAGATGAGTTTGAGGTAGTTACTTAAGTTTCAAAGAGTACAACTATAATTTCCCTTTCTTGTATTATATATACCTACTTTTAATATGTCAATTTCTCCTATGTAGTTGAAGAGCAAAAAATTCAAAGCCATTAGATCGAAGAATATTATTCCTCACACCATGAGTAGAAAGGGGTATGCAAGATTGGCAGAGGACATGGTAAGAAATTTAAATAAAAATTGCAAAATGTCCAGATATGATGTCTATCATTATTAATTTCATACTTATTTTGCAGAAAAAGGAGAGTGGATTAGAGATCGACAGAGACGAGTTGTGGTGCAAAGGACACACCAAGAAAAATGGAGAACCACCAAATTCTTATGTTGCGGAGTGCATAGTAAGAATGTGTATTGAGCTATGTTAATTTATTTTGGATATAACTTGGAAAATTGGCTTTACTAATTGGATCCTTTTTTTAAATTATAGACTAAGATAAAAGAGCATAGCAGCACTGAAAGTTCGCAAGGAACGGTACGATTAAGTGAAGATGGTGTGGCGAAGACATTCGGGCGTGAACGCAATGGAAGAGTAAGAGGACTAGGTTTTGGGGTTACACCATCTCAGTTGGGTGTTCGTATGTGTAATTCAAAGAAAGTATGTGCATTGGAAAACCAAGTTACTGGCTTGACGACTAAATTACAAGAGCTGTCTGATTTATTCATGGCAGTAAGTTATAAGTTAATTAACTATTTATTAATCAATAAAAATACATGCTTAGGAATTACCAGGTGCATATCTAACATTATGCTTCTTACAGACTATGGCAGGAAGATCAAATGTCGGGGCAGAGCCATTAACTCCTCGTGCTAATACGCCTCAGGTAGCTAATTTTAAGCCATTATCTCAAAATTAAATAAGTTGATTAAAAAGCTTCTCTTTTGCTTTGTTTCAGTCGCAACATGATAGTAACTTTGCAAACAGTAATACACATATTCAAATGCCTACTCAAACGCCTACTCAAATGCCTACTCAAATGCCTACTCAAGATGTTCCAACAAAAAAATGCAAGTTACTGAATTGGGAAAAGAAGGTTGTTGCGGAAGGGACACTTGCATCAACTGATCCTAATGCTTTGGTGCACCATGTTCCACTTGGAGAGAATGTTTGGAAGGTTTGGGTCGACATGGCGTTGGAACCTCAAGCTCCTTTATACCGGGCCAATTCGGAGATGTCTACTATCCAACAAGCTGTTGGAACCACTGTTGCTTGGCTCAAGTACTTTATCTCTTTTGATTAATGCATGCTTGTGGGTTATCTTTTGGTCTTTTGGTTTTTTGGTCGTTTGTCACGGGTTAAAACTTGTTGCGCTTCGTATTTTTTATGTTTTGAAACTTTGCTAAGACTTTCTTTCATCTTATTTAAGTATTTATGTTCATGTATATTTAGGTAAAAACCACTTGTAACTCCGCCAATGCAATTTAATTATTGTATTGCCGGTCCCAAGCCCGGATAAAGGAGGAGGGAAAGGAGCTCACTTAGAAGGATGTCATGCATGCGTCTAATTCAACCCGAGGCCAGGTAAACTACAAATTAGCTATTGATATACATTTTTCTTCTTTTTGTGGGAATAAAGAAATGTGGCAATGACATGGAAATGAAACAGGTCAGTGAGGAGGTGGAGCGCGCTTTGACGAAGCTTGGCCAACCCAAGCTCACAGGAAGGTTCGGGCGTTATACTGTATATAAATTAGAATACATGTCTTCAACAACAGATTGATGCGTGTCATCGTATTCGTACACAAAGCAACACTAGCAAATTAGAATACATCCTTACACAAAGCAACACAAGCAAGTTCATTTCTTCATGCCCTTCTGATCATTTTTAAACATGTGTCCTCTTTTGGGATATGGGTAGATTTTAAACTTTAAAGAAATTGCACTTTGGATTGAAATCTTGATTAGTGAAGATTCTCACTGTAAATTTCTATATTTTGTCTCATGAATGGATCTTATATGATCACTTTCTAATTGATGATGGATCTGAGAACTCTGACTAGATTGTTTCTAACTTGACTCTGAATGGTTTTTGTTTTAGTAGCTGAAGGTCATGTAAGTTTGAATGAATTATTCATTCATTCACTCGTTTATTTTATGATTTCTATTTTTCCATTTCTCATCGACTATGCCGAAAGAAGCTGACCCATTTTATACTGGAAACTAAACATTAAATGTTAGGGAAAAGCTTTGTCAATAATGGAGAATTTCTATTCAAGAAGTATAAGGCAATAATCTTTCCCAGTTAATTTGTGTTGTTCGCTTGCCTCTTATTCATGTACAATGTGTGTTGTATATCCTTTGGTCAGATGGATGATCATATGACGATACTTTGGAGGTAAAAACAACCAAATGAAGTCACAAGTAATGAATTTGTCGTTTACTTAGCGAGCTGAATTTGTCGTTTACTGATTGTTGTATATCCTTTGCTAGTCATTTCATTCAAGCTAATCCTTATATTAAAAACAAGAGTCGTCCTCTCAGGCGTTTGTGGTGGAGATATTTCATAGTAATATGAGACAATGACTTAAATCCTAGGTTTACAGAGCGAAGAGGATCAAGGGATATATAAATTGATAAGAAGTGAAAGTGAGATAAAGAGTGGATATCTGTTTGGAGATATATATTCTAGAATCACGAAGAATGTAAAACAGTTATAGTCAGTGTTGACCTATTAACTTGTTCTGAAGTTTGTTTGAAATAGATTTTATAGCAATGTTGCTTGAGTGAATAGATCTCAAGAGGCTTAGCTCATAATATATATGAGCTTCCGTAAACCAAAGTTTCTCTTCTCAGTGAGATGTTAACGTAGTGAAATTCATACAGAATTTGTTTGTTGAATGCATAAATAATCCCCACACATTTTATTCAACAAAATCCATTGTGGTTTTCATAGCAACACCTACTAGACAAGTAAATAGAATATATGTTTTTGTATTTTTGACAAATGGAGACACTTGATATACAACTAGTGAAAGTAAGGGGATTTGTAGCAATGTTTTTCAATTCTGAAAGAACATTTATGTAGGATATCGGTGTATCAGACAATCCAAAGGATACCCAACCTTCCATGCTTGAAGTGGTAAGTTCAATATTTGAATCAGAATGTGCATATTCTTGTGGCATATATAATACATGGAATTGCAGAAGCAGTATTTCTAATAAATTATTATCTATTTTTGTGTTGTAAGAACATTCACGTAGCAGATGAGCACAATCTCTTGGAAGCTATTGATACATGGTCTCTTATCTCCAAAGAGGTAAGTTCACTTTTTTGAGTCCATGACGGTATAAGGTTATAGGATACATAATGCATTGCATGAAAATAAGCAATACCATTTACTAATTTATGTTTTATGTATTTTTAAGAATGTCCCCGTTGTGAATGAACACAATATCTTGAAAGCTACTGATACCGGTTCCCCTATATCTAAAGAGGTAAGTTCATTTTTTTGAGTCTATAATTTGTGAGACAATAGAAAGCATTGCATGCGAATAAGAAATGACTTTTCTATTGTACATCTATGCATGTGTTTGAACTTTTAAGAACATCGCTGTTGCACGTGAACACAATTTCTTGGAAGCTAATTATACTGAATCTCTATTTTTAAGAAGCAATTTTTTTCATTTAGTTTTTGAGTAGTATTCTTGCTTATATCATATAAGGTAGAAGGCAATTTAATTTAGTATTCTAACTTTTCTTCTTTTTTTGTTAAGGAATTATTTGCAGCAAATGAGCACAATGACCTCGAAGAACACAATGGTAGTGTTCTTGTGACTAGTATAAATATTTGTAGTGTGATACACATGATATACAAATATTCTTGATAATATCTCTTTTGTTCTTCCTTCTAGATGACACAAAGAACCAAAAGCAGATTACTATTTTTGATGACGGTGGAACTTCACCATCAATAACTAAGAAACTAAGAGAGTTATCAAATACGCTTAGGCTTGCAAGCTCTAGAACCATAAGTGTGAGTACACCACAAGATATTTTATGCATGAGACAAGTGACAATGGACTCTGGTGAACCAAAAACTCCAAGTGCTCCTGTTACTTTCAAACTTGACGGAGATTTGAGATATGAAGATTTAGGCACCCCTCAGGACATTCTCAAAGCACGAAGTACTGGCTTGAAGGTTACTTCAAAAATTTGAATGTATTGCTTTGGAAACTAGTCCAAAGAATTGTTTTGAGATTGGCTTGATGATCCTAACTTATTTTTTTATATTTGCATTCTACAGAAATCTTTGGTTGAAGAGTGTTTAGCTTTTCTCAACAGCGCTAACAAGTAAGTGTACACATCTAACTTACATCAGTCGACCAAAAACTCCTATATCTAGTCTACGATTGTCTTATTATTGTTCGTTTATGCCACCTATCTCTAATTTTTACATGGAATATGAATAACAAATATTTAATATAGCGTCTTCCATCTCTTATACTTGCAAACCATGCAATCTCCTGAGACCTGGCTTGTGATTGTCCATTGACGTAGGTAGGCTACTTATAAGTATGAAACATGAAACTGGTGTATGACTTGAAAAATATCAAGTTGTAAATTATTAAACAAGAACTTTAACTTATCATTGTCCTTGTCAGGATGGCATATAAAGTCGCCTCTTCTAATTAATATGCCATTGTTGCCTTCTCTAATTTAATAAAAACTCCAAGGGATTGGACTTAAGACATGGTTGCTTGACGTTCATCCTTTTAAAAATGGAGATACCTACAAATTCCTTATACTGCCAGAGTCAAAAAGGAGCCATGAATGATTTTCCACTTAAATGTACAAGATATATTAAGAGTCAAGAACAGAATATTTTTGTGTTTCCATAATTATTCATGTGCATTCACATGCTAGAAAACTCGTGGGTTATGTAGGCCACAAATGTATCTTTTTGGAGCAGAGATACTTGGGGTGATATCGCTTGATTTTAGCCAGGAGATTAATATGTGGTTTGGGGATTTATGCCCTTCATTTGGGGATTTGTGTGCCCTTAATTTTTTCAACCAATCAAAACAACCAAATGAAGTCACAAGTAATGAATTTGTCGTTTACTTAGCAAGCTGCATTGAAGACCACACCTTTGGAGGATTGTCGTTTCAAAAATAGTATACAAGGTTTTGTTTATCAAAGTTAACATTTGGTAAATCCTTCGCAATTGCTTTTACTTATTACAATTTGTTGACAATTTATGATTAAAATTATTATTGAACAAACGAAGCCATCATTATGTGAAGAGCTGATGAACAGGTTGAAATCCAGAGTTATGTCTATCACTAATGCCTTGAGTATAAATGTCTATTGGATGGAGCATTGAGTTTATTTCACTTGTCCTTTTCAGCTGTCAGGATATACGAATATCTTCTATATGTGAAACAAATTATGGCATTTGCAATCTGGACCTTGTTGATATGCTGATGACCAAAAACACCATGCATGTCTTTTGTTGTGTTGGGACTATTTGAATATTTGCTTGACGAATTTGTGTTGTGCCTGATAATAGGCCAGATTCTACCATAGCAAATATATTATCTCTGCCTGCAGCATCCTTCTCTTACTTTAGCATGCTTTTGACCAATTTACTGTAGTCCCCCATCCCCCGACCTGCTGGTTTAGGATTTATAGCATGATCGCATCTTTCATCCATAGTTTACATGGTCACAAATTTGTTATGCACCCATTAGCTTGATGTAGATTGGCATCCAATCCAGGAGAAATATATCAGGTGCCAATCATACTGGAAGAGGCACCCCTGCTACACTAGTCAAATCGTCCTCATGTAACTCGTAACAACTTGATTAATGTAATACTGTTTTTGGTAATGTAATACTGTTTTGGTAATTATTATGAAATTTTTTTAAATTAATATTGTTTTTGAATAATATTATGTGTGGGTTTATTATGATTTAGCTACTGCAGGGAGATTTGGAACAGCTGCAAACACGTATAATTTTTTTTAATTTTATGTTTTTTCCGCAACGTTTTATAAAAGTTGTAGTAGAGTTTAAAACAACTATTTAAATCAGTTATAATATAAGTTTTTACAACCTTTTATAAAAGTTGTAATAGAAATTTACACAACTTTCAAAGAAAGTTGTAATAGTGCTTTATACAACGTTTATAATAAGTTGTAATAATTGTTTCCACAATGTTTATTAAAACTTGTAATATCGCTTTACACAACTTTTTATAAACGTTGTAATAGTTTGCACAACCTTTAAAACAAGTTGTAATATTGCTTTACACAACTTTTTATAAACGGTGTAATAGAAGTGACAACGTCTAAAAAAGGTTGTAATATGGGTTTAGACAACGTTTTCACAAACGTTGTAATATGCGAAGTTGTAATAGGGTCGGCTCCTTCGACCACTTTTTCTGCATTAAAAGTTGTAATAGATACATATTACAACTTTTTATAAACGTTGTGTAAACATCTATTACAACTTTTAATAAAAGTTGTAATAGATGTTTACACAACGTTTATAAAAAGTTGTAATATCGTTATACACAACCTTTTCTAAACGTTGTAATAGAAGTTTACACAACATTTCAAAAAAGTTGTAATATGTATCTATTACAACTTTTGCTTACAACATGCAGAAAAAGTGGTCGAATGAGCCGACCCTATTACAACTTCGCATATTACTACGTTTGTTAAAAAGTTGTCTGACCCATATTACAACCTTTTTTAGAAGTTGTTAATGACCATTTTTGTTGTAGTGACTCTCCCTATCTCTCTCTCTCCCCCAATTAGCCAAAATCCCAAAGCCAAATAACAAAACCCTTTCATCTTCAAAAGGAAACTCACCCTAGCCGCATGAATCACTCACGCACAAGCCATGGCCGCCTCCTTGTTTCTCCTCCAGCTACCCATGGCCACCCCAAGCCTCCCCTCTCTGACCACCACCATCTCCTCCTCCTCCTTCTTCTCCACCTCCCTAAAGCCTTCAAAAACACCATTGATCCAAGCTTGGCCGAAAAACTGGGCAGCTAAACCCATCGCCAGAAAAACAGCCGGCCACCACTCTACGGCCACCTCCAGCCACTGCTGCCATCGCTTCAACTCCTCTCTGAACCCCCCGACCATCTCCAACTCCCCTTACCCTTTTCCCACGTCTCGATCTCCTCGAAAACCCCATGGAACTCAGATCTAGCCGCTGTTTTTTGACAGTTTGCGTGCCGCCACTTCAAACTCGCGCTCACCGGTCATTCGGCCACCTACGATGACCATTCTACCGCCTTTGGAATCATATCGAACCCCTCTACCAACTTCAATTTCCCTTACACTCATCTCTCACCTGTAGCTCCTGGAAAATCCTTCGAAACCAAGCCCAGTTGCTGTTTTTGACAGATCTAGCTGCCGGCACTCAAACTCACGGCCAGCCGCCACCGGCCGCCACCGCTGGTGACCACCACTGCCAATTTGTTTCCCTTTGACTCCTCTCCATCTACAACTTCCCTCACACTCATAGCCCACCTGTAGCTCCGGGAATCCTCGTCGGAACACGCCGTATTGGCTGTTTTTCACAGATCTGGAAGCTGAACTTCCACGCCGGCTCACGCCCAACTCCGACCACCCCCGGCAACAACTCTACTTCCGTTGTCTTTGTCTTGAAGTCCTTTACCTTTTGCAACTTCCTGTTTTCTCTGTTCGTCGCTGAAATTCCGCTGAGATGCGTGACAACGGATGTTGCATGAATCTGTCCTCTTCGGCTTCTCACGGCCACCCACCGCCGTACACTCACGCCGTCGGCCACCCACCAGGCCGAGCATCTTCCTCTGGTCCTACTTCATCTATCGACAGCCGCCTTGGACTCTCGAAGTTCACGTGTGTTGCCGCACGCACATACTTTTAGCCGACGTCGCCGTTATCGTGAAGATCCGTTGCGCTACTCGCAACAGGAGGAGGATCGCTGTTAGCTCGCTGATTTCACACCACCATCCCATTGTCCAGAGGTACCTCGCTACGCTACCTGCGTCTGAGGAGTTCCAGACGAAGCCGACGTTTCGCTGTTCAGACCCGACTTCAGCTTGTCGGACGACATCACGATGTAGGTTTCCCTAACGAGTAGTAAAACCCACACCGTAGCTAACCAAAACCTAAACTAAAATTGGTCAACTTGAACTAAAATTTATTGCAGCATCTGTAAAATATTGCCCACCGTAGGAAAGATTGACGAACGGACAATTTTCTGTGCACATAGGGTAGACGTCGATTTAGACTGAACAAACATCAAAAACGTGAATTTTTTACTGTTAGGGTAGTCCCGCCAATTTTAGAAACAAACCCTAATAGGATTGATGCAAAATGTGACCTGACACTGTCGCCGTGACCCTGTTTCAGACGAACTACCGTAGACGCGATGCTTGGATGGGACGCTCCGGACGGACGACACATCGCCACCGCAGGCAAGTGTACTCGCTTGTACCTTCGGCCGTGTCTAGGCCTTAGACTTTTTAGAACTGTTAAAATGTGAACAAAGAGAACCAGATGTGAAATGATAGCGTCCGGGACACCCCTTGACAGCTTAGACTTGACGACGAAGTCTAAGCACAACAACAACTTTTGACACCTTAGGGTTTTCTTGTGTGTGCGTGCATGTTGACCCCCTAGAAGAACCATCCATGTCTCATCATGTCATGTCATGTCATGCATAGCCTGCAGGCAATAGGACACTCTCCGAGTGATCCCTTGTACGGATACACAGCCTGCAGGCAATAGGGCACTCTCCGTGTGATCCCTTGTACGGATACACAGCCTGCGGGCAATAGGGCACTCTCCGAGTGATCCCTTGTACGGATACACAGCCTGCGGGTAATAGGGCACCTCCGAGTGATCCTTTGTACGTACTTGTCTTGTCTTGAGCACTTGGGTTGGGGTAGGGGTTGAGTGTGCGCATGGGGAGAGGGTCTGGTCCCCCTCGAACCGTAAGGCGTGAACCCTTCGAGTCACACATGTCTTATCGTGTATTGTCTTGTCTTGTCTTGTCTTGTCACGTCATGTCTGGACCAGTTTAGGTTAGTCCCGTAGTCGGTAGCACACGCTCCAGCTACAGTGTGTCGTGTTTACTTTTCCTGCTCCGTTTACTTTCTTTAAATGCCATGTTATAACCCCAACATGTTAATCAACCAGTAAATTGTTGCTTTAAATTATAGTACACTTGCAGTAAAGTCTAACCCTCCTTTGTAGACTTTACCTGACGTACAGTTCCTTCTCTCTTGGGTGATGTACGTCAGGTGTCGAGACGGAGTTCGTGGAGGAGGCAGATTTATAGGAGTACGTGGAGCCCGAGGACGTCGACCCGGGGGGCATACCTGACGAGGACCAGACTTAGACGTTCCCCACTGTTGCAAACTTCCGGAGGTTACTACTCTTAGTCTGGGTGAGTAGCACCACTTTACTCTCTGCCTAGGTTGGGTGCTTCGCACAATTAGTTTCCTTTTCTGCAGTTTGTTGCCATGCTTAGGCTCCCTTTATTAAACTTGTCATATGCTGGATATTATCTCTATCATGAAATGAATGCATCCTTTTCTTTCTGTACTTTTGTTGTTCCGAATTTTATAAATGCAAGAACCTGAAAATTTTAAAATGGTACCCCTACAGACGCTTATTTGGTCCGAGCTTCATATCTCCGGCCCAAGCGGGCCTTAGGTACGCTTCGCCTCCGTAGTTTTGGGAAGCGGGGCGTGACATTTTATTAAATGATATGATTTTTCTATCATAATTTTGTCTTCTCTTATTTTTCAATTGAAGATGGCAATCTTCCCTTTCCAACGGAAATTTTTTCAGATTTTTCAGACCTCGACGCTATTTTCTGCATTTTCTTGTCGATATGGATATTTTTATTAAATGTTAGGATTTTTATAACCTACATTTATCTTCTCTTATTTTACACTTGAAGATGTCGGTCTCCCAATTCCAACAGACATTTTTTGCGGATTTTTCTGAACTCGGGGTTATTTTTTGTATTTTCTGGAAGATATCGATCTTTTTACTAAATGTTGTGCTTTTTTGGCCTAATTTTTTCTTCTATTATTTTTTTCGTAGATGATGGCGATCTCCCAGAACCAACAGATATTTTTGCATATTTTTATGTGCTACGGCCTATTTTCTGCATTATCTGGAAGATATCAATAGTTTTATTAAATGATATGATTTTAAGTCTAATTTTTGTCTTCTCTTTTTTGTTAAATTTGGCAATCTCTCTGTTCAGACGGATATTTTTACCGATTTTTCTGAGCTTGGGGATATTTTCTATATTTTATGGAAAATAAGAATATTTATATTAAATGATATGATGTTTATTGCCAACTTTTGTATTCTCTTATTTTTAGCTAAACATGGCGATCTCCCGGTTCCAACGGACATTTTTTTTCGGTTTTTCTGAGATCGATGCTATTTTCTTTACTCTATGGAAGATGTGGATCTTTTTATTAAATGATATATATTTAATAGCTTAAGTTTGTCTTCTATGATTTTTAAGTTAAAGATGACGATCTCCCAGTTCCAACAAACATTTTTGTGCATTTTTCTGAGCTCGAGGCAATTTTCTACATTTTATGGAAGATATGGATCTTTTTATTAAATGATATGATTTTTATAATCTAAATTTGTTTTCTCTTATTTTCAAGTTGAAGATGGCGATCTTTATCATGAATGATATGATTTGTTGGCCTATTTTATTTAATAAAATTTTCTTTTATTAAATAATATGTCATCTTCAATTGAATGATATGGCGATCTTTTTATTAAATGATATGATATGATTTGTTGGCCTAATTTTGTCTTCTCTTTTATTTCAATTGAAGATGACATTCTCTTAGTCCTAAAGGAAATTTTTGCGGATTTTTCTAAGCTCTGGGCTATTTTCCACATTTTCTGGAAGATATTAATCGTTTTATTAAATGATATGATTTTTGGCCTAATTTTGCATTCTCTTATTTTTCCAGTAGAAGTTGGCGATCTCCCAGTTCCAACAGACATTTTGCGGATATTTCTGAGCTCCAGGCTATTTTTCACATTTTTGGAATATGTGAATCGTTTTATTAAATGATACCAGAGCAGACAAAATTGGGCCAAAAAATGTCCGTTGGAACCGGGAAATCGCTATCTTCAATTGAAATATAAGAGAGGACAAAATCTGAACCGAGAAATCACCATCTTCATCTATAAAAATGTCCGTTGTAACCGGGATATCGCCATCTTCAACTGAAAAGATTTTTATAAATCATTTTCTGATCTTGGTGCAAGTTTCTACATTTTATGAAAGATATGGATCTTTTTATTAATTGATATGCTTTTTCTTGCCTAAATTTGTCTTCTCTAATTTTCCTGTGAAGATGTTGATATTTTTATTAAATGATATGATTTTTTTGCTAAATTTTGTCTTCTCTTATATTTCATTTGAAGATGCCATTTTCTCGGTCCCAACTGACATATTGCAGATTTTTTTGATCTCCTGACATTTTCCACATTTTCTGGAAGATATGGATCGTTTTAATAAAGGATATGATTTTTGGCCTAATTTTTTCTTCGCTTATTTTCCTGTAGAATTTGGCGATCTCCCGGTTGCAACGGACATTTTTGCAGATATTTCTGAGCTTCGGGCTATTTTTCACATTTTCTGGAATATATGGATTGTGTTATTAAATGATATCAGAGAAATTAGGCCAAGAAATGTCTGTTGGAACCGGGAAATGGCCATCTTCAACTGAAATATAAGCGAAGACAAAATTCCGAACCAAGAAATCGCCACTTCATTTATAAAAATGTCCGTTGTAATCGGGATATCGCCATCTTTAACTGAAAAGATTGTTATATATCATTTTCTGAGATTGGTGCTATATTTTTCATTCTATGAAAGATATGGATCTTTTTATTAATTGATATGATTTTTGTAGCCTAAATTTGTCTTCCCTTATTTTCCTATTGAAGCAGGTGATTTGTTTAATAAATGATATGATTTTTTGGCAAATTTTGTCTTAACTTATATTCCAGTTGAAGATGGCAATCACCCGATTCCAACGGACACTTTTTGCGATTTTTTCTGAGCTCCGGCCTATTTTCCACATTTTGGAAGATTTGGATTTTTTATTAAATGATATGATATATTTGCCTAATTTTGTCTTTTCTTATTTTCCAGTTGAAGATTGCGATCTCCAGGTTCCAACAGACATCTTTGTGGGTTTTTTGAGTTTGCAGCTATTTCTACATTTTCTAGAAGATATTGATCTTTTATTAAATGATATGATTTTTTGTGCTTAATTTTCTTTTCTCAGTTTTCAGTTGAAAACGATCTCCCGGTTTCAACGGACATTTTTGCCGATTTTCTGAGCTCCTAATTATTTTTTAAAATTTTCTGGAAGATATAGATTGTTTAATTAAATGATATGATTTTTGGCCTAATTTTGTCTTCTCTTATTTTTATGTTGAAGAGTGTGATCTCTCGGTTCCAACAGATATTTTTTCCGATTAATCTGAGTTCGGTGTTATTTTCTACATTTTGTGGAAGACATATATCCTAATATTAAATGATATGATTTTCATACCCTTATTTTGCCTTCGCTTATTTTTATCTATTGAAGATGGTGATCTTGTCGTTCTGACATACATTTTTGCTGATTTTTCTGAGCTCGAGGCTGTTTTCTACATTTTCTAGATAATATGGTGATTTTAATTAAATGATAAGGTTTTTTAACCTAAGTTGGCTTATCTTATTTTTCAGTTGAAGATGACGATCTTTCGGTTCCATCGGACATTTTTGCAGGTTTTTCTGAGCTCTAGCCTATTTTCTAAATTATCTGGAAGATATGAATAGTTTTATTAAAGGATATGATTTTTTGGCCTAATTTTGTTTTCTCTGATTTTTAAGTTGAAAATTCCGATCTCCCGGATCCAACTAACATTTTGCCAATTTTTCTAAGATCGGAGCAATTTTCTGCATCTTCTGGAAGATATGGATCTCTTTATTAATTATATGATTTTTCTAGCTTAAATTTGTCTTCTGCTATTTTTCAGTTGAAGATGGCGATCTTTAAATGATATGATTTTGGCCTAATTTTGTCTTCTCTTATATTTCAGTTGATGATGGCGATAATCCGGTTCCAACGGACATTTTTGCGGATTTTCTGAGCTCCAGCTTATTTTCCACATTTTTGGAAGATATTGATCGTTTTATTAAATGATATGATATTTTTGGAAGATGCGGACCTCTTGGTTCCAACGGACATTTTTACAGATTTTTTGAGCTACGAGCTATTTTGTACATTTTCTGTAAGATATGTATCTTTATAAATGATATGATTTTTATAGCCTAATTTTGTCGTAACTGATTTTTTATTTGAGAATAACGATCTCCCCATTCTAATAGACTTTTTTACTGATTTTTCTAGGCTTGAGTCTATTTTCTACATTTTTTTGAAAGATATGTAAGTTTTATTAAATGTTATGGTTTTTGGCCTGATTTTGTTCTCTTCTTTTTTTGGTTGAAGAAGGCGATCTCCCGTTTCCACTTACTTTTTACGATTTTTTCTAAGTTCGTGGCTATTTTCTACATTTTCTATAAGATATGGATCTTTATACTAAACGCTATGATTTTTATAGCCTAATTTTATCTTCTCTTATTTTTCAGTTGAATTTGACGATTCCCGGTTCCAATGGACATTTTGCGGACTTCTCTGAGCTTCGGACTATTTTCAACATTTTCTGGAAGATATGTATCCTTTTATTAAATGATATGATTTTTGGCCTAATTTTGTCTTTTCTTTTTTCAGTTGAAGACGACGATCTCCCGGTTCCAACGGACATTTTTGCAGAGGTTTCTGAGCTCGGCGCTATATTTTACATTTTCTGTATAATATGGAACTTTATATTAAATGATATGATTATTAATTCCTAATTTTGTCTTCTCGTATTTTCTATTTGTTGATGGCGATCTCTCGGTTCCATCGGATATTGTTACAGATTTTTCTAAGCTCGGATTATTTTCTACATTTTCTGTAAGATATGGATGCTCTATTAAATGATATGATTTTTGCTGATTTTTCTGACTTCGGGGCTATTTCCAAAATTTTCTAAAAGATATTGATCTTTTATTAAATGATAGGATTTTTGGCCTAATTTTCTATTCTCTAATTTTCAGTTGAAGATGGCGATCTCCCAGTTCCAACGGGCATTTTTGCGTATTTTTCTGGAAGATTTGGATCTTTTGTATTGAAATATATTATTTTACCGCCTAATTTTTTCTCCTCTTATTTTTCAGTTAAAGATGGCGACCTCCTGGTTCCAACAGATATTTTTGCAGATTTTTCTGAGAACGAGTGTATTTTTACATAATGTATGTATCTTTTTATTAAATGATATGATTTTCATAACCTAATTTTGTCTTCTCTTATTTTTCAGTTGAAGATGGCGATCTCCCCGTACCAACAGACACTGTTGCAGATTTTTCTGACCTCGAGTCTATTTCTACATTTTATGGAGGAAATGTATCTTTTTATCAAATGATTGATTTTTTGGTTTAATTTGTCTACTCTTATTTTTCAGTTGAATATGGCGATCTTTCGATTCCAACAGACATTTTTTCAGATTTTTCTGAGCTTTGGGCTATTTTCTACATTTTCTAGAGAACCTGGATTTTTTATTAAATGATATGATTTTTCTTGCCTAATTTTGTCTTCTCTTAATTTTCACTTTAAGATGGCAGTCTTCACGTTTCAACGGACATTTTTTGCGAGTTTTTCTGTCCTCGAGGTTATTTTCTGAAAGATATCGTTCGTTTTATTAAAGATATGATTTATGGCCCAATTTTATCTTCTCATTTTTTGGTTGATGATGGCAATCACCCTGTTCCAGCGGATATTTTTGCGGATTTTTTTGAGCTCTAGGCTATTTTCTGTATTATCTGGAAGATATCGACAGGTTCATTAAATGATACGATTTTTTGGCCAAATTTTGTTTTATCTTTTATTGTTAATTTAGCGATCTCCTGGTTTCAACAGATTTTTTTGGATTTTTCTAAGCTCTGGGCTATTCTCTATATTATCTGGAAGATATCGACCGTGTTATTAAATGATATGATTTGTTGGCCGAATTCTGTTTTATTTTTTTGTTAAATTTAGCGATATCCTGGTCCCAACAGATATTTTTACGGATTTTTCTGAGCTCGAGGATATTTCTACATTTTATGGAAAATTAGAATCTTCATATCAAAAATTTCCATCGAAAACAAGAAATCACCATCTTTATCAATAAAAATGTCCATTGTAACAGGGATATCGCCATCTTCAACTGAAAAGATTTTTGATATCATTTTTGAGATTGGCGTTATTTTCTACATTTTATGAAAGATTTGGATCTTTTTATTTAATGATATGATGTTTCTAGTCTAAATTTCTCTTCTCTTATTTTTTTCGGTTGAAGATGGGATCTCCCAGTTCAAATGGAAATTTTTGCAGATTTTTCTGAGCTCCGCATATTTTCCACATTTTTGGAAGACATGGATCGTTTTATTAAATGATATGTTATTTTGGCCTAATTTTGTCTTCCCTTATTTTCCAGTGAAGATGGCGATCTCCCGGTTCCAACGGACATTTTACGGATTTCTCTGAGCTCGGGGCTACTTTCTACATTTTATCGAAGATATGGATTTTTTATTACATTATATGATTATTGTAGACTAATTTTGGCTTCTCTTATTGTCAATTGAAGATGACAATATCCCGGTTCCAACGGACATTTTTGCCGATATTTCTCAGCTCGGGACTAATTTCTATATTTTCTGTAAGATATAAATCTTTTTATTAAATGATATGATTTTTCTATCCTAATTTTGTCTTTTCTTATTTTTCAAGTGAAGATGGCGATCTCCTGGTTCCAATGGAAGTTTTTGTAGATTTTTCTGACCTCGACGCTATTTTCTGTTTTTATTGTCGATATGGATAGTTTTATTAAATGATATGATTTTTATATCCTACATTTATCTTCTCTTATTTTTCACTTGAAGATGGTAGTCTCTCAATTCCAACGGATATTTTTGCAGATTTTTCTAAACTCGGGGCTATTTTCTGTATTTTCTGGAAGCTATCGATCATTTAATTAAGGGTAAATGACATTAAAATACCCTAACGTTTGGGCCATTTTCACTTGTATACCTTAACGTTCATTTTGGTAAACTTTGATACCCAAATCTAAATTTGCGGTAGGATTGGAGGAGGAAATATTGTTTGAAGAGGCCTCCAAATACATGCATTCAATCAGCCTTCCTATGTCTGGGACGCCCACTGTTTTCAGCCTCCTCTTTAGACAATATTTCCTCCAATCCTACAGCAAATTTAGATTTGGGTATCAAAGTTTACCAAAATGAACGTTAGGGTATATAAGTGAAAATGGCCCAAACGTTAGGGTATTTTAATGTCATTTACCATTTAATTAAATGTAATGATTTTTGGCCTAATTTTGTCTTTTCTTATTTTTTTTCTTTGATGATGGCAATCTCCCGGAACCAACTGATTGCGGTTTTTTAAGAAATGGCCTATTTTCTAAAGATATCGATCGTTTTATTAAAGGATATGATGTTTTTTGCCTAATTTGTCTTCTCTTTTTTCGTTAAAATTTGTAATCTCTCAGTTCTGACGGATATTTTTGCGGATTTTTTCTGAGCTCGGGGATATTTTCTACATTTTATGGAAAATAAAAATCTTTATATTAAATGATATGATTTTTATTGCCAAATTTTGCCTTCTCTTATTTTCAGTTTAACATGGCGATCTCCCGGTTCCAACGGACTCTTTTTCAGATTTTCTGAGATCGGTGCTATTTTCTTGACTTTATAGAAGATATGGATCTTTTTATGAAATGATATGATTTTGATATCTTAAGTTTGTCTTATATTAATTTTAAGTTGAAGATGACGATCTTCTGTTTCAACAGACAGTTTGTAGATTTTTCTGATCTCCGGGCTATTTTCTACATATTATTGAGGTAATAATCTTTTATTAAATGATATGATTTTTATAACCTTAATTTATTTTCTCTTTTTTCCAGTTGAAGATGGTGATGTTTATATTGAATGATATGATTTTTGGCCTAATTTTGTCTTCTCTTATATTTCCATTGAAGATGGTATTCTCTCCATCCTAAAGGAAATTTTTGTGGATTTTTTAAGCTCTGAGCTATTTTCCACATTTTTAGAAGATATGGAACATTTTATTAAATGATAAGATTTTTGGCCTAAATTTGCCTTTTCTTAATTTCCAGTTGAAGTTGGCGATCTCCTGGTTCCAAATGACATTTTTACGGATATTTCAGAGCTCCAGGATATTTTCCATATTTTCTGGAATATATTGATCGTTTTATTAAATGATATCAGTGAAGACAAAATTAAGCCAAAAACTATCCGTTGGAACCGGGAAATCGCCATCTTCAACTAAAATATAAGAGAAGACAAAATTCGGAATCGGGAAATCGCCATCTTCATCTATAAAAATAACCGTTGTAACCCGATATTCCCATCTTCAACTGAAAAGATTTTTTATATCATTTTCTGAGCTTGGTGCTCTTTTATACATTTTATGAAAGATATGGATCTTTTTATTAATTGATATGATTTTCTAGCCTAAATTTGTTTTCTCTTATTTTCCTATTGAAGATGGAGATCTTTTTATTAAATGATATGATATTTGGCCTAATTTTGTCTTCTTTTATATTCCAGTCAAACATGGCGATCATTCGGTTCCAACGAACATTTTTGCAGATTTTTCTGAGCTCCGGCCTATTTTCCTCATTTTTGGAAGATATGGATCTTTTATTAAATGATATGATATTTTGGCCTAATTTTGTCATCTCTTATTTTTCCAGTTGCAGATTGCGATCTCCCAGTTCCAACAGCCATTTTTGCTGAATTTTCTGAGCTGGATTATTTTCTATATTTTCTGGAAGATAAGGATCTTTTTATTACATTATATGATTTTTGTAGCCTATTCTCTTAATTTTTTAAGTTGAAGATGGCGATATCCCGGTTCCAACAAACATTTTGGCCGATATTTCTGAGCTCAGTACTATTATCTACATTTTCTGTAAAATATGGATCTTTTTATTGAATGATATGATTTTTCTAGCCTAATTTTGTCTTCTCTTATTTTTCAATTGATGATAGTGATATCCCTGTTCAAACGGAAATTTTTGCGTATTTTTCTGAACATGAGGCTATTTTCTATTTTATTATAGATTTGGATCTTTTTATTAAATGATATGATTTTTATAGCCTACATTTGTTTTCTCTTATTTTTCACTTAAAGATGCTGGTTTCCCGGTTCCAACGGATATTTTTGTGGATTTTTCTGAACTCGGGGCTATTTTCTGTATTTTCTAGAAGATATCGATCGTTTTATTAAATTTGATGATATTTTGGACTAATTTTGTATTCTATTAATTTTTTCGTTGATGATGGCAAACTCCCGAAACCAACAGATATTTTTGTCGATTTTTCTGTGATATGGTCTATTTTATGTATTATCTGGAAGATATCGATCATTTTATTAAATGATATGATTTTTCGGCCTAATTTTGTCTTCTCTTTTTTAGTTAAATTTGGCGATCTCTCGGTTCTGACGGATATTTTTACTGTTTTTTGAGCTCGGGGATATTTTCAGCATTTAAGGAAAATAAGCATATTTATATTGAATGATATGATTTTTATTGGCTAATTTTCTTTTCTCATTTTTCAGTTGAACATAGTGATCTTCAGGTTCTTACGGACATCTTGGTGGATTTTCTGAGCTCTGTGCTATTTTATTTATTTTATGGAAGATATAAATCTTTTTATTAAATGGTATGATTTTTATAGCTTAGGTTTGTCTTTTATTATTTTTAAGTTGAAAATGGCGATCTCCTGGTTCCAACAGACGTTTTTGCAGATTTTACTGAGCTCCGGGCTATTTTCTACATTTTATGGAAGATATGAATCTGTTTATTAAATGATATGATTTTTATAAACTAAGTTTGTCTTCTCTTATTTTCCTGTTGAAGGTGGCGACCTTTATATTGAATGATATGATTTTTGGCCTAATGTTGTCTTCTCTTATATTACACTTGAAGATAGCATTCTCTCGTACCAATTGACTTGTTAGCGGATTTTTTTGAGCTTCGTGCTATTTTCCATATTTTCTGGAAGATATGGATCGTTTTATTAAATGATATGATTTTTGGCCAAATTTTGTCTTCTCTTATTTTTCCTATAAAATTTGGCAATCTCCTGGTTCCAACAGACATTTTTGCGGATAATTCTGATCTCCTGGCTATTTTTCACATTTCTGGAATATATGGATCGTTTTATTAAATGATATTAGTGAAGACAAAATTAGGCCAAAAAATGTTCGTTGGAACCGGGAAGTTGACATCTTCAACTAAAATATAATAGAAGACCAAATTTGGAATCAGGATATCGTCATCTTCATCTATAAAATGTTTGTTGTAACCGGGATATCGCCATCTTCAACTTAATAGATTGTTATATATCATTTTCTGAGTTTGGTGCTATATTCTACATTTTATGAAAGATATAGATCTTTTTATTAATTGATATGATTTTTCTAGCGTAAATTTGTCTTCTCTTATTTTCTTGTCGAAGAAGGCGATCTTTTTATTAAATGATATGATTTTTGACCTAATTTTGTCTTATCTTATATTCCTGTTAAAGATGGAGAGCACCCAGTTCCAATGGACATTTTTGCGGGTTTTTCTGAGCTCTGGCCTATTTTTTTGGATTGTTTTACTAAATCATATGATATTTTGGCCGAATTTTGTCTTCTCTTATTTTCCATTTGAAGATGGCGATGTCCAGGTTCCAACAGACATTTTTAAGGATTTTTCTGAGTTTGGGGCTATTTCTACATTTTCTGGAAGATATGTTTCTGTTTATTAAAAGAATGAGTTTTTGGCCTAATTTTGGCTTCTCGTATTTTTTAGTTGAATATGTCGATTTCCCGGTTCCAACAGACATTTTGACGGATTTTTCAGAGCTCGAAGCAATTTTTCTACATTTTCTGGAAGATATGGACTTTTTAATAAATGATATGATTTTTTGCCTAATTTTGTCTTTTTTTAGTTTTTAGTTGATGGCATTATCCCGGTTCCAACAGACATTTTTACGGATTTTCTGAGCTCTGGGCTATTTTTTAAATTTTCTGGAAGAAATGAATCGTTTTATTAAATGATATGATTTTTTGGCCTAATTTTGGCTTCTATTATTTTAATGTTGAAGAGTGCGATCTCTCGGTTCCAACAAATATTTTTGCGGATTCTTCTGAGTTCAGCGTTATTTTCAACATTTTCTGAAGACATGACCCTTTCTATTGAATGATATGATTTTCATACCATACTTTTGTCTTCTCATATCTGTTTATTGAAGATGGCGATCTCCTCTTTTCGACGGACATTTTTGCGAATTTTTCTGACCTCGAGCCTATTTTCTACATTTTCTGGATGACATGGAGATTTTTATTAAATTATATGACTTTTATAACATAAGTTTCGCTTATCTTATTTTCAGTTGAAGATGACGATCTCCCGGTTCCATCAGACATTTTTGCGGATTTTTCTGAGCTCCATCTTATTTTCTAAATTATGATGAAGATATGAATAGTTTTATTAAATGATTTTATTTTTGGCCTAATTTTTTTCTTTTATTTTTAATTTGAACATTCCAATCTCCATGTTCCAACTGACATTTTGCCGATTTTTCTAAGCTATGGGCTTATTTCTGAATTTTCTGGAAGATTTGGATCTTTTTATTAATTGTTATTATCTTTGGCCTAATTTTGTCTTCTCTTATTTTTTTTAAGTTGAAGATGTCGATCTCACTATTCCAACTGACATTTTGCCAATTTTCCTAAGATTGGGGCTATTTTCTGCATTTTCAGGAAGATATGGTCGTTTTATTAAATGATACAATTTTCTGTTTAATTTTGTCTTCTCTTTTTTCGTTGAAGATAGAGATCTCCCAGTTCCAACGGACATTTTTGCAATTTTTTATGAGCTCCAGGTTATTTTCTACATTTTCTGTAAGATATGGATCTTTATATTAAATGATAGGAAATTTAGCATAATTTTGCCTTCTCTTATTTTTCAGTTAACATGGCGATCTCCAGGTTCCAACCGACATTTTTGCGGATATTTTTGAGCGTGGTGAAATTTCTACATTTTATAAAGTTATGGGTCTATATATTAAATGATATGATTTTTAGGTTCTTAATTTTGTCTTCTCTTATTTTTCTACTGACGATGGCAATCTCTCGGTTCCAACGAACTTTTTTTTCGATTTTTCTGAGCTCGGTGCTATTTTCTAAATTTTATGAAAGATATGGATCTTTTTATTAAATGATATGATTTTTATCTTCTAAGTTTATCTTCTCTTATTTTTCTGTTGAAGATGGCGTTTCCCGGTTCAAACGGAAATTTTTTGAGAATTTTTATGCACTCGGTGCTATATTCTGGAAGATATGGATTGTTTGAGATGATTTTTGGCCTACTTTTGTCTTCTCTTATTTCTTTCGTTGAAGATGGCGACCACTTGGTTTGCAAGACATTTTTACGGATTTTTTTAAGATACATGATATTTTCTACATTTTCTGTAAGATATGGATCTGTATAAATGATATGATTTTTATAGTCTAATTTTGTCTTCACTTATTTTTCATTTGACCATGGCGATCTCCCAGTTCCAACGCACTTTTCTGCTGGTTTTTCTAAGATCGAGTCTAATTTCTATATTTTCTGAAAAATATGTATTTTTTGATTAAATGATATGATTTTTTGGCCTAATTTTGTCTTCTGTTCCCTTTTTTAGCTGAAGAAGGTGATCTCCCAGTTCCAACGGACTTTTTTTGCAGATTTTCCCAAGCTCGTGGCTATTTTCTACATTTCTGCAAGATATGGATCTTTATATTAAATGATATGAATTTTATAGCCTAATTTTATCTTCTCTTATTTTTCAGTTGAATATGACGATCTCCCGGTTCCAATAGACATTTTGCAGACTTCTCTGAGATCCGGAATATTCTCTACATTTTCTGGAAGATATGGATTTTTTATTAATTGATATGATTTTTGGCCTAATTTTGTCTTTCCTTTTTTCAGTTGAAGACGACGATCTCCCAGTTCTAACGACATTTTGCGGATTTTTCTGATCTCGGTGCTATCTTTTACATTTTTAGTAAGATGAGGATCTTTTTATTAAATGATATGATTTTTAAATCATAATTTTTTATTCTCTAATTTTTAAGTTGTAGATGGCGATCTCTCGGTTCCATCAGATATTGTTGCAAATTTTTCTGAGCTCGGGATTATTTTCTACATTTTCTGGAAGATATGGATGTTTTATTGAACGATACGATTTTCATAACCTAGGTTTCTCTTATCTTATTTTTCAGCTAAAGATGGCCATCTCCCAGTTCCAACTGATATTATTGCTGATTTTTCTAAGCTCGAGGCCATTTCCTAAATTTTCTGAAAGATATTGATCTTTTTATTAAATGATATGATTTTTGGCTTAATTTTCTATTCTCATATTTTTCAGTTGAAGATGGTGATCTTTCGATTCCAACGGACATTGTTACGTATTTTTCCTGAGTTTGGGACTATTTTCTACCTTTTCTGGAAGATTTGGATCTTTTGTATTGATATATATTATTTTATAGCCTAATTTTGTCTCTTGTTAATTTTCAGTTGAAGATGGCAACCTCCCAGTTCCCACGGATATTTTTGCAGATTTTTCTGAGAACGAGTGTATTTTGACATTTTCTGTCGGATATGGATATTTTTATTAAATGGTATGATTTTTTATAGCATATCTTTGTATTCTCTTATTTTTCCGTTGAAGCTGGCGATCTCCCCGAGTACCAGCGGACATTGTTGCATATTTTTTGACCTCGGGCATATTTCTACTTTTTGTGGAAGATATGTAAGTTTTTATTAAATGATATGATTTTTTGGCTTTTGACTACTCTTATTTTTAAGTTGAATATGGCGATCTTTCGGTTCCAACAGACATTTTTGTGGATTTTTCAGAGATTATGGCTATTTTCTCGATTTTCTAGAAGATATGGACCTTTTTAGTAAATGATATGATTTTTCGAGCCTATTTTTGTCTTCTTTTATTTTCACTTGAAGATGGCGGTCTCCCATTTCCAACAGACATTTTTGCGAATTTTTCTTACATCGAGGCTATTTTCTGTATTTTCTGAAAGATACCGATGGTTTTATTAAATGATATGATTTTGGCTTAATTTTACTTCTCATATTTTTTTCGTTGATTGTGGCGATCTCCCGGTTCCATCGGACTTTTTTACGGATTTTTCTAAGCTCCGTCTTATTTTCTAAATTATGAAGAAGATATGAATAGTTTTATTAAATGATTTGATTTTTGGCCTAATTTTTTTTCTCTTATTTTTTAATTTGAACATTCCAATCTCCATGTTCCAACAGACATTTTGCCGATTTTTCTAAGCTCTGTGCTTTTTTTGAATTTTCTGGAAGATATAGATCTTTTTATTAATTGTTATAATCTTTGGCCTAATTTTGTCTTCTCTTATTTTTAAGTTGAAGATGTCGATCTTACTGTTCCAACTGACATTTTGCCGATTTTTCTAAGATCATGGCTTTTTCAGCATTTTCAGGAAGATATGGATCGTTTTTTTAAATGATACAATTTTTTATTTAATTTTGTCTTCTCTTATTTTTTTCATTGAAGATTGGGATCTTCCAGTTCCAACAGACATTTTTGCAATTTTTTATGAACTCCAGGTTATTTTCTACATTTTCTGTAAGATACGGATCTTTATATTAAATGATATGATTTTTTAGCATAATTTTGTCTTCTCTTATTTTTCAGTTAACATGTTGATCTTCCGGTTCCAACCGACATTTTTGCGGATTTTTTTGAGCTTGGTGGAATTTTCTACCTTTTATGAAGATATGGGTCTATATATTAAATGATATGATTTTTTGGTTTTAATTTTCCATTCTCTTATTTTTCTACTGAAGATGGCAATCTCTGGGTTCCAACGAACATTTTTTTCGATTTTTCTGAGCTCGGTGCTATTTTCTAAATTTTATGAAAGATATGGATCTTTTTATTAAATGATATGATTTTTATCATCTAAGTTTATCTTCTCTTATTTTTCTGTTGAAGATGGCGTCTCCCGGTTCAAACGATTTTTGCAAGTTTTTATGCATTCGGGGCTATTTTCTGCATTATCTGGATGATACGGATTGTTTGAGATGATTTTTGGCCTAATTTTGTCTTATCTTATTTTTTTCGTTGAAGATGGCGACCGCTTGTTTCGCAAGACATTTTTACGGATTTTTTAAGATACAAGCTATTTTCTACATTTCCTGTAAGATATGGATCTTAAAAAATGATATGATTTTTATAGCCTAATTTTGTCTTCACTTAATTTTCATTTGAAGATGGCGATCTCCCAGTTCCAACGGACTTTTCTGTTGGTTTTGCTGAGATCGAGTCTAATTTCTATATTTTCTGAAAGATATGTATTTTTTTTAATTAAATGATATGATTTTTGGCCTAATTTTGTCTTCTCTTCCCTTTTTCAGCTGAAGAAGGTGATATACAAGTTCCAACAGATTTTTTTGCAGATTTTTCTAAGCTCGTGGCGGTTTTCAAGGTTTTCTGCAAGATATGGATCTTTATATTAAATGATTTAATTTTTACACCCTAATTTTATCTTCTCTTATTTTTCGGTTGAATATGACGATCTCCCAGTTCCAACAGACATTTTGCGGGCTTCTCTGAGATCCGGAATATTCTCTACATTTTCTAGAAGATATGGATTTTTTTATTAATTTTTATGATTTTTTGGCCCAACTTTGTCTTTCCTTTTTTCAGTTGAAGAGGACGATCTCCGAAATCTAACGGACTTTTTGCGGATTTTTCTGAGCTCGGTGCTATCTTTTACTTTTTCAGTAAGATATAGATCTTTTTATTAAATGATATGATTTTTAAATCATAATTTTGTCTTCTCTAATTTTTAAGTTGTAGATGGCGATCTCCCGGTTCTATCAGATATTGTTGCAGATTTTCCGAGCTCGCGATTATTTTCTACATTTTCTAAAAGATATGGATGTTTTATTGAACGATATGATATTTATAACTAAGGTTTCTCTTATCTTATTTCTCAGCTGAAGATTGCCATCTCCCGGTTCCAACTGATATTTTTGCTGATTTTTCTAAGCTCGGGGCTATTTCCAAAATTTTCTGAAAGATATTGATCTTTTTTTAAATGATATGATTTTTTGCTTAATTTTCTATTCTCTTATTTTTCAGTTGAATATGGTGATCTTCCGGTTCCAACGGACATTTTTGCGTATTTTTCCAGGGCTCGGGACTATTTTCTGCATTTTCTGGAAGATTTGGATCTTTTGTATTGAAATATATTATTTTATAGCCTAATATTTGTCTCCTGTTAATTTTTAGTTGAAGATGGCGACCTCCCAGTTCCAACGGATATTTTTGCCGATTTTTCTGAGAAGGAGTGTATTTTGACATTTGCTGTTGGATATGGATCTTTTTATTAAATGTTATGATTTTAATAACATATCTTTGTCTTCTCTTATTTTTCCGTTGAAGCTGGCGATCTCCCAGTACCAGTGATCATTGTTGCAGATTTCTTGACCTCGGGCATATTTCTACTTTTTGTGGAAGATAAGTAAGTTTTTATTAAATGATATGATTTTTTGGCTTAATTTTGACTATTCTTAGTTTTAAGTTGAATATGGCGATCTTTCTGTTCCAACAGACATTTTTGTGGACTTTTCTTAGATTGTGGCTATTTTCTCCATTTTCTAGAAGATATGGATCTTTTTATTAGATGATATGATTTTTCGAATTTATTTTGTCTTCTCTAATTTTTCACTTGAAGATGGCGGTCTCCCATTTCCAACAGACATTTTTACAAATTTTACTGACATCGAGGCTATTTTCTGTATTTTCTGAAAGATATCGGTCGTTTTATTAAATGATATGATTTGGCCTAATTTTACTTCTCATATTTTCTTCGTTGATCGTGGCGATCTCCCGGTTCCATCGGACTTTTTTGCGGATTTTTCTGAGCTCCGTCTTATTTTCTAAATTATGATGAAGATGTGAATAGTTTAATTAAATGATTTTATTTTTGGCCTAATTTTGTTTTCTCTTTTTTTAATTTGAACATTCCAATCTCCCGGTTCCAACTGACATTTTGCCGATTTTTCTTAAGCTCTGGGCTTTTTTCTGAATTTTCTGGAAGATAAGTATCTTTTTATTAATTGTTATTATCTTTGGTCTAATTTTGTACTCTCTTATTTTTTAAGTTGAAGATGTCGATCTCACTGTTCCAATGACATTTTGCCGATTTTTCTAAGATCGGGGCTATTTTCTGCATTTTCAGGAAGATATGGATCGTTTTATTAAATGATACAATTTTTTGTTTAATTTTATCTTCTCTTATTTTTTTTCGTTGAAGATAGCGATCTCCCAGTTCCAACGGACATTTTTGCAATTTTTTATGAACTCTAGGTTATTTTCTACATTTTCTGTAAGATATGGATCTTTATATTAAATGAAATGATTTTTAGCTTAATTTTGTCTTCTCTTATTTTTCAGTTAACATAGCGATCTCCCAGTTCCAACCGACATTTTTGCAGATTTTTTGAGCTTGGTGAAATTTTATACATTTTATGAAGATATGGGTCTATATATTAAATGATATGATTTTTAGGTTTTAATTTTCTCTTCTCTTATTTTTTACTGAAGATGGCAATCTCTCGATTCCAACGAATATTTTTTTTCGATTTTTCTGAGTTCGGTGCTATTTTCTAAATTTATGAAAGAAATGGATCTTTTTATTAAATGATATGATTTTTATCGTCTAAGTTTATCTTCTCTTATTTTTCTGTTGAAGATGGCGTCTCCCAGTTCAAACGATAATTTTTGCGAGTTTTTATGCACTCGGTGCTATTTTCTGCATTTTCTGGAAGATACGGATTGTTTGAGATGATTTTTGGCCTAATTTTGTCTTCTCTTATTTTTTGGTTGAAGATGGCAACCACTTGGTTCGCAAGATATTTTTACGGATTTATTGGGATATAGGCTATTTTCTACATTTCATGTAAGATATGAATCTTAATGAAATGATTTTTATAGCCTAATTTTGTCTTCACTTAATTTTCATTTGAAGATGGCGATCTCCCAGTTCCAACGGACTTTTCTGCTGATTTTTCTGAGATCGAGTCTAATTTCTATATTTTCTGAAAGATATATTTTTTTAATTAAATGGTATGATTTTTTGGCCTAATTTTGTCTTCTATTCCCTTTTTCAGCTGAAGAAGGTGATCTCCCGGTTCCAACGGACCTTTTAGCAGATTTTTCTAAGCTCATGGCTATTTTCTACATTTTCTGCAAGATATGGATCTTTATATTAAATGATATGATTTTTATAGCCTAATTTTATCTTCTCTTATTTTTCAGTTGAATATGACGATCTCCCGGTTCCAACAGACATTTTGCGGGCTTCTTTGAGATCTGGAATATTCTCTACATTTTCTGGAAGATATGGATTGTTTATTAATTTTTATGATTTTTTGGCTTAATTTTGTCTTTCAATTTTTCAGTTGAAGACGACGATCTCTGAGTTCTAACAGACTTTTTGCGGATTTTTCTGAGCTCGGTGCTATCTTTTACATTTTCAGTAAGATATGGATCTTTTTATTAAATGATATGATTTTTAATCATAATTTTGTCTTCTCTAATTTTTAAGTTGTAGATGGCGATCTCCCGGTTCCATCAGATTTGTTGCAGATTTTTCTTTGCTCGGGATTATTTTCTACATCTTCTGGAAGATATGGATGTTTTATTGAACGATACGATTTTCATAACCTAAGTTTCTCTTATCTTATCTTTTAGCTGAAGATTGCCATCTCCTGGTTCCAACTGATATTTTTGTTGATTTTTCTAAGCTCGTGGCTATTTCCAAAATTTTCTGAAAGATATTGATCTTTTTATTAAATGATATGATTTTTGGATTAATTTTCTATTCTCTTATTTTTCAGTTGAAGATGGTGATCTTCCGGTTCCAACGGACATTTTGCGTATTTTTACTGAGCTCGGGACTATTTTCTGCATTTTCTGGAAGATTTGGATCTTTTGTATTGAAATATATTATTTATAGCCTAATTTTGTCTCCTGTTAATTTTCAATTGAAGATAGCAACCTCCCAGTTCCAACGGATATTTTTTGCAGATTTTTCTGAGAACAAGTGTATTTTGACATTTTCTGTCGGATATGGATCTTTTTATTAAATGGTATGATTTTTAAAGCATATCTTTGTCGTCTCTTATTTTTCCGTTGAAGCTGGCGACCTCCCAGTACCAGCGGACATTGTTGCGGATTTTTTTGACCTCGGGCATATTTCTACTTTTTGTGGAAGATACGTAAATTTTTATTAAATGATATGATTTTTTGGCTTAATTTTGACTACTCCTATTTTTAAGTTGAATATGGTGATCTTTCAGTTCCAAGGGAAATTTTTGTGGATTTTTCTGAGATTGTGGCTATTTTCTCCATTTTTTTGAAGATATGGATCTTTTTACTAAATGATATGATTTTTCGAGCCTAATTTTGTCTTCTCTTATTTTTCACTTGAAGAAGGCGGTCTCCCATTTCCAACATACATTTTTGCGAATTTTAATGACATTGAGGCTATTTTCTGTATTTTCTGAAAGATATCGATCGTTTTATTAAATGATATGATTTTGGCCTAATTTTACTTCTCATATTTTCTTCGTTGATTGTGGCGATCTACTTATTCCAACGCATATTTTTGCAGATTTTTCTGAGCTCATGGCTATTTTCTGTATTATTTGGAAGATATCGACCTGTTTATTAAAAGTTATGATTTTTTGGTAGAATTTTGTTTTCTTTTTTGTTAAATTTAGCGATCTCTCGGTTCCAAAGGATATATTTGCAGATTTTTTCGAGCTCTGGGCAATTTTCTATATTATCTGGAAGATATCGACTGTTTTATTTAAAGATATGATTTTTTGGCTGAATTTGGTTTTCATTTTTTTAAAATTTAGCGATCTCCCGATTCCGACAGATATTTTTTGCAGATTTTTCTGAGCACATGGATATTTTCTACATTTTAAGGAAAATATGAGTCTTTATATTAAATGATATGATTTTTATAACCAAATTTTGTCTTCACTTATTTTTAAGTTGAACACAGATATCTTCATGTTCCAACAGACCTTTTTTTTTATTTTCAGAGCTCGGTGCTATTTTCTTTATTCGATAGAAGATATGGATCTTTTTATTAAATGATATGATTTTTATAGATTAAGTTTGTCTCCTATGATTTTGAAGTTGAAGATGTGATCTCCCGGTGTTCCAACTTACATTTTTACTGATTGCTCTGAGCTCAGGGCTATTTTCTACATTTTACATAAGATATTGATATTTTTATTAAATGATATGATTTTTATAATCAAAGTTTGTCTTCTCTTATTTTCCATTTGAAGATGGTGATCTGATGTGAAACCAGAGTGGTGGCCCGATCTTCACGGCGTAGGATGTTCAAGAAACTCGAAAACAAACTTAAAAGAAGGATATGAGCATCACACTCCAGAATAAGTGATATGAAATGGGGGTGATAAGCTCTAGATAAGGATGGTTCACTTACCTGACAAATGCAAATAACCAACCATTGTTGAAAAGAACGTGACCTGCTACTTAGACCACTTGCCCAACCACGATCACGAGTTTAACCAATCCACACAACAACGCACTTGGGTTGAAGCACGAATTGGCGGCTTTTGCAGATTTGGATCACCAATCTTATAAGGAAGATTGACAAGGCAAGGTTCCACAAGAGCTAAAGAAGACAGAAACTCACACAATATGATAGAACACTCAAATTCGGAATTTATAGTCTGATTGATACTTGTTACAAAGGATTACATGCTCTATTTATAGGTAGAGCTTTGAAAACTAAAAAGACTCTTTAAAAGACACTAATTAAAGACCACTAATGGCTCTTGATCTCCCCATGAATTCAGAGTTAATAGTATGACTCTTGATCTCCCCATGTCAGATTTTAATGGTATGACTCTTCATCTCCACATGAATTCAGAATTAATGGTATGACTCTTCATCTCCACATGAATTCAGAATTAATGGTTGCATATGACTCTTGATATTCCCCATAAATGCTGAAGTTTGATTGCAAATGACTCTTCTTATTCTGCAAATAATTTAGAATTATCCAATCTTGGGCCTTAATTTTCTTGGGCTTTGATGAGCAAGATTAAGGCCTGATTTTCTTCTTTTTAGCACAACTTTCTAAGGCCAGCAATGCTTCTACTTGGGCGCCAATTGCATCTTGCATTCTTTTTAGCATTCCTCTTGTCATTGGGCCTTCAATTAGAATTAGGTCTTCAGTTTGTAATTTGATGGGCTGGTTCACATCATCCTCCCCATCTTGAAAAGGAGTCGTTCTCGACCCTTCAACATCTGCACCAAAATAAGGAGACATGTCTTAAACATTAAAAGTAGCACTCACACCTTACTCACCTGATAGTTGAAGCTTGTAAGCATTATCATTGATTTTCTTAAGGACTCGAAAAGGTCCATCTCCTCTAGGCATAAGTTTGGACAACCTTTTATCAGGAAACCTTTCTTTCCTAAGATGTAGCCACACCAAATCTCCATGCTCATAAATCATCCGCTTTCTTCCTTTGTTAGCTCGATCGGCATACTTTTGAGTCATTCTTTCGATATTCTGATGTGCTTTTTCATGGATTTGTTTGACAAATTAAGCACGCTTCTTTCCATCCATATTAGCTCTTTCCTGCAAAGGTAGAGGAATCAAGTCAATATGTGCAATATGATTAAATCCATAAACAATTTCAAAGGGTGAAAACTTAGTAGTGGAATTAATAGCCCTATTACAAAGCAAACTCCACATATTGCAAACACTCCTCCCAGTTCTTCAAGTTCTGCTTGATGATTGTTCTTAACAAAGAGGATAGTGTCATATTCACAACTTCAGTTTGTCCATCGGTTTTTGGATGACAAGTAGTAGAAAACAATAATTTTGTCCCCAGCTTGCCCCCACAAAGTATTCTAGAAATAGCTTAAGAATTTGGCATTTCGATCTGACACAATGGTTCTTGGCATTCCATGCATCCTCACAACTTCCCAAAATCAGGATGTGCCAGTAAAGGTGCTTGAGTTAGCTTCTCTTTAAGAATTTGGAAAGCTTTCTCTTGAGCTTCTCCCCCATTTGAATCGGACATCCTTCTTGGTCAATTCATTCAATGGTGCTGCCAGTGTACTAAAATCCTTCACAAACCTTCTGTAAAAGCTTGCAAGTCCATGAAAACTCCTGACTTGTCCAACAGTTGTAGGGGTTGGCCAATCTTAGATTGCTTTAATCTTCTCTTCATCCATTGCAAAACCTGTGCTACTAACAACAAAGCCAAGAAAAACAATTTTATATGTGCAAAAATCACACTTTTTCAAATGGCCAAACAATTTCTCCTTTCTTAGAACCTCTAGAATTTGTCTAAGATGATCCACGTGTTCATCTAAGGTTCTGCTATACACAAGAATATCATCAAAGTAAACAACCATACATTTACCATTGTAGGCACGAAAGACATGATTCATTAACTGCATCAATGCGCTAGGTGCATTAGTTAATCCAAAAGGCATAACTAACCATTCATATAATCCATCTTTAGTCTTAAATGCCATTTTCCATTCATCTCCTTCTTTCATTCTTATTTGATGATTACCACTTTTTAAGTCAATTTTGGAGAAGATGGTTAAACCAGATAATTCATCTAGCATATCATCTAACCTAGGAATATGATGATGATATCTTACCATCTTTCTTGGTTACAAACAATACCGGAACAGCACAAGGACCGAGTCTCTCTCTCACGTATCCCTTGCTCATCAACTCTTGAACTTGCCTTTGAATCTCCTTAGTATCTTCAGGATTAGTGCGATATGCTGGACGATTAGGCAAAGATGCTCCAGAAATAAGATCAATTTGATGCTCTATGCCCCTAATTGGTGGCAAACATAGCGGTATCTTATCAGGAAAGACATCTTCATATTCCTGCAAAAGAGATAAAACAACACTAGGCAAAGGCGAGGTTAAGTTGTTAGTATTCAACATCGCCCCTTTGTACACAAGTACTAGGAGGTTTAGTTGATAAAACAAAGCTTGCTTAATCTCACTTCTTTTTTCCACTAGGAAAACTCTTCTCTCCTTGTTCTCTTTTCTCTTCTTTTCTTTTTGAACTTTCTCTCAGTTTACTCTCTTTTTCTTCACTCAAATCTTTCATCTTTTTCTCACTCTCATTTTTACTCTCTTCTTGTTGAATCATTTTTACTTTCTCACTTTCTCTTTTCTTTTCTCTCTTTATTTGATCTTCTATTATTTTTTTTGGGGATAATGAAAGGAGGGTTATAGGATCCCCTCGAAGTACAAAAGAATAATGGTTTAAGTACCCGTCATGCGTTACATTATGATCAAACTGTCACGGTCTGTCCAACAAGAGATGGCATGCTTTCATGGGAACAACGTCACAGATTATTTCATCTCTATATTTGCCAATAGAAAATAGGATTGTGACTTGTTTTGTTACCTTCACCTCTCTACATTCGTTGAGCCATTGTAGCTTGTAGGGTTGTCGATGCTTGAAGTTTGGAAGACTCAACTTCTCCACTAATTCAACACTTGCTACATTGCTGCATCTTCCTCCATCTATGATTACACTGCATACTTTCCCTTGGACTAGGCAGCGTGTGTGGGTGGAACAAGTTCTCTCTTTGGTTGTTCTCTTCCTCCTTCATTTGAATGCTGAGTGCTCTTCTAGTCACAAGAAATTCTCCTTCAGCAGCAATTTCTCCATCATTATCTTCAAGCAGCATCTCATCTTCTTCATCAGATTCTTCTTCTTTAGTCTCCCAGTCACCAAGGTTATTGATGATCATGGTGCGCCTGATAGGGCACTCGTTGGAACTGTGTCCTCTCCCTTGGAATTTGAAGCATCTTATGTCCCGGCTTCTAGAAGTATTTTCTTCAGTTTGCGTCTTCTTCGAAATATCAGCTGCCTTCTCAACTTTCTTCGAAGTATTCTTCTTCGAACTAGATGGAGTATCTCTCTTTGAAATTGTCTTCCAAGGGCTAAAAGAATTAGAGCCCTTCCTTGCAGCATTTCTCCCCTTTAGTTGTTGTTCTACCTTGATGGCTTGGTGGACCATCTCCTGGAACTCTACATAGTGATGCATCTCTACGGCATCAGCAATATCAGGATTAAGGCCATGCAAGAAACGAGCCATTGTTGCTTCTCTGTTCTCCATTGCATTTGCTCGAATCATGGCAATCTCCACCTCTTTGTGATACTCATCTACACTCGTAGAGCCTTGATTGAGTCGTTGCAGTTTTTGATGAAGTTCCCTATGGTAATAAGATGGAATAAACCTCCTTCTCATGGTTGGTTTCATTTTCGTCCAAGTACTAATGGGACGTTCTCCATATCATTCTTTTTCCTTTTGTATCCCTGTTCCAACGAACAGTTTTGTCAATATTTCTCAGCTCGGGACTATTTTCAACATTTTCTGTAAGATATATATCTTTTTATTATATGATATGATTTTTATATCCTAATTTTGTCTTCTCTGATTTTTCAATTGAAGATGGCGATCTCCCGGTTCCAACGAAAATTTTTGCGAATTTTTCAGACCTCGATTCTATTTTCTGCTTTTTATTGTCGATATGGATATTTTTATTAAATGTTAGGATTTTTTATATATCTTCTCTTATTTTTCACTTGAAGATGGCGGTCTCCCAGTTCCAACAAACATTTTTTGCAGATTTTTTGAACTCGGGGCTATTTTCTTGATCGTTTTACTAAATGTTATGCTTTTTGGCCTAATTTTTTTCCTCTTATTTTTTCTAAATGATGGCGATCTCCCGGAACCAAAGATATTTTTGCAGATTTCTGTGCTATGGTCTATTTTCTGCATTATCTGGAAGATATCGATCGTTTTATTAAATGATATGATTTTAAACCTAATTTTTGTCTTCTCTTTTTTTTGTTAAATTTGGCAATCTCTCGGTTCGGATGGATATTTTTACGGATTTTTCTTAGCTCGGGGAAATTTTCTACATTATATGGAAAATAAGAATATTTATATTAAATACTATGATTTTTATTACCAAATTTTGTCTTCTTTAATTTTTCAGCTGAACATAGCGATCTCCCAGTTCCAATAGACATTTTTTTCGGTTTTTCTGAGATCGATGCTATTTTCTTTACTCTATGACAGATATGGATCTTTTTATTAAATGATATGATTTTGATAGCTTAAGTTTGTCTTCTATGATTTTTAAGTTGAATATGACGATCTCCCAGTTCCAACAAACATTTTTGTGCATTTTTCTCAGCTACGGGCTATTTTCTACATTTTATGGAAGATATGGATCTTTTTATTAAATGATATAAGTTTTATAACTAAATTTGTTTTCGCTTATTTTCAAGTTGAAGATGGCGATCTTTATCATGAATGATATGATTTTTTGGCCTAATTTTGTCTTCTCTAATATTTCAGTTGAAGATGGCATTCTCTGATCCTAAAGAAAAATTTTGCGGATTTTTCTAAGCTCCGGGCTATTTTCCACATTTTCTGGAAGATATTGATTGTTTTATTAAATGATATGATTTTTGGCCTGATTTTATCTTCTCTTATTTTTCCAATAGAATTTGGCGATCTCCCGGTTCCAACGGACATTTTACAGATATTTTTGAGCTCCGGGCTATTTTTCACATTTTTTGGAATATATGCATCGTTTTCTTAAATGATATCAGAGAAGACAAAATTGGGCCAAAAATGTCCGTTGAAACCGGGAAATCGCCATCTTTAATTGAAATATAAGAAAAGTCAAAATTCGGAATCGGGAAATCACCATCTTCATCTATATGTCCGTTGTAACCGGGATATCTCCATCTTCAACTGAAAAGATTTTTATAAATCTTTTTCTGATCTTGGTGCAATTTTCCACATTTTATGAAAGATATGGATGTTTTTATTAATTGTTATGATTTTTCTAGCCTAAATTTGTCTTCTCTTATTTTTCCTGTTGAAGATGTTGATCTTTTTATTAAATGATATGATTTTTTGCCTAAGTTTATTTTCTCTTATATTTCAATTGAGGATAGCATTTTCTCGGTCCCAACTGACATATTGAGGATTTTTCTGAGCTCTTGCTATTTTTCACATTTCCTGGAAGATATGGATCGTTTTAGTAAAAGATATTATTTCTGGCCTAATTTTGTCTTCTCTTGTTTTTTAGAATTTGGCGATCTCCCGATTCCATCGGACATTTTTGCAGATATTTCTGAGCTCCGAGCTATTTTTCACATTTTTCGGAATATATAAATCGTTTTATTAAATGATATCAGAGAAGACAAAATTAGGCCAAAAAATGTCCGTTGGAATCGGGAAATCGCCATCTTCAACTGAAATATAAGAGAAGACAAAATTCAGAACCGGAAAATCGCCACTTCATCTATAAAAATATCCGTTGTAACCGGGATATCACCATCTCTAACAGAAAAGATTGTTATTTATCATTTTCTGAGATTGGTGCTATATTTTACATTCTATGAAAGATATGGATCTTTTTATTAATTGGTATGATTTTTCTAGCCTAATTTTTTCTTCTCTTATTTTCATATTGAAGAAGGTGATCTTTTACATAAATGATATGATTTTTTGGCATAATTTTGTCTTAACTTATATTCCGGTTGAAGATGGCAATCACCCGGTTCCAACGGACATTTTTGCGGATTTTTCTAAGCTCCGGCCTATTTTCCACATTTTTGGAAGATTTGGATTGTTTATTAAATGATATGATATATTTGCCTAATTTTGTCTTCTCTTATTTTCCAGTTGAAGATGGCGATCTCTAGGTTCCAACAGACATTTTTGTGGATTTTTCTGAGTTTGTAGTTATTTCTACATTTTCTGGAAGATATTGATCTTTTTATTAAATGATATGATTTTTTGTACTAAGTTTGTCTTTTCTTAGTTTTCCGTTGAAAGCGATCTCCCTGTTCCAAATGACATTTTTGCAGATTTTCTGAGCTCCTAACTATTTTTTTAATTTTTTTGGAAGATATGGATCGTTTTATTAAATGATGAGTTTTGGCCTAATTTTGTCTTCTTTTATTTTTATGTTGAAGAGTGCAATCTCTCGGTTCCAACAGATATTTTTGTCGATTACTCTGGGTTCGGTGTTATTTTTTACATTTTCTAGAAGACATGTATCTTTATATTAAAAGATATGATTTTCATGCCCTAATTTTGTCTTCGCTTATTTTTTCTATTGAAGACGGCGATCTTGTTGTTCTGACAGACATTTTTGCTGAGTTTTTTTGAGCTCGAGGCTATTTGCTACATTTTCTAGATGATATGGAGATTTTTATTAAATGATAGGATTTTTATAACCTAAGTTTTGCTTATCTTATTTTTCAGTTGAAGATGACAATCTCCCGGTTCCATCGGACATTTTTTGCAAATTTTTCCGAGCTCTGACCTATTTTCTAAATTATCTGGAATGAATAGTCTTATTAAATGATAAGATTTTTTGGCCTAATTTTGTTTTCTCTGATTTTTAAGTTGAAAATTCTGATCTCCCGGTTCCAACTGACATTTTGCCAATTTTTCTTAGCTCGGTGCCATTTTCTGCATTTTCTGGAAGATACTGATCTTTTTATTAATTTATTTGATTTTTCTAGCCTAAATTTGTCTTCTCTTATTTTCCAGTTGAAGATGACGATCTTTAAATGATATGATTTTTGGCCTAATTTTTTCTTTCTTATATTCCAGTTGAATATGGCGATAATCCGGTTCCAACGAACATTTTTGCAAATTTTTCCGAGCTCCGGCCTATTTTCCACATTTTTGGAAGATGTGGATTGTTTTATTAAATGATATGATATTTGTTGAGTATTAATGTTTCATACCAATGTTATTTTGATGATGATCACAACATTGTGATGTTGCTTATGTCTCTCTTATTTTAGTCTCATGTTTATCAAATGGAGAATAGCATGATTTAGAGACTAATAGCTTGGTGTAAGGATGTACATCAAGTGGAGCAATGCCAAATCTTGGACATGAGGTGCCACAGCTTAGAGATCATGGAGAAGCATCAAGGCATCTAGCTTTGAAGCCATAGACTCTAAGGAAACAATGTAATCCACGTAATAATTCATTTATTGCTTTTCTCTTTGTGAGTCTAGGTTTAATGTAATGCCTTGATAGATGGTCTACTCATTCATGCATACATAACCATCTTAGTGAGCCTTAGGATTATCATAGAATCCAATCCAATAGGTTCAACATGCCAAAAGACCCAATTGGAGTCTCTAGCTCTCCAACAGGTGACTTATGAAGGAATGCCAGGTGACTGGGTGATTCCAGGCGCCTGGCCAACCTTCTATAGTCGGCTGTTGTATACTGCTCAAGTCAACCATTTTATTGACTCTTATTTAAGCTTTTGGAACAGTCGACTGAAGTTCAATTTACAATCGCATGTCTTCCAACAGACGCTTGGGAATTATTCTACAGTCGTCTACACACAACTTGCATTTTCTGGGTTTCATCACAAATTTGCAAGTCAGTCGACTCATGAAGTATTTACAGTCACCTGTAGAATTACAGTCGCCTGTGAAATGGTCATCTATCGTCTGAAGGCGTACGTGCAAAAGTTGCATTTTTCTCAGCTCCTTTCCATCTCCAGTGACAGTCGCCTGCTGAAGGATATTCAGTCGCCTGTGACTCTACAGTCGTCTGTGCACAACTTGTATTTTCTGGGCTTCATCCCAATTTGCATGTCAGTCGACTAATGAAGTTTTTACAATCGCATGTCTATTTACAGTCGCCTGTGTAGCCTTCTACAGTCGCCTGCCCTGGCTCAGATTATAGCCGTTGGGAATTTTATAGCCGTTGACCAGCCGACTGTCAATTGTTCATCAGTCGACTGCATGTGTCGTAAACTGCCAAAATCTAGCTATAGCAGATATATTCATTTGGATTTTTGCTTGAGTTTGAGGGTTTCTTTTGGCTTCCTATATATAGGAGAGGGCTGAGTTCATTAGAACTCCTTGGAACTGTTGAAGATCATTTGAGAATCATTAAGCCACTCTCAAACTCTCTCATTTCCCTCTTAGAGCTTATTCTCTCCTTCATGCATTGAAGTCAAGCTCAAGGGAAATCATACAAGTGCTTCCAAGCTAATCTCATCACTTAGAGATCTCAATCTATGCCTTGCATTCATTAATGAGTAAGTTCATCTCAAGGCATAGGTAAGAGTATTTGTTTTACTTTGTATTTTCATTGGAATCCTCATTCTCTTTGTGGAAATTAGATACTCTCTTTGTGGGAGTTTGATGTCCTAGTGTAGGACTACCCCTAATTCTCTGTGTGTGAGTTAGTAACTCTATGTGTGAGAATTTGACCCTTAAGTAGGGTTGGTTTGGTTCTTGTGTAGGACAAAATCCTCTGTGTGAGGTATCTCTTTGTGGGATTGTATTCACTTCTCTTTGTGGGAATTATTGTGAATATTGGTGTGGATGGACGTATCCATGTTTGGGAAATAAGGTAAAATATTGTGTTTGCATTTGGATTGATTGTATTGATTAATTCCTCTTGCATTTATTATTCCGCATTTTCAAGTTAATTTTTAAATGCACAATTTATTGCCATTAATCTATTCAACCGCTAAAGAGTGTTTGTTGTTAGTATTGTAAGGTAAACGGTCCTTACAATATTTTGGCCTAATTTTGTCTTCTCTTATTTTTCAAGTTAAATGTTGCGATCTCCCGGTTCCAACGGATATTTTTATGTATTTTTCTAAGCTCGAGATTATTTTCTACATTTTCTGGAAGGTATGAATCTTTTTATTACATTAAATAAATTTTGTAGCCTAATTTTGTCTTCTATTATTTTTAAGTTGAAGATGGTGATATCCCTGTTCCAACGGACATCTTGGCCGATATTTCTGAGCTCGGGACTATTTTCTACATTTTCTGTAAATATGTATATTTTTATTAAATGATATGATTTTTCTACCCTAATTTTGTCTTCTTTATTTTTCAATTGATGATGGCGATGTCTCGGTTTCAAGGGAAATTTTTGCGGATTTTTCTGAACTCGTGGCTATTTTCTACATTTTATTTTAGATACGGATATTTTTATTAAATGATATGATTTTTATAGCCTACGTTTGTCTTTTCTTATTTTTTACTTGAAGATGACGGTTTCCCTGTTCCAACGGAAATTTTTGCGGACTTTTCTAACATCCTGGCTATTTTCTGTATTTTCTGGAACATAACGATCGTTTTATTTATTGTTATGATTTTTTTCTAATTTTGTCTTCTCTTAACTTTTTCGTTGATGATGGCGATCTCCCGATTCCCCCAGATATTTTTGAGGATTTTTCTGAGCTCTATGCTATTTTTTGTATTATCTGGAAGATATCGAACATTTTATTAAATGATATGATATTTTGGCCTAATTTTTGTCTTCTTTGTTTTTCGTTAAATTTTGCGCTTTTCCAGTCCGACAGATATTTTTGCAGATTTTTCTGAGCTTGGGGATATTTTCGACATTTTATGGAAAATAAGAATCTTTATATTAAATGATAATATTAAATTTATTGCGTAATTTTGTCTTCTACTATTTTTTCAGTTGAACATAGCGATCTCCCGGTTTTAACGAACATTTTTGCGGATTTTCTATGCTCTGTGCTATTTTCTTTATTTTTATGGAAGATATGGATCTTTTTATGAAATGATATGATTTTATAGCTTAAGTTTGTCTTCTATTGTTTTTAAGTTAAAAATGTCGATCTCCCGGTTCCAGCAGACATTTTTGTGGATTTTTTTAAGCTCAATGCTATTTTCTACATTTATGGCAGATATGGATCTTTTTATTAAATGATATGATTTTTATAACCTAAGTTTGTCTTCTCTTATTTTCTAGCTGAAGATGGTGATCTTTATATTGAATGATTTGATTTTTGGCCGAATATTGTCCTTATATTTCAGTTGAAGATGGCATTTTCTTGGGCCCAACAGACATTTTTGGGCATTTTTCTGAGCTCCGGATTATTTTCCACACTTTTCTGGAAGATATGGATTGTTTTATTAAATGATATGATTTTTGGCCTAATTTTGCCTTCTCTTATTTGTCCAGTATAAGTTGGCGATTTTCCGGTTCCAACGGTTATTTTTTAACGGATAGTTCTGAGTTGCAGGCTATTTTTCACATTTTCTGGAATAAATGGATCATTTTGTTAAATGATATCAAAGAAGACAAAATTAGGCTAAAAATGTCCGTTGGAACCGGGAAATCGTGATCTTTCAGTTCCAATGAACATTTTTGCAGATCTTTCTGAGTTTGGAGTTATTTTCTGCATTTTCTAGAAGATATGGATCTTTGTATTAAATGATATGATTTTTCTAGCCTAATTTTGTCTTCTCTTATTTTTCACTTGAAGATGGCGGTCTCCCAGTTCCAACGGACATTTTTGCGTATTTTCCTGACCACGAGACTATTTTCTGTATTTTCTAAAAGATATCGATCATTTTATTAGATGATATGATTTTTGACCAATATTTATCTTCTCATATTTTTTTTGTTGATGATAGCGATCTCCCAGTTCTAACGGATATTTTT
Source organism: Scilla litardierei (assembly GCA_030789695.1). NCBI lineage: Eukaryota > Viridiplantae > Streptophyta > Magnoliopsida > Asparagales > Asparagaceae > Scilla > Scilla litardierei. The sequence continues at coordinate 115,322,867 of CM061133.1, read as the reverse complement.
GCAGATTTTTCTGAGCTCTGGGCTATTTTCTGTATTTTCTGGAAGATATCGAACGTTTTAATAAATGATATGATTTTTAGCTAATTGCATGTCTTTTTTAAAAAATTTAGTGATCTCCTGGTTCCGACAGATATTTTTGCGGATTTTTCTGAGCTCGGGGATATTTTGTACATTTTTTTGGAAAATAAGAAACTTTATATTATATGATATGATTTTTATTGCCAAATTTTGTCTTCTCCAATTTTTCATTTGAACATAGCGATCCCCAGTTCCAACGGATATTTTATCGGATTTTCTGAGCTCGGTGCTATTTTCTTTATTTTATGGAAGATATGGATGTTTTTATTAAATGATATGATTTTTATTACTTAAGTTTATCTTTATTTTTTTAAGTTTAAGATGGTAATCTCCCGGTTCCAACGGACATTTTTTCGGATTTTTCCGAGGTCAGTGCTATTTTTTGCATTTTTGAATAATATGATTTTTATAACCAAAGTTTGTCTTCTCTTATTTTCCAATTGAAGATGGCGATCTTTATATAAAATGATTTTTTCTCCTAATTTTGTCTTCTCTTATATTTTAGTTGAAGATGTGATTCATTCAGTCTCAAAGGACATTTTTGCGGATTTTTCTGAGCTCCGGGCTATTCTCCACATTTTCTGGAAGATATGGATTGTTTTACTAAATGATATGATTTTTGGAATAATTTTGTCTTCTCTTATTTTTCCTGTTGAAGTTGACGATCTCCCGGTTCAAACTGACATTTTTGCAGATATTTCTGAGCTCCAGACTATTTTCCATATTTCCCGAAAGATGTGGATCGTTTTATTAAATAATATCGAAAAGACAAAATTAGGCCCAAAAATGTTTGTTGGAACCTAGAAATCGCCATCTTCAACTTAAATATAAGAGAAGACAAAATTCGGAACCGGGAAATCACCGTCTTCTTCTATAAAAATGTCCATTATAACAGGGATATCGTCATCTTAAACTGAAAAGAATTTTATATATCATATTCTAAGCTTGTTGCAATTTTCTACATTTTATGAAATATATCTATCTTTTTGTTGAATGATATGATTTTTCTGCCTAAATTTGTCTTCTCTTATTTTCCAGTTGAAGATGTCGATCTCCCGGTTCCAATGGAAAATTTTGCGGATTTTTCTGGGCTCCGACTTATTTTTCACATTTTTGGAAGCCATGGATCGTTTTACTAAATTATATGATATTTTGGCCTAATTTTGTCTTCTCTTATTATCCAGTTGAATATGGCGATCTCCCGTTCCAACGGACATTTTTGCGGATTTTTCTAAGCTCGGGGCTATTTTCTACATTTTCTCGAAGTATGGATCTTTTATTACATTATATGATTTTTGTAGGCTAATTTTGTCTTTTCTTATTTTTCAGTTGAAGATGGCAATATCCTGGTTCCAATGGACATTTTTGTCAATATTTCTAAACTCGGATAGTTTCCACATTTTCTGTAAGATATTGACCTTTTATTAAATGAAATAATTTTTTCTATCCTAATTTTGTCTTCTCTTATTTTTCAATTAAAGATGGCGATCTTTCGGTTCTATCGGACATTTTTGCGGATTTTTCTGACATCAAGGCTATTTTCTGCGTTTTATTGTCAATATGGATATTTTTATTAAATGATATGATTTTTAAGCCTACGTTTATCTTATCTTATTTTTCATTTGAAGATGATAATCTCCTAGTTCCAACGGATATTTTTGCGGATTTTTTGAACTCGGGGACTAATTTTTGTATTTTCTGGAAGATATCAATCGTTTTATTAAATGATATACTTTTTGGCTTAATTTTTTCTTCTCTTCTTATTTTTTTCGTTGACGATGGTGATCTCCCGGTGCAAACAGATATGTTTGCAGATTTTTCTGTGCTATGGCATATTTTCTGTATTATCTGGAAGATATCGATTGTTTTATTAAATGATATTATTTTTGGGCCTAATTTTGTTTTTTCTTTGATTCGTTAAATTTGGCGATCTCCCGGTCCTAACGGATATTTTTCAGATTTTTCTGAGCTCGAGGATATTTTCTACATTTTATTGAAAATAAGAATCTTTATATTAAATGAAATGATTTTTATTGCCAAAATGTCGTCTTTTATTTTTCAGTTGAACATGGCATTCTCCTAGTTACAACTGAATTTTTTTCGGATTTTTGAGCCCAGTTCTATTTTCTTTATTTTATAGAAGTTATGTATCTTTTTATTAAATGAAATGATTTTAATAGCTTAAGTTTGCCTTCTATTATTTTTAAATTGAAGATGACGATCTCTCGATTCCAACAGACATTTTTGCGGATTTTTTGAGCTTCGAGCAATTTTCTACATTTTATGGAATATATGTATCTTTTTATTAAATGATAAGATTTTTTAACCTAAGTTTGCTTTTTCTTATTTTCCAGTTCAAGATGGTGATTTTTATATTAAATGAAATGATTTTGGCCTAATTTTGTCTTCTCTTATATTTCAGTTGAAGATGGCACTCTTTCGGTGCCAAAGGAAATTTTTGCTGATTTTTTTGAGCTCAAGCTATTTTCCACATTTTCTCGAAGATATGGAACGTTTATTAAATGATGTAATTTTTGGCCTAATTTTTGTCTTCTCTTACTTTCTAGTTGAAGTTGGCGATCTCCCGGTTACCACGGATATTTTTGTGGATATTTCTGAGCTCCGGTTTATTTTCCATATTTTCTGGAATATATGGATCGTTTTATTAAATGATGCCAGAGAATACAAAATTAGGCCAAAAATGTCTGTTGGAACCGGGAAATCACCATCTTCAACTGAAATATAAGAGAAGACAAAATTCGGAACAAGGAAATTGCCATCTTCAACTTTAAAAATGTCCTTGTAACCGGGATATCGCCATCTTCAACTGAAAATGTTTTTATATATCATTTTCTGAGCTTGGTGCTAATTAAACATTTTATAAAAGATACAGATCTTTTTATTAATTGATATGATTTTTCTATCCTAAATTATTCTTCTCTTGTTTTCCAATTGAAGATGACGATCGTTTTATTAAATGATATAATTTTTGGGCTAATTTTGTCTTCTCTTATATTCCATTTGAATATGGCGATCGCTCGGTTCCAACAGAGATTTTTGCAGATGTTTCTAAGCTCCGGCTTATTTTCCACATTTTTGGAAGATATGGATCATTTTATTAAATAATATGATATTTTGGCCTAATTATGTCTTCTCTTATTTTTCCAGTTGAAGATTTCGATCTCTCGGTTCCAACAGACAGTTTTTCGGATTTTTATGAGCTTGAGATTATTTTTTACATTTTGTAGAAAATATGGATCTTTTTATTACGTTATATGATTTTTGTAGCCTAAATTTGTCTTCTCTTATTTTTTAGTTGAAGATGGCAATTTCCTGATTCCAATGTACATTTTGGTCGATATTTCTGAACTCTCGACTATTTTCAACATTTTTCGTAAGATATGGTTCTTTTTAATAAATGATATGATTTTTAGCCTAATTTTGTCTTCGCTTATTTTTCAATTGATGATGGCGATCATCTCCTGGTTCCAAAGGAAATTTTTTGCGGATTTTTCTGAACTTGAGGCTATTTTCTACAATTTATTATAGACATGGATTTTTTATTAAAAGATATGATTTTTATAGCCTACGTTTGTCTTCACATATTTTTTCACATGAAAATGGTGGTTTTCCGGTTCCAATGAAAATCTTTCCGGATTTTTCTGACCTCGGGGCTATTTTCTGTAATTTCTCGAAGATAACGATCGTTTTATTAAATGCTATGATTTTTTTGTCTAATTTTGCCTTCTTTTAGATTTTTCGTTGATGATGGCGATCTCCCGGTTCCAACAGATATTTTTGAGGATTTTTCTAAGCTCTTAGCTATTTTCTGTATTATCTGGAAGATATCATCGTTTAATTAAATGATATGATATTTTGGCCTAATTTTGTCTTCTTTGTTTTTCCTTAAATTTTGCCCTCTCCCAGTTCTGACGGATATTTTTGCGGATCTTTCTGTGCTCGGGGATATTTTCTACTTTTTATGGAAATAAGAACCTTTATATTAAATGATATGATTTTTATAGCCCAATTTTGTCTTCTCTTATTTTTCAGTTGAACTTAGCGATCTCCAGGTTCTAGCTGACATTTTTGTATATTTTCTGAGCAATGTATTATTTTCTTTATTTTATGGAAGATATGGATCTTTTTATTGAATGATATCATTTTATAGCTTAAGTTTGTTTTCTCTTATTTTCTAGCTAAAGATGGCGATCTTTATATTGAATGATGTGATTTTGGCCTAATTTTGTCTTCTCTTATATTTCAGTTGAAGATGGCATTCTCTCGGTCCCAAGGGAAATTTTTGCGGGTTTTTCTGAGCTCTGGGCTATTTTCCACATTTTCTGGAAGATATGAAATGTTTTATTAAATGATATGATTTTTTGGCCTAATTTTGTTTTCTCTTAATTTCTAGTTGAAGTTGGCAATCTCCCGATTCCAACAGACATTTTGTCGATATTTCTGGAATATATGGATCGTTTTATTAAATGATATTAAAGAAGAGAAAATTAGGCCAAAAAATGTTTGTTGGAACTGGGAAATCACCATCTTCAACTGAATGATAAAAGAAGACAAAATTCGGAACATGGAAATCTCCATCTTCATTTATAAAAATGTCTGTTGTAACCGGGATATCGCCATCATCGAATGAAAAGACTTTTATATATCAATTTCAGAGCTTAGTGCTATTTTGTACATTTTATGAAAGATATTGATCTTTTTATTAATTGATAGGATTTTTCTATCCTAAATTTGCCTTTTCTTATTTTCTAGTTGAAGCTGATGATCTTTTTATTAAATGATATAATTTTTGGCCTAATTTTGTATTCTCTTATATTCCAGTTGAAGATGGCGATCATCCGGCTCCAACGAACATTTTTACGGATTTTTCTAAGCTCTGGCCTATTTTCCACATTTTTAGAAGATATGGATTGTTTTATTAAATGATGTGGTATTTTTGCCTAATTTTATCTTTTCTTATTTTCTATTTGAAGATGGCGATCTCCAGTTTCCAACGGACTTTTTGCGGATTTTCTGAGTTTGGGGCCTATTTCTACATTTCTGGAAGATATGTTTCTTTTTATTAAACGAGATGATTTTTGGCCAAATTTTTTCTTCTCCTATTTTTCGATTGAATATGTCGATTTCCCAGGTTCCAACGGACATTTTGGCGTATTTTTCCGAGCTCGAAGCAATTTTTCAACATTTTTCAGAAGATATGGATCTTTTTATTAAATGATATTATTTTTGGCCTAATTTTTTCTTTTCTTAGTTTTCAGTTGATGGCGAGCTCTCGGTTCTAACGGATATTTTTGCGAATTTTCAGAGCTTCTGGCTATTTTCTAAATTTTCTTGAAGATATGGATCGTTTTATTAAATGATATGATTTTTAGCCTATTTTTGTCTTCTCCTATTTTTAAGTTGAAGAGTGCGATCTCTCAGTTCCAACAGATATTTTTCCAGATATTTCTGAGTTCGGTGCTATTTTCTACATTTTTGGAAGACATGTATCTTCATATTAAAGGATATGATTTTCTTACCCTAATTATGTCTTCTCTTATTTTTTACTGAAGATGGCAATCTCCTCGTTCCAACAGACATTTTTGCAGATTTTTCTGAGCTCGAGGCTATTTTTCTACAATTTCTGGATGATATGGAGCCTTTTATTAAATCATATGATTTTTATAACCTAAGTTTCGCTTTCAGTTGAAGATGACGATCTCCCAGTTCCATCGGACATTTTTGTGGATTTTTCTGAGCTCCGACCTATTTTTTACAGTATCTGAAAGATATGAATAGTTTTATTAAATAATATACTTTTTTGACCTAATTTGTTTTCTCTTTTTTTAAAGTCGAAAATTTCGATCATCCGGTTCCAACTGACATTTTGCCGATTTTTCTATGTCGCCACAATTTTCTACATTTTCTAGAAGATTTGGATCTTTTATTAAATGATTTCATCTTTGGCCTAATTGTGTCTTCTCCTACTTTTAAGTTGAAGATGGCGATCTCACTGTTCCAACAGACATTTTGCCGATTTGTCTGCGATTGGTGCTATTTTCTGTCTTTTCTGGAAGACATGGATTATTTTATTAAATGATCTAATTTTTTGGTTTTAATTTTGTCTTTTCTTATTTTTTTCCGTTGAAGATATTGATCTCTCGGTTCCAACGGACATTTTTGTGGATTTTTATGAACTCTGGGATAATTTCTATATTTTCTGTATAATATGGACCTTTATATTAAATGATATGATTTTTAGGTTTTAATTTTGTCTTCTCTTATTTTTCTACTGAAAATGGCGATCTTTCGGTTCCAACAGACATTTTTTAGGACTTTTCTGTCTCGGTGCTATTTACTAAAGTTTATTGAAGATATGGATCTTTTTATTAAAATGATATGATTTTTATCATCTTTGTTTACCATCTCTTATTTTTTAATTGAAGATGGCGTCTCCCGGTTTAAACCGAAATTTTTGCGAATTTTTATGAGCTCGGGCTATTTTCTGCATTTTCTAGAAGATATGTATCGTTTGATACGATTTTTTACCTAATTTTGGCTTCTCTTATTTTTTCATTGAAGATGGCGATCGCTTGGTTCCAACGGACTTATTTGTAGATTTTTTGAGCTACGTGCTTTTTTCTACATTTTCTGTAGGATATGAATCTTTATAAATGATATGATTTTTATTACCTAATTTTGTCTTCTCTTCTATTTTTGGTTGAAGATGACGGTCTTCAGGGTCCAACGGACTTTTTTACGGTTTTTTCTAAGCTCGGGGCTATTTTCTGCATTTTCCATAAGATTTGAATCTTTATATTAAATAATATGATTTTTGTAGCCTAATTTTATTTTCTACATTTTTCGTTTGAAATGATTTTTTACCTAATTTTAGATTCTCTTATTTTTTCATTGAAGATGGCGATCACTTGGTTTCGACGGACTTATTTGTGGATTTTTTGAGCTACGTTCTTTTTTTCTACATTTTCTGTAGGATATGAATCTTTATAAATGATATGATTTTTATAACCTAATTTTGTCTTCTCTTCTATTTTCGGTAGAAGAAGGCGGGTCTCCAGGTTCCAACGGACTTTTTTGCGGTTTTTTCTAAGCTCGGGTCTATTTTCTGCATTTTCCGTAAGATATGAATCTTTATATTAAATGATATGATTTTTGTATCCTAATATTATTTTCTCTTATTTTTCAGTTGAATATGATGATCTCCTGATTCCAATAGGCATTTTGCAGACTTCTCTGAGCTTCGGACTATTTTCTATATTTTCTGGAATATATGGATCTTTTTATTAAATGATATGATTTTTTTGCCTAATTTTGTCTTTCCATTTTTTGACGATCTCCTGGTTCTAACAGACATTTTTAGCGGATTTTTCTGAGCTTGACGCTGTATTTTATATTTTTCTGTAAGATATGGATCTTTATATTAAATGATATGATTTTTAAATCCTAATTTTGTCTTCCCTTATTTTTCATTTGTAGTGGCGATCTCCCAGTTCCTTCGGATATTGTTGCAGATTTTTCAGAACTCGGGATTATTTTCTACATTTTCTGGAAGATATGGATGTTTTATTGAATGATATGATTTTAAAACCTAAGTTGATGGCGATCTCCCGGTTCCAATGGAAAGTTTTGTAGATTTTAATGAGCTTCGGCCTATTTTCCATATTTTTGGAAGATGTGGATAGTTGTATTAAATGATATGATTTTTTGGCCTAATAATGTCTCCTCTTATTTTCTAATTGAAGATGGCAAATCTTCCGGTTCCAACTGACATTTTTGCAAATTTTTCTGAGCTTAGGGCTATTTTCTATATTTTCCTGAAGATATGGATATTTTATTACTTTATATGATTTTTGTAGGCTAATTTTGTCTTCTCTTATTTTTTTTCAATTGAAGACATCGATCTCCCGGTTTCAATAGAATTTTTTGCAAATTTTTCTGACCTCAACGATATTTTCTGCATTATATTTTCGATATGAATATTTTTTAAATGATAATATTTTTATAGCATACATTTATCTTCTCTCTTTTTTCACTTGAAGATGGCGGTCTGCCAGTTCCAACGGACTTTTTTGTGGAATTTTCCGAACTCGGGGCTATTCTAAATTTTCTGGAAGATATCGATCGTTTTATTAAATGTTTTGATGTTTTGGCCTAATTTTTCTTCCTCTTATTTTTAAGTTGAAAATTCCAATCTCCCAGTTCCAACTGATATTTTGCCGATTTTTGGAGCTCGGGCTATTTTCTGCATTTTCTGAAAGATGTGGATCTTTTTATTAAATGATATCATCTTTGGCCTAATTTAGTCTTCTCTTAGTTTTAAATTGAAGATGGTGATCTCACTGTTTCAATTGACATTTTGTCGATTTTTCTGAGATCGGGGCTATTTTTCTGCATTTTCTGGAAGATATGGACCATTTTATTAAATGATATATTTCTTGGTTTAATTTTATCTTCGCTTATTTTTTTTGTTAAAGATAGCAATCTCCCGGTTCCAACAGATATTTTTGCGGATTTTTATGAGCTCCGAGCTACTTTCTATATTTTCTGTAAGATATGGATCTTTATATTAAATGATATGATTTTTATATCATAATTTTGTCTTCCCTTATTTTTTCAGTTGAACATGGTGATCTCCCGGTTCCAACGGACATTTTTGCAGATTGTTTTCTAATTTGGTTCTATTTTCTACATTTTATGGAAGATATGGGTCTATAGATTAAATGATACGATTTCTTGTTCTAATTTTATCTTCTCTTATTTTTCTTTTGCAGATGGCAATATCTCGGTTTCAAACAGACATTTTTTCGGATTTCTCTGAGCTGGGTGATATTTTCAAAATTTTATTGTAGCTATGGATCTTTTTATTAAATGATCTTCTCTTATTTTTCAGTTGAAGATGGCGTCTCCTAGTTCAAAAGAAAATTTTTACGAATTTTTATGAGCTCAGGGTTATTTTCTACATTTTCTGGAAGATATGTACCATTTGATATGATTTTTTGGCTTAATTTGTTATTTTCTTATTTATTTTTTGAACTACGAGCTATTTTCTACCTCTTGGTTCCAACAGACATTTTTGTAGATTTGTTTTGAACTACGAGCTATTTTCTACATGTAAGATATGGTTCTTTATAAATGATATTATTTTTATAGCCTAATTTTGTCATCACTTATTTTCCATTTGATGATGGCGATCTCCCGGATCCAACGGACTTTTTTACAGATTTTTCTTAGCTCGAGTCTATTTTCTACATTTTCTGAAAGATATTTTTTATTAAATGATATTGTTTTTGGACTATTTGTTTTTGTCTCTTTTTTGGATGAAGAAGGCGATCTCCTAGTTCCAACATACTTTTTAAATGATATTATTTTTGGATTAATTTTGTTCTCTTCTTTTTTTGGTTGAAGAAGGCGATCCCCCGGTTCCAACTTATTTTTTGGCGGATAAGCTCGGGGCTATTTTCTACATTTTCTGTAAGATATGGATCTTTATTTTAAATGATATGATTTTTGTAGCCTAATTTTATCTTCTGTTATTTTTCAGTTGAATATAACAATCTCCCGGTTCCAACGAGTATTTTGCGGACTTCTCTGAGCTCTGGGCTATTTTCAACATTTTTTTGGAAGAAATGGATCTTTTATTAAATGATATGATTTTTGCCCTAATTTTGTCTTTCTTTTTTTAGTTGAAGATGATGATCTCCCGGTTCCAACAGACAATTTACGGATTTTTTTAAGCTCAGCGCTATATTTGACATTTTTATAAGATATGGATCTTTATATTTAATGATATGATTTTTAAATCCTAATTTTGTCTTCTCTTATTTTTTCAATTGTAGATGGCGATCTCCCAGGTTCCATCGGATATTGTTGTAGATTTTTCTGAGCTTGTATTTTTTTCTACATTTTCTGGAAGATAGGGATGTTTTATTAAATTAAATGATTTTTATATCCTAAGTTTTCTTCTCTTATTTTTCAGTTGAAGATGGCGATCTTTTGGTTCCAACGGATATTTTCGCTGATTTTTCTGAGATCGGTGCTATTTCTAATTTTTTTTTGAAAGATATTCATCTCTTTATTAAATGATAGGATTTTTGGTCTAATTTTCTATTCCTTATTTTTCAATTGAAGATGACGATCTCCCGGTTCAAACGGACATTTTTCGTATTTTTCTGAGCTTAGGACTATTTTCTACATTTTCTGGAAGATTTCGATATTTTGTATTGAAATATAATATTTTATTGCCTAATTTTGTCCCCTCTTATTTTTCAGTTGAAGATGGCGACATCCCAGTTGCAATAGAAATTTTTGCAGATTTTTCTGGAGGGCGAGTGTATTTTTAAATTTTCTATAGTATATGGATCTTTTTATTAAATGATATGATTTTTATATCCTAATTTTATCTCCACTTATTTTTCAGTTGAAGATGGCGATCTCTACGTACCAACGGACATTGTTTCAGATTTTTCTGAACTCGGGCCTATTTCTAATTTTTGTGGAAGATATGTATCTTTTTATTAAATACTTTGATTTTTTGGCTTAATTTTGTCTACTCTTATTTTTAATTGAATATTACAATCTTTCGATTCCAAC
>CM061133.1:115199201-115311678 GCA_030789695.1 Scilla litardierei | reverse complement strand
TTCTACATTTTCTAGAAGATATGGACCTTTTTACTAAATGAGATGATTTTTCTAGCCTAATTTTGTCTTCTCTTATTTTCACTTGAAGATGTCGGTCTCCCAGTTCAAACTGACATTTTTGCGTATTTTTCTGACCCTCGAGACTATTTTCTATATTTTGAATGATATCGATCATTTTATTAAATAATATGATATTTGACCTAATTTTTTCTTCTCATATTTTTTCGTTGGTGATGGTGATCTCCCAGTTCCTACAGATATTTTTGGGGATTTTTCTGAGCTTTAAGCTATTTTCTACATTATCTAGGAGATATCAACCATTTTAGTAAATGATATGATTATTTACTGAATTTTGTCTTTTTTGTTAAATTTAGCGATCTCCCGGTTCCAACAGATATTTTTGCGGATTTTTCTGAGCTCGGTGATATTTTCTAAGTTTTATGGAAAATAATAATCTTTATATTAAATGATATGATTTTTGTTGCCAAAAATTTTCTTCTTCTATTTTTCAGTTGAACATAGCAATCTCCCGGTTCCAACAGACATTTTTCGGATTATCTGAGCTTGGTGCAATTTTCTTTATTTTATGGAAGATATGGATCTTTTATTATTAAAAATATTATTTTATTTCTTAATTTTGTCTTCTATTATTTTTAAGTTGGAGATGGTGATCTCCTGGTTCCAACGGACTTTTTTGCAAATTTTTCTAAGGCCAGGGCTATTTTCTGTATTTTATGGAAAATATGAATCTTTTTATTAAATAATATGATTTTTATAACCAATGTTTCTCTTCTCTTATTTTCTAATTGAAGAAGGCGATCTTTATATATAAAATGATACGATTTTTTGGCCTAATTTTGTCCTTCTCTTATATTTTAGTTGAAGATGGCATTCTCTCGGCCCCAAAGGACATTATTGTGTATTATTGTCCACATTTTCTGGAAGATGTATATCGTTTTATTAAATGATATGATTTTTGGACTAATTTTGTCTTCGCTTATTTTCCAGTTGAAGTTGATGATCTCCCGATTCTAACTGACATGTTTGCGGATATTTCTGAGCTCTGGGCTATTTTCCATATTTTCTGGAAGATGTGGATTGTTTTATTAATTGATATCGGAGAAGACAAAATTAGGCCCAAAAATGTTTGTTGGAACCAGGAAATCACCATCTTCATCTATAAAATGTCCATTGTAATCGGGATATCGCCATCTTCAACTGAAAAAATTTTAAATTTCATTTTCTGAGCTTAGTACTATTTCTTTCTACATTTTATGAAAGATATGGATCTTTTATTAAATGATATGATTTTTCTAGCCTAAATTTATCTTCTCTTATTTTCTAGTTGAAGAGGGCGATCTCCCCGTTCCAAAGAAAATTTTTGCAGATTTTTCTGAGCTCCAGCCTATTTTCCATATTTTTGGAAGACATGGATCGTTTTATTAAATGATATGATATTTTAGCCTAATTTTGACTTCTCTAATTTTCCAATTGAAGATGGAGATCTCCCTATTCCAATGGCCTTTTATGCGGTTTTTTCTGAGCTCGGGACTATTTTCTACATTTTCTCGAAGATATGGATCTTTTTATTACATTAAATGATTTTTGTAAGCTAATTTTGTCTTCTCTTATTTTTCAGTTTAGGATGGTAATATCCCGATTCCCATGGACATTTTTGCTAATATTTTTGAGCCCGGGACTAGTTTCGACATTTTCTATAAGATATAGATCTTTTTTATTAAATGATATGATTTTTCTATCCTAATTTTGTCTTCTCTTATTTTTCAATTGAAGATGGCGATCTCCCGGTTCCAAGGAAATTTTTATCGATTTTTCTGTCCATGATGCTATTTTCTGCATTTTATTATCGATATGGATATTTTTATTAAATGATATGATTTTTATCGGCTATGTTTATCTTCTCTTATTTATCATTTAAAGATGGCGGTCATCCAGTTTAAACCGACATTTTTGCAGATTTTTAAAATCATTGTTATTTTCTGTATTTTCTGTAAGATATCGATCATTTTGTTAAATGATATGATTTTTGGCCTAATTTTGTCTTCTCTTATTTTTTTCGTTGATGATGGAAATCTCCCAGAACCAACAGATATTTTTGCAATTTTTCTTAGTAATGGCCTATTTTCTGTATTATCTTGAAGATATCGATCGTTTTATTAAATGATATGATTTTTTGGCATAATTTTGTCTTCTCTTTTTTTCGTTAGATTTGGCGATCTCTAGGTTCTAACGGATATTTTTGCGGATTTTCTGAACTTGGGGATATTTTCTACATTTTATGGAAAATAAGAATTTTTATATTAAATGATATGATTTTATTGCCAAATTTTGTCTGCTCTTATTTTTCAATTGAACATGGTGATCTCCAATTTACAACTGAAATTTTTTCCGATTTTCAGAGCTCAGTGCTATTTTCTTTATTTTATGGGAGATATGTATATTTTTATTAAATGATATGATTTTGATAGCTTAAGTTTGTCTTCTATTATTTTTAAGTTGAAGATGACGATCTCCCGTTCCAACTGACATTTTTACTAATTTTTCTGAGCTCCGGGCTATTTCCACACTTCTGGAAGATATGGATCATTTTATTAAATGATATGATTTTTTGGCCTAATGTTTTCTTTTCTTAATTTCCAGTTGAAATTTTCGATCTCCCGATTCCAACGGATATTTTTGCAAATATTTCTAAGGTTCGGGTTAGTTTCCATATTTTCTGGAATATATGGCTCGTTTTTAAAAATGATATCAGAGAATACAAAATTAGGCCAAAAAAATCCGTTCGAACCTGGAAATCACCATCATCAACTGAAATATAAGAGACGACAAAATTCTGAACAAGGAAATCGCCATCTTTATCTTTATAAATGTTTGTTGTAACGGGATATCGCCATCTTCAACTTAAAAGATTTTATATATCATTTTCTGAGCTTGGTGCTATTTTATACTTTTTATGAAACATATGGATCTTTTTATTAGTTGATATGATTCTTCTATTCTTAATTATTCTTCTCTTATTTTACAGTTGAAGATGACGATCGTTTTATTAAATAATATGATTTTTGGGAATTTTGTCTTCTCTTATATTCCAATTGAAGATGGCAATCACCCGGTTCCAACCGAGATTTTTGTGGATTTTTCTGAGCTCCAGCCTAGTTTCCACATTTTTGGAAGATATGGATCGTTTTATTAAATGATATGATATTTTGGCCTAATTTTGTCTTCTCTTATTTTTCCGGTTGAAGATTGCGATCTCCCGGTTTCAACGGTCATTATTTCGAATTTTTCTAAGCTCGGGATTATTTTCTACATTCTCTGAAAGATATGGATCTTTTTATTACATTATATAATTTTTGTAGCCTAAATTTCTCTTCTCTTATTTTTCAGTTGAAGATGGAGATTTCCCGGTTCCAATGGACATTTTGGCCAATATTTCTGAACTCTGGATTTCTACATTCTCTGTAAGATATGGATATTTTTAATAAATGATATGATTTTTCTAGCCTAATTTTGTCTTCTCTTATTTTTCAATTGATGATGGTGATCTCCTGGTTCTAAAGGAAACTTTTGTCGATTTTTCTGAACTCGAGGCTATTTTCTACATTTTATTGTAGATAAGGATTTTTTATTAAATGATATGATTTTTATAGTATTTGTTTGTCTTCTCTTATTTTTCCTATAAGAGTGGAGGTTTCCCAGTTCCAATAGAAATTTTTGCTGATTTTTCTGACCTCGGGTCTATTTTCTGTATTTTCTGTAAGATAACGATAGTTTTATTAAATGCTATGTTTTTTTCTAATTTTTGTCTTCCCTTAGATTTTTTGTTGATGATGGTGATCTCCTGGTTCCCACGGATATTTTTAAGGATTTTTCTGAGCTCTGGGCTATCTTCTGTATTATCTGGAAGATATCGATCGTTTTATTAAATGATATGATATTTTGGCCTAATTGTGTCTTCTTTATTTTTCATTAAATTTTACCCTCTCCTGGTTTCGACGAATATTTTTGTAGATTTTTCTGAGCTTGGGGATATTTTCTACATTTTATGGAAAATAAGAATCTTTAAACTAAATGAAATGATTTTAATTGCCTAATTTTGTCTTCTCTCATTTTTTAGTTGAACATAGCGATCTCCCAGTTCTAACTGACATTTTTGCGTATTTTATGAGCACTGTTCTGTTTTCTTTATTTTATAGAAGATATGGATATTTTCGTTAAATGATATGATTTTATAGCTTAAGTATGTCTTCTATTATTTTTAAGTTGAAGATGGTGATCCGTTGGAATTTTTGCAGGATGTTCTGAGCTTCGGGCCATTTTCTACATTTTTTCGATGATATGGATATTTTTATTCAATGCTACGATTGTTATAACCTAAGTTTGTTTTCTCTTATTTTCCATTTGAAGATTGCGATCTTTATATTGAATGACACGATTTTTGGCCTAATTTTATCTTCTCTTATATTTCAGTTGAAGATGGCATTCTCTTAGTCCCAAAGGAAAATTTTGAGGATTTTTCTGAGCTCCGGACTATTTTGCACATTTTCTGGAAGATATGGAACATTTTTGCGGACATTTTTGAGCTCCAGGATATTTTCCATATTTTTTTAGGAATATATGGATCATTTATTAAATGATATTAAAGATGACAAAATTAGGCCAAAAATGTCCGTTGGAACTAAGAAATTGCCATCTTCAACTGAAAGAAAAGAGAATACAAAATTCGGAACGTGGAAATCGCCATCTTCATCAATTAAATGTCTGTTGTAATCGGGATATCACCATCTTCAATTGAAAAGATATTTATATAACGTTTTCTGGGCTTGGAGCTATTTTATACATTTTATGAAAGATATGGATCCTTTTTATTAATTCATATGATTTTTCTACCCTAAATTTGTTTTCTTTTATTTTCCAGTTGAAGATGCCGATCTTTTTTATTAAATGATATTATTTTTGGCCTAATTTTTGTTCTCTTATATTCCAGTTGAAGATGGCGATCATCCTGCACCAACAGACATTTTTGTGGATTTTTCTATGCTCCACCATATTTTCCACATTTTTGGAAGATATGGATTGTTTTATTAAATGATATGATATTTTGGCCTAATTTTGTCTTTTCTTATTTTCTAGTTGAAAATGGCAACTCCATTTTCCAACAAATATTTTTGTGGATTTTTCTGAGATTGGGGATATTCCAACATTTTTTGGAAGATATGTTTCTTTTTATTAAACGATATGATTTTTCGGCATAATTTTGTCTTCTCCTGTTTTTCTGTTGAATATGTCGATTTCCCAGTTCCAACGAAAATTTTGGCGGATTTTTCTGAGCTCGATGCAAATTTTCAAAATTTTGTCTTTTCTTAATTTTCAGTTGATGGCGATCTCCCGGTTCCAACAGACATTTTTTGCTGATTTTCTGAGCTCCGGGCTATTTTTCTCACTTTTCTGGAAGATATGGATTGTTTTATTAAATGATTTGATTTTTGGCCTATTTTGTCTTCTTTTATTTTTAAGTTGAAGAGTGCGGTCTCTCGATTCCAACGGATATTTTTGCGAATTTTTCTGAGTTCGAAGCTATTTTCTACTTTTTCTGGATTACATTTATCTTTATATTAAATGATATGATTTTCTTACCCTAATTTTTCTTCTCTTATTTTTTTATTGAAGATGGATATCTCCTCGTTCCAACAGACATTTTTGTAGATATGTCTGAACTCGAGACTGTTTTCTACATTTTCTAGACGTTACAGAGCCTTTTTTTAAATGATATGATTTTTATAATTTAAGTTTCGCTTATTTTATTTTTATAATCTAAGTTCTCTCAGTTCCATCGGATATTTTTGCAGATTTTTCTGAGCTTCGACCTATTTTCTACATTATCTGGATGATATGAATAGTTTTATTAAATGATATGATTTTTAGCCTAATTTTGTTTTCTTTTATTCATTAAGTTGAAAATTCTGATCTCCTACTTACAACGGACATTTTGCCGATTTTTCTGAGCTCGGGGCTATTTTCTGCGTTTTCTGGAAGATATGAATCTTTTTATTAAATGATATCATCTTTGGCCTAATTTTGTCTTCTCGTATTTTTAAGTCGAAAATGGCGATCTTACAGTTCCAATAGACATTTTGCCGATTTTTCTGAGATCGGTGCTATTTTCTGGAAGATATGGATCGTTTTATTAAATGTTACAATTTTTTGTTTAAGTTTGTCTCTCTTATTATTTTTTCATTGAAGATAGCGATATCCCGGTTCCAACTGACATTTTTGCAGATTTTTATGAGATCCGGGTCATTTTCAACATTTTCTGTAAGAAATGGATCTTTATATTAAATGATATGATTTTTATAGCATACTTTTGTCTTCTCTAATTTTTTTCAGTATAATATTGCAATCTCCCTATTTCAACGGACATTTTTGCGGATTTTCGTGAGCTTGGTGCTATTTTCTACCTTTTATGGAAGATATGGGTCTATAAATTAAATGATATGATATTTAGGTTCTAATTTTGTCTTCTCTTATTTTTCTATTGAAAATGACGATCTCTCGGTTCCAACTGACATTTTTTCGGATTTTTATGTGCTTGATGCTATTTTCTAAATTTTATGGAAGACATAGATCTTTTTATTAAATGATTTGATTTTTATATTTTGAATTTATCTTCTCTTATTTTTCCGTTGAAGATGGCGTCTCTTGGTTCAAACCAAAATTTTTGCGAATTTTTGTGAGCTCGGGGCAATTTTCTGGAAGATATGGATCGTTTGATATGATTCTTTTGCCTAATTTTGGCTGCTCTTATTTTTTCGTTGAAGATGTCGATTTCTTGGTTCCAACGGTTATTTTTGCAGATTTTTGAGCTACGTGCTATTTTCTACATTTTCTGTAGGATATTGATCTTTATAAATGATATGATTTTTATAACCTAATTTTGTCATCTTTTATTTTTTATCTGAGGATGGCGAACTCCAGGTTCCAACGGACTTTTTTGTGGATTTTCTGAGGTCGAGTCTATTTTCTATATTTCCAGAAAGATATGTATTTTTATTCAATGAAATGATTTTTTTGGCCTAATTTTGTCTTCTCTTCTATTTTTGGTTGAAGAAGGCGATCTCCTAGTTCCAACAGACTTTTTTGCATTTTTTCCTAAGCTCGAGGCTATTTTCTTCATTTTCTGTAGAAAAATATCTTTATATTAAATGATATGATTTTTGTAGCCTAATTTTATCTTCTCTTATTTTTCAGATGAATATGACGATCTCCTGGTTCCAACGAGCATTTTGCGGACTCTCTGAGCTCCGGACTATTTTCTATATTTTCTGGAATATATGGATCTTTTTGTTAAATGATATGATTTTTGGCCTAATTTTTATTTCTTTTTTTTCAGTTGAAGACGACGATCTCCTTTTCCAACAGACATTTTTGCGGATTTTCTGAGCTCAGCGCTATATTTTACATTTTATGTAAGATATGGATCTTTATATTAAATGATATGATTTTAAAATCCTAATTTTGTCTTCTCTTATTTTTCAGTTGTAGATGTCGATCTCCTGGTTCCATCGGATATTGTTGCAGATTTTTTTGAGCTCGGGATTTTTTTCTACATTTTCTGGAAGATAAGGATTTTTTATTAAACGATATGATTTTTATAACCTAAGTTACTCTTCTCTTATTTCTTTCGTTGAAGATGGCGATCTCCCGGTTACAACGGATATTTTTGTTAATTTTTCTGAGCTCGGTGCTATTTCCGAAATTTTCTGAAAGATAGAGATCTTTTTAACTGCTAGGATTTTTGGCCTAATTTTCTATTCTCTTATTTTTTTAGTTGAAGATGGCGATCTCCCAGTATGAAAGAACATTTTTGCGTATTTTTCCTTAGCTTGGAACTATTTTCGGCATTTTCTGTGGATCTTTTGAATTGAAATATATTATTTTTATGTCCTAATTTTGTCTCCACTTATTTTGCAATTGAAGATGGTGACCTCCCGGTTCCAACGGACATATTTGCATATTTTTTGAGATCGAGTGCATTTTTATATTTTCAATAGGATATGGATCTTATTATTAAATGATATGATTTTTATAGCCTAATTTTGATTTCTCTTATTTTTCGGTTTAAGATGACGATCTCCCCGTACCAATGAACATTGTTGCGGATTTTTCTGACCTGGCATACATTTTCTACTTCTTGTGGAAGATATGCGTCTTTTTATTAAATTATGTGATTTTTTGGCTTCATTTTGTCTACTCTTATTTTTCTTTGAATATGGCTATCTTTCGGTTCCAACGGAAATTTTTGCGGATTTTTCTAAGCTTGGGGATATTTTCTACATTTTCTAAAAAGTATAGTTATTTTTATTAAATGATATGATTTTGCTAGCCTAATTTTACCTTCTCTTATGTTTCGCTTGAAGATGGCGGTCTCCCAGGTTCAACAGACATATTTACGAATTTTTCTGACATCGAGGCTATTTTTTGTATTTTTTGAAAGATATCAGTCGTTTTATTAAATGATATGATTTTGGTCCTAATTTTATCTTCTCATATTTTTTCATTAATGAAGGTAATCTCGCGGTTCCAACAGATATTTTTGCGCATTTTTCTAGCTTTGTGCTATTTTCTGTATTATTTGGAAGATATCGGCCGTTTTATTAAATGATATGATTTTTGGCCAATTTTTTCTTTTTTGATAAATTTAGCGATCTCCTGGTTTAAACGGATATTTTTTGCTTATTTTTCTGAGCTCATGGCTATTTTCTATATTATCTGGAAATATCAACCAGTTTATTAAATGATAAGATTTTTTGGCCGAATTTTGTTTTCTTTTTTTGTTAAATTTATTGATCTTCCGGTTTCGACAGTTATTTTGCAGATTATTCTGATCTTGGGGATATTTTCTACATTTTATGGTAAATAAGAATCGGTATATTAAATGATATGATTTTATTGCCAAATTTTGTCTTCTCTAATTTTTCAGTTGAACATAGCGATCTCCCGGTTCCAACGGAAATTTTTTCAGATTTTCTAAGCTCGGTGCTATTTTATTTATTTTAAAGGAAGATATGGATCTTTTATTAAATGATATGATTTGTATGGCTTAAGTTTGTTTTCGTTTATTTTTAAGTTGAAGATGCGAGCTCCCGGTGTTCCAACTTACATTTTTGCGGATTTTTCTATGGTCTAGACTATTTTGTACATTTTATGGAAGATAAGGATCTTTTTATTAAATGATATGATTTTTATTAGCAAAGATTATGTTCTCTTATTTTCCAATTGAAGATGGCGATCTTTATATTAAATTTTATGATTTTTGGCCTAATTTTGTCTTCTCTTATATTTTTTCGACAGAAATTTTTGCAAATTTTTCTGACCTCGATGCGATTTTCTACATTTTAATGTCGATATGGATTTTTTAAATGATATGCTTTTATAGCCTACGTTTACCTTCTATTATTTTTCACTTGAAGCTGGTGGTCTCAGAGTTCCAACAGATATTTTTGCTGATTTTTCTGAACTCGGAGCTATTTTCTGTATTTTCTGGAAGATATCAAATGTTTTATTAAATGTTAAGATTTTTGGCCTATTTTTGTCATCTCTTATCTTTCTCATTGATGATGGCGATCTACGGGAACCAACAGATATTTTACGGATTTTTCTGAGCTATGGCCTATTTTCTGTATATCTAGAAAATATCAATCGTTTTATTAAATGATAATATTTTTGGCCTAATTTTTTCTGGAAGATATCAAACCGGGAAATCATCATCTTCAATTAAAATATAAGGGAAGACAAAATTCGGAATCGAGAAATCGCCATCTTCATTTATAAAAATGTCTGTTGTAATCGGGATATTGCCATCTTCAACTGAAAAGATTTTATATATCATTTTCAGAGCTTGGTGCGCTCTTATGCATTTTATGAAAGATATTGATTTTTTTATAAATTTATATGGTTTTTATAGCCTAAATTTGTCTTCTCTTATTTTACAGTTGTAGATAGCGATCTTTTTATTAAATGATATGATTTTTGGACTAATTTTGTCTTCTCTTATATTCCAGTCGAAGATAGCGATCATCTTGTTACAACAGACATTTTTGCAGATTTTTCTGAGCTCCAGCCTATTTTCCACATTTTGGAAGATATAGATTGTTTTATTAGATGATATGATATTTTGGACCATTTTTGTCTTTTTCTTATTTTTCCCGTTTAAGATTGCGATCTCCTGGTTCCAATGAACATTTTTGCGGATTTTTCTAAGCTCGAGATTATTTTCTACATTTTTGGATGATTTTGATCTTTTTATTACATTATATATTTTATAGCCTAATTTGGTCCTCTTATTTTTCACTTGAAGATGGCGATATCCCGGTTCCAACAGACATTTTGGCCAATATTTCTGAGCTCGGGACTATTTTCTACATTTTTTGTAAGATATGGATCTATGTGATTTTTCTAGCCTAATTTTCTTTTCTTTTATTTTTTGCTAATTTTTCTAAGCTCGGGGCTATTTTCTACATTTTATGTGAGATATGGATCTTTATATTAAATGATATGATTTTTATAGTCTAATTTTATCTGCTCTATTTTTCAGTTGAATATGACGATCTCCCGGTTCCACCAGACATTTTGCGGACTTCTCTGAGCTCAGGACTATTTTCTACATTTTCTGGAAGATATGGATCCTTTTATAAATGATACGATTTTGGCCTTTTATTTTTCATTTGTAGATGGCGATCTTCCGGTTTCAACGGATATTGTAGCAGATTTTTCTGAGCTCGGATTATTTTCTACATTTTTAGAAGATATGGATGTTATATTAAATGATATTATTGTTATAACATAAGTTTCTCTTCTCTTATTTTTTCAGTTGAAGTTGGCGGTCGACCAGTTCCAACGGATATTGTTGCTGATTTTTCTGAGTTTGGGGCTATTTCCAAAATTTTCTAAACGATATTGATCTTTTTATTAAACGATATGATTTTTGGCCTAATTTTCTATTCTCTTATTTTTCAGTTGAAGATGGCGATCTCTCGGTTCCAATGGACATTTTTGCGTATTTTTCCTGAGCTTGGACTATTTTCTGTGTTTTCTGGATGATATCGATCCTTTTATTAAATGATAAGATTTTTGACCTAATTTTATCTTCTCATATTTTTTCATTGATGATGGAGATCTCCCAGTTCCTACGGATTTTTTTGCTGATTTTTCTGAGCTCTAGGCTATTTTCTATATTATCTGGAAGATATCGAGTTTTAGTAAATGATATGATTTTTTCCGGAATTTTGCCTTCTTGTTAAATTTAGAGATCTCCTGGTTCTAACAGATATTTTTTGCGGATTTTTTCTGAGCTCGGGGATATTTTCTAAGTTTTATGGAAAATAAGAATCTTTATATTAAATGATATGATTTTTATTGCCAAAATTTGTCGTCTCCTATTTTTTAGTTGAATATAGCGATCTCCTGGTTCAACAGACATTTTTCGGATTTTCTGAGCTCAATGTTATTTTCTTTATTTTATGGAATATAGGGATCTTTTTATTAAATGATATGATTTTTATTGCTTAAATTTGTCTTCTATTATTTTTAAGTTGACGATGGTGATCTCCTGGTTCTAACGGTCATTTTCTGAGAATTTTTCTATGGTCAGGGCTATTTTCTGCATTTTATGGAAAATATGAATATTTTTTAAATAATGTGTTTTTATAACCAAAGTTTGTCTTCTCTTATTATCCAATTGAAGATGGCGATCTTTATATTGAATGATATGATTTTTTGGCCTAATTTTGTCTTCTCTTATATTTTAGTTGAAGATGGCATTCTCTCGATCCCAAAGGACATTATTGTGGATTTTTCTAAGCTCCGGGAAATTATCCACATTTTCTGGAAGATATGGATCGTTTTATTAAATGATATGATTTTTGGACTAATTTTGTCTTCACTTATTTTCTAGTTGAAGTTGATGATCTCTCGATTCTAACGGACATTTTTGCAGATATTTCTGAGCTCCGGGCTATTTTCCACATTTTCTGGAAGATGTGGATCGTATTATTAATTAATATCGGAGAAGACAAACTTAGGCCAAAAAATGTTTGTTGGAACCAGGAAATCACCATCTTCATCTATAAAAATGTCCATTGTAATCGAGATATCACCATCTTCAACTGAAAAGATTTTTAAATTTTATTTTCTGAGCTTGGTGCTATTTTTTCAACATTTTGTGAAAGATATGGATCTTTTTATTAAATGATATGATTTTTCTAGCCTAACTTTGTCTTCTCTTATTTTCTAGTTGAAGATGGCGATCTCCTGGTTGCAAAGGAAATTTTCGCAGATTTTTCTGAGCTCCGGCCTATTTTTCACTTTTTTGAAGACATGGATCGTTTTATTAAATGATATGATATTTTGGCCTAATTTTGTCTTCTCTTATTTCCCAATTGAAGATGGCGATCTCCCGATTCCAACAGACATTTTTGCGGGTTTTTCTGACCTCGGGCCTATTTTCTACATTTTCTCGAAGATACAGATATTTTATTACATTAAATGATTTTTGTAGGCTAATTTTGTCGTCTCTTATTTTTCAGTTGAAAATGGTAATATCTCGGTTCCAACGGACATTTTTGCTGATATTTCTGAGCTCGGGACTAGTTTCTACATTTTCTATAAGATATAGATCTTTTTATTAAATGATATAATTTTTCTATCTTAATTTTGTCTTCTTTTATTTTTCAATTGAAGATGGCGATCTCCAAGTTCCAACAGAAATTTTTACCGATTTTTCTGACCTCGATGCTATTTTCTGTGTTTTATTGTCGATATGGATATTTTTATTAAATGATATGATTTTTATAGCCTATGTTTATCTTCTCTTATTTTTCAATGAAGATGGCGGTTTCCAGTTCCAACGGACAGTTTTGCAAATTTTTTGAACTCGATGTCATTTTTATGTATTTTCTGTAAGATATCGATCATTTTATTAAATGATATGATTTTTGCCCTAATTTTGTCTTTTCTTATTTTTTTTCGTTGATAATGGTGATCTCCCGGAACCAACAGATATTTTTGCGGATTTTCCTGAGTTATGGCCTATTTTCTGTATTATCTTGAAGATATCGATTTTTTATTAAATGATATGATTTTTTGGCATAATTTTGTCTTCTCTTTTTTCCTTAGATTTGCGATCTCCCGGTTCTGACGGATATTTTTTCAGATTTTTCTGAACTCGGGGATATTTTCTACATTTTATAGAAAATAAGAATATTTATATTAAATGATATGATTTTTATTGCCAAATTTTGTTTGCTCTTATTTTTCAGTTGAACATGGAGATCTCCTATTTACAACAGAAATTTTTTAGAATTTTCTGAGCTCGGTGCTATTTTCTTTATTTTATGGGAGATTTGTATATTTTTTATTAAATGATATGATATTGATAGCTTAAGTTTGTCTTCTATTATTTTTAAGTTGAAGATGATGATCTCCCGGTTCCAACGGACATTTTTGCTGATTTTTCTGAGCTCCAGGCAATTTCCACATTTTCTAACAGATATGGATCGTTTTATTAAATGATATCATTTTTGGCCTAATTTTGTCTTCTCTTAATTTCCAGTTGAAGTTGTCGATCTCCTGGTTCCAACGGATATTTTTGCGGATATTTCTGAGGTCCGGTTTAGGTTCCATATTTTATGGAATTTATGGAGCGTTTTTAAAAATGATATCAGTGAATACAAAATAGGCCAAAAATGTCCTTTCGAACCAGGAAATCTCCATCTTCAACTGAAATATAAGAGAAGACAGAATTCTAAACAAGGAAATCGCCATCTTCATCTTTAAAAATGTCTGTAGTAACCGGGATATCACCATCTTCAACTTAAAAGATTTATATATATAATTTTCTTAGCTTGGTGCTATTTTAAACATTTTAGGAAAGATATGGACATTTTTATTAATTGATATGATTTTTTTATTTTTAAATATTCTTCTCTTATTTTCCAGTTGAAGATGACGATTGTTTTATTAAATGATATGATTTTTGGGGTAATTTTGTTTTCTCTTATATTCCAGTTGAAGATGACTATCACCCAGTTCCATAAGAGATTTTTGCGGATTTTTTTGAGCTTCGACCTATTTTCCATATTTTTTAAAGATATGGATCATTTTATTAAATAATATGATATTTTGGCCTAATTTTGTTTTCTCTAATTTTTCCAGTGGAAGATTGCGATCTCCCGGTTCCAATGGACATTTTTTCGAATTTTTCTTAGCTTGGAATTATTTTCTACATTCTCTGCAAGATATGGATCTTTTTATTACTGTAAATGATTTTTGTAGCCTAATTTTGTCTTCTTTATTTTTCAATTGATGAAGGTGATATCCCGGTTCCAACATAATTTTTTGCCGATTTTTCTGAACTCGAGGCTATTTTCTACATTTTATTGTAGATATAGATTTTTTTTATTGACTGATATGATTTTTATAGTCTACGTTTGTCTTCTCTTATTTTGCCCCCGAAAATGGCGGTTTCCCGGTTCCAATGGAAATTTTTACTGATTTTTCTGATCTCGGGTCTATTTTCTGTATTTTCTGTAAGATAACGATCGTTTTATTAAATGCTAAGATTTTTTGTCTAATTTTGTCTTCCCTTAGATTTTTCGTTGATGATGGCGATCTTCTGGTTCCCACGGATATTATTAAGGATTTTTCGCAGCTCCGGGCTATTTTCTGTATTATCTAGAAGATATCGATCGTTTTATTAAATGATATGCTATTTTGGCCTAATTTTGTCTTCTTTGTTTTTTGTTAAATTTTGCCCTCTCCTGGTTCAGACGAATATTTTTGCAGATTTTTCTGTGCTTGGGGATATTTTCTACATTTTATGGAAAATAAGGATTTTTATATTAAATGAAATGATTTTAATTGCCTAATTTTGTCTTCTCTTATTTTCCAGTTGAACATAGTGATCTCCCAATTCTAACTGACATTTTTGCGTATTTTCTGAGCACTGTGATATTTTCTTTATTTTATGGAAGATATTGATCTTTTTATTAAATGATATGAATTTTATAACTTAAGTATGTCTTCTATTATTTTTAAGTTGAAGATGGTGATCCTGGTTCAAACGGACATTTTTACTGGATTTTTTAGGCTCGGGCTATTTTCTACATTTTATCGAATATATGGATCTTCTTATTCAATGATACGATTTTTATAAACTAAGTTTGTTTTCTCTTATTTCTAGTTGAAGATTGCGATCTTTATATTGAATGATATGATTTTTGGCCTAATTTTATCTTCGCTTATATTTCAGTTGAAGATGGCATTCTCCCAATCCCAAAGGAAATTTTTCTGGATTTTTATGAGCTCCGGGCTATTTTCCACATTTTCTGGAAGATATGGAACGTTTTATTAAATGATATAATTTTTAAGCCTAATTTTGTATTCTCTTAATTTCCAGTTGAAATTGGCAATCTCCCGGTTACGGACATTTTTGCGGATATGTCTGAGCTCCGAGATATTTTCCATATTTTTTAGAATATATGGATTGTTTTACTAAATGATATTAAAGAAGACAAAATTATGCCAAAAATGTCCGTTAGAACCAGGAAATTGCCATCTTCAACTGAAAGATAAGAGAATACAAAATTCAGAACGTGGAAATCACCATCTTCATCTATAAAAATGTCTGTTGTAACCGGGATATCGCCATGTTTAACTGAAAAGATATTTATATATCATTTTCTAAGCTTGGTGCTATTTTATACATTTTATGAAAGATATGGATCCTTTTTATTAATTAATATTTTTTCTATCCTAAATTTGTCTTCTCTTGTTTTCCAGTTGAAGATGACGATCTTTTTAGTAAATGATATTATTTTTGGCCTATTTTTATCTTCTCTTAAATTCTAGTTGCAGATGGCGATCATCCAGTTCCAACGGACTTTTTTGCGGATTTTTCTGAGCTACGGCCTATTTTTCATATTTTTGGAAGATATGGATTGTTTTATTAAATGATATGATATTTTGGCCTAATTTTGTCTTTTCTTATTTTCTAGTTGAAGATGGCGATCTCTAGTATCCAACAGATATTTTTGGGGATTTTTCTGAGTTTGGGGCTATTCTTACATTTTCTGGAAGATATGTTTCTTTTTATTAAATGACAAGATTTTTTGGCATAATTTTGTCTTCTCCTATTTTTCAGTTGAATATGTCGATTTCATAGTACCAACTGACATTTTTGCGGATTTTCGGAGCTCCACGCTATATTCTAAATTTTCTGAAAGATATGGATCGTTTTATTAAATGATATGATTTTTTGACCTATTTTGTCTTCTCTTATTTTAAGTTGAAGAGTGTGATCTCTCGGTTCCAACGGATATTTTTGCGGATTTTTCTGAGTTCGGAGCTATTTTCTACATTTTTTGGATTACATTT
This sequence comes from Scilla litardierei, assembly GCA_030789695.1. NCBI lineage: Eukaryota > Viridiplantae > Streptophyta > Magnoliopsida > Asparagales > Asparagaceae > Scilla > Scilla litardierei. The sequence goes on along the minus strand of CM061133.1, from coordinate 115,295,226 downwards.
ATCTTTATAATAAATGATATGATTTCATTTCCCCAATTTTGTCATCTCTTATTTTCCTATTGAAGATGTATAGATCCTCGTTCCAACAGACATTTTTGCAGATATTTCAGAACTCGAGGCTATTTTCTACATTTTTAGACGTTACAGTGCCTTTTATTAAAAGATATGAATTTTATAACATAAGTTTTGCTTATCTTATTTTTTGGTTGAAGATGACGATCTCCCAGTTCCATCGGACATCTTTTTTCTGAGCTCCAGCCTATTTTCTACATTATCTGGATGATATGAATAGTTTTATTAATGATAGGACTTTTTGGCCAAATTTTGTTTTCTCTTATTTTTTAAGTTGAAAATTCCGATCTCCTGCTTACAATTGACATTTTGCCGATTTTTCTGAGCTTGGGGCTATTTTCTGCATTTTCTGGAAGATATGAATCTGTTTATTAAATGATATCATCTTTAGCCTGATTTTGTCTGCTCTTATTTTTAAGTCGAAGATGGTGATCTTACAGTTCCAACAAACATTTTGCCGATTTTTCTTAGATCGATGCTATTTTCTGCATTTTTTGGAAGATATGGATCATTTTATTAAATGATATGATTTTTTGGTTTAAGTTTATCTCTCTTATTATTTTTTCGTTGAAGATAACCATCTCTCGGTTCCAACTGATATTTTTGCAGATTTTTATGAGATCCATGCTATTTTCTAAATTTTCTGTAAGAAATGGATCTTTATATTAAATGATATGATTTTTATAGCATAATTTTGTTTTCTCTTACTTTTTCAACATAACATGGCGATCTCCCTGTTTCAACGGACATTTTTTGTGGATTTTTTAAGCTTGGTGCTATTTTCTACATTTTATGGAAGATATAAGTCTATATATTAAATGATATGGTTTTAGGTTCTAATTTTGTCGTCTCTTATTTTTCTATTGAAAATGGCGATCTCTCGGTTCCAACTGACATTTTTCGGATTTTTATGTGCTTGGTGCTATTTTCTAAATTTTATGGATGATATGGATCTTTTTATTAAATGATTTGATTTTTATCGTCTTGGTTTCTCTTCTCTTATTTTTTTCAGTTGAAGATGGCATCTCCCAGTTCAAACGGAAATGTTTGCAAATTTTTATGAGCTCGGGACTATTTTCTGCATTTTCTGGAAGATATGGATCGTTTGATATGATTTTTTTGCCGAATTTTGGCTGTACTTATTTTTTTCATTGTAGATGTCGATCTCTTGGTTCCAACGGACTTTTTTCGGATTTTGTGAGCTATGTACTATTTTCTACATTTTCTGTAGGATAGAGATCTTTATAAATGACTTGATTTTTAGATCCTAATTTTGTCATCTCTTATTTTTCATTTGAGGATGGCGATCTCCAGGTTCCAACGAACTTTTTTGCGGAGTTTTCTCAGGTCGAGTCTATTTTCTATATTTTCTGAAAGATGTGTATTTTTTAATTAAATGATGTGATTTTTTGGCCAAATTTTTCCTTTCCTTTTTCAGTTGAAGACGATGATCTCCCTCTTCCAACAGACATTTTTTGTGGATTTTTCTGAGCTCGACGCTATATTTTCAATTTTATGTAAGAGGATCTTTATATTAAATGATATGATTTTTATATCCTAATTTTGTATGCTCTTATTTTTCAGTTGTTGATGGCGATCTCCCCATCGGGGCTATTTTCTGCGTTTACTGGAAGATATGGATCGGTTTATTAAATGATATAATTTTTTGATTTGATTTTGTCTTCTCTTATTTTTTTTCGTTGAAGATAGCGATCTCCCGGTTCCAACAGACTTTTTTGTAAATTTTTATGAGCACCGGGCTATTTTCTACATTTTTTGTAAGATATGGATCTTTATATTAAATGACATGATTTTATATCATAATTTTGTCAGCTCTTATTTTTTTCAGTTGAACATGGCTATTTTCTGGTTCCAACGGACATTTTTTGCGGATTTTTTTGAGTTTGGTGCTATTTTCTACATTATATGGAAGATATAGGTATATATATAATGATATGATTTTTAGGTTCTTATTTTGTCTTCTATTATTTTTCTATTGAAGATGGCGATCTCTCGATTCTAACAGACAATTTTCAGATTTTTCTGTGTTCAGTGCTATTTTCTAAATTTTATGAAAGATGTGGATCTTTTTATTAAATGATATGATTTTTATCGTCTAAGTTTATCTTCTCTTTTTTCAGCTGAAGATGGTGTCTCAGGGTTCAATTGGAAATTTTTGCAAATTTTTATAAGCTCGGGGCTATTTTCTGCATTTTCTGGAAGATATGAGTCGTTTGATATGATTTCTTGGCCTAATTTGGTCTTCTCTTATTTATTTGTTGAAGATGGCGACCTATTGATTCTAACAGACATTTTTGCAGTTTTGAGCTATTTTTTACATTTTTTGTAAGATAGGGATCTTTATAAATGATATGATGTTTATAGTTTAATTTTGTCATCACTTATTTTTTATTTGAGGATGACGATCTCCCTGTTCCAATGGACTTTTTTGTGGATTTTTTGAGCTCGACTCTACTTTCTACATTTTCTAAAAGATATGCATTTTTTATTAAATGATATGGTTTTTGGCCTAATTTTGTTCTCTTCTTTTTTCGGTTGAAGAAGGCGATCTCCTAGTTCCAACTTACTTTATTGCGAATTTTTCTAAGCTGGGGGCTATTTTCTACATTTTCTGTAAGACATGGATCTTTATATTAACTGATATGATTTTTATAGCCTAATTTTATCTTCTCTTTTTTAAACAGTTGAATATGACAATCTCTCGGTTCCAACGGACATTTTGGGAACTTCTCTGAGCTCCGGACTATTTTCTACATTTTCTGGAAGATAATGATCCTATTATTAAATGATTTGATTTTTTGGCCAAATTTTGTCTTTCCTTCTTCAGTTAAAGGCGACGATCTCTTGGTTACAACGGACATTTTTTCAGATTTTTCTAAGCTCGGTGCTATATTTTACATTTTCTACAAGATATGGAACGCTATATTAAATGATATGATTTTTAAATCCTAATTTTGTCTTCTCTTATTTTTCATTTGTTGATGGCGATCTCCCGGTTCCATCGGATATTGTTGTAGATTTTTCTGAGCTCGGATTATTTTTTACACTTTCTGGTAGATATGGATGTTTTATTAAATGATATGATTTTTATAACCTAAGTTTCTCTTCTCTTATTTTTCAGTTAAAGATGGCAACCTCCCGGTGGTTCAAACAGACATTTTTGCAGATTTTTCTGACCCCGAGTGTGTTTTTTACATTTTCAATAGGATATGGATCTTTATATTAAATGATATGATTTTTATAGCCTAATTTTGTTTTCTCTTATTTTTTAATTGAAGATGACGATCTCCTAGTTCAAATGAAAATTTTTACGGTTTTTTCTGAACTCGAGGCTATTTTCTACATTTTATTATAGATATCGATTTTTTATTAAATGATATGATTTTTATAGCCTACATTTGACGTCTCTTATTTTTCACTTGAAGATTTCGATTTCCTGCTTCCAACAGAAATATTTGCGGATTTTTCTGACCTCGGGGCTATTTTCTGTATTTTCTGGAAGATAATGATCATTTTATTAATTGCTATGATTTTTTTGTCTAATTTTGTCCTTTCTTAGATTTTTCGTTTATGATGGCGATCTCCTGGTTCCCACGGATATTTTTGAGGATTTTTCTTAGCTCTGCGCTATTTCCTGATTTTGTCCTCTCTGTATTTCGTTAAATTTTGCGCTCTTCCATTTCCGACGGATATTTTTTGTGTATTTTCTGAGCTTGGTGATATTTTCTACATTTTATGGAAAATAAGAATCTTTTTATTACATGATATGATTTTTATTGCCTAATTTTGTCCTCTTTTTCAATTGAACATACTGATCTACTGGTTCTAACGAACATTCCTGTGGATTTTCTGAGCTCTGTACTATTTTCTTTATTTTATAGATGACTAGTCATAACCCATGCCCTAAGGGCATGGTTCGTTTAAAATATTTCCCCTAAAAATCTTGAATCCCTTAAATTTAACTAAATAACAATAATTAAAGCGCAATAATTTTTATTTATTACCCCAAAAATCTTATTTCTCCCAAAAATTAGTTCTCTTAGAGAATTTAAAATTTAATTCCCCCAAAATTAGTTCCATCAAATTTAGTTTCTTGTCAAATTTTAGGGTTTTCCTCCTAAAATTTTATCAAACTCTCATCCTTCACATTGATTGTCAAGATCAAATCCTAATCGTCTTTTTATCCACCTTTTTCTCCTAGTCAGCAACCTATTCAAATACATCCCTTAATTGTATAATCGAAAGATAGCCATGACTCATGTCCTTAAGTCACGTGGTACTTAAAATACACCCCTGAAAATTTTTTACTCATTCAAAATCCCCCCCACCGAAAAAAATTTACAACCTCATTCAGAATATCATACACTCAAATTTCAACCCCTACGAAATCCGACAAAACAATATGCAATCATCTTCAAAAATATACCCCAACTAAAAATTTAATCCACATTTACACTAAAATTTAGTTCTCCCAGAGAATTTAGTTTACCCCTAAAATTTTAGTTCTCCCAAAATTTAATTCCTTATAGATTTAATTCCACCCAAAATTTAAATTTTTAGTTCCCACCAAATTCAGTTCTCCCTAAAATTTTAAATTAAATTTTAGTCACTCAGAGAATTTAATTTTCCCAACATTTAGTCTCTTTAGTCCCCCTAAAAGTTAAAATTTTTGTTTCCACTAAAATTTAGTTCATTCTAGATTTAGTTCTTCGAAATTAAAAACTTTCGGTCTTCCAAAATTTAATTTCACCAAAATGTTAAGGTTTTCTCCCAAAATTATCACAAACTCTCATACTAACCATTCATTCCTTGTGATTAAATCTTAACCGTATTTCTACCCACCTCCTTGTCCTAGTCAACAAACCCATTTTAAAACATCACTTATTTGTATAGTAGATATTGACTATACAATAGCAACAGTATACGTGTTTCACATAACATAAGCAATATGCAAGCAATAGTATGTTCTTAATAACAACAATAGAATCAACAACGCTAGTGTTGAGACCCCCTCTATATATCACCGAGTTTCATTTTGACCCCCTCATCTTTTAAATAGTTGCAATCAGACGAATCAGACTCCACACTCTATTGAAAAACTTCTTGCATGCCACTTTATTTTTAGTTTGCAGTTCAACAACCAAGTGAATCTTGAAGCAACAAAAATATGATATAGTAACAAAAAAGCATATATGAATCTTATATGAAGTGTTCTTGAATTATATAACACGTGCATAACAATAGTATGGAAACATTTAGATTCAAATATATAGATAGAACATCCCAAAAAGCGAGTTAAACTTGCTTACATGCTTCCTTTCATCGGTCATAAACTTTCTTATGCATCATCCAAAATCACTACTCATAATTAGTTTTCATAGTAAGACAGTAGTTTAATTATCATTTTTTAACTTCCATATGCATTCCCCAAAAATGGCTTTTCACCATTAGACTACAATGAACCATTCTTTACAAAAGAAGCGCCAAAAAAATTCATGCAGCATATCCTCCTTCCCGCAAAAGAACCTTTAATGTTCGAGACACTCAGAGAGTCTATAGCTTCCAAAAGATGTGTAGTCTCTCACTTCTTGATTACTTCTTGATTTTCATTTGGATATTGACTTCGATCTAGATGTAAAACATAATTCATTAACATAATGAATTAGCACAACTTAATGAGTGATGTTACCAAACAAAATTCATTAATAGCATTTATAACATATGAACGCACTAAGTTGTTGATTGTTGTGTCAAAAAATAGGCAGCTCAACATTGGGATAGATGCTTAACGTAAAATATTTAAATAATCTCTTGCATTGAAAATAATAATTTAGTGTCAAATATATAGAAACCCCTCAGCAATAAAAATGATGCTATAGAAATGAACTCACATATGGTTTAAAGATACCATCTACAACTATTCTTCTTGATTTGCATGTTCTTGGTGGGATAAGAGTTGAGCCTCTCAAGTCTCTCCCTGAGCTAGATAGAAAAGGTGTCTTTTTTGTTCTTGTTCCTCTTTCTCTAATTACTTGATCACTCTCTAAATGCGGCACTGGAATATGTTACAATGAAAAACACATCGAAAACTACAACTTTAAACCCAACATTACCTCCTTTTTTGGTACTTATACCTCTACCATCTATAGTACTGGTGCCACCACTTCTCCTACTCTTGCTTGAATCACCCACCATTTATTTACTTTTTTCTCTCACACAGTATTAGAATACTACATGTTTCAGAGTGTTTTCTCACTACAAATGAGTTGACCGTGGACAACCCGGTCAACGTGGTCAAGGGGACCGCTTGGGTCCCTCGGGTGTGTCGAGTCGGTGCAGACGAGGCGCGAGTCGGTGCTGCAGGGGACGTGGAGCGCGTCGGCTGGGCCGAATCGGGGTCCTCGGTTGCTGGTAGGGCGAGGGGAAGCCTCGGCCCGGGTTGAGACGCTCAGCCTCGGTCGGACGTGCTCGGCCTCGGCGGTCGGACGACGAGGGGTAGCCTCGATCGTCCAGCTGGTTGTGTGGTCGGCGAGGGGCGGAGGGGAAGCCTCGGCCCGTGGATCAGCTGACCTCCTGCGTAGACGAGAACGCTCTGGTGGAGATGCAGGGGACGTGGAGCGCGTCGGCTGGGCCGAATCGGGGTCCTCGGTTGCTGGTAGGGCGAGGGGAAGCCTCGGCCCGGGTTGAGACGCTCGGCCTCGGTCGGACGTGCTCGGCCTCGGCGGTCGGACGACGAGGGGTAGCCTCGATCGTCCAGCTGGTTGTGTGGTCGGCAAGGGGCGGAGGGGAAGCCTCGGCCCGTGGATCAGCTGTCCTCCTGCGTAGACGAGAACGCTCGTCAGGGGGCCGGACCTTGGTTCAGGCCAAATCCCCTCCGATGCCTAAGTCAGACAGAGATTCTGAAAGAGGAGGCCCGGCGGAGACGGTTCGACTCGTGAGGAGATCGGAACGGCGTCTCACGGCGCGAGCGGGGGAGGAAGGAGGTGAAATGGGGGAACTAGGTCGTTGATGGAGTACCTTAGGTTTTAGATACCTGACATGCGGTCCTCTGTCCTGTCGTCCTCCTAGCCCTTTTATAGAGCTCCCGGCGTGATTGCCCCCGGCCCACGTCGCTCATCCGCCCTCAATCGTGCCCCCTCAATCCGCCCCTCCGTTGCCGCTCCCTGCGCCATGCCAGCACCTCCCCATTACCGCCATTTAGTGGTCGCGGATCCGGGGGAGCGGTTATCGCAGGAGTGGGCGGGTGACCAGCGTGTTATCGGGTCCGGGTCAGATCGACATTCGGGGGGGTCCCTTATAGGGCCTTATTGAGTGGGCCTGAGCACGCAGATGGGCTTTTGACCGGCAGTCGGGTTTCTGGGCTCGTGTCTTTCGGGTCTCGGTCAAATAGGCGTAACAATTGCCCCCATCGGTCGGGTTGATCGGCTTCGGCCGGTTTGGCTCGGCCGATGTGACTCCCGCCGACTTTGACAGGCTTCGTCAATTGATGCCGACTCATTTATTAGTCGTCATCATGAGTTGGTCCGTTCGATACTTTTAAGGCGCGGGCTCCGAAGCGCCGTCGGTCCTCTGATGCTGCCATGTGTAGCTGCAAGCTTATCCCCACCGCTCGCGGGGTCGTCTTGAGTTGAGAAGCCGAGGGGTTCGTGAGCCGCCATCGGTGGGGTCGATCGGCCTTGGCTAGCTCGGTTCGACCGCTGTGCCTCCTAGGGTTCCGAGTGGCGCTTCAGTCGAGGCGTGGTCATAAATGTAGGTCATGATGAGGCGGATCGATTGGACTTCCCTTGGCGTCGATTTCGAAACGCCGCCGGTTCTTCGAGACCTGCCACACGTTCTTGTCAGGCGCTTCGAATTTGCCCCTGTGTCCGGTATATAAGATCCCCAGCTGCGTTGATCTCCACTTCTCTCTTGCTCTTCCCATTGTTCTAGGCCTTCCACAACTCGGAGTTTCCCGTCGCCTTCGCTTCCTTGTCTCCTCCAAACTAGTTAAAAGGTAATTCCTTTCTCGCTTTCGTATTATGGCTGCTCTTAGGATAGGTGGTTCTGGCCAAGGGGCGAGGGATTCTCCGGAGTCCAGGCGGGGCGGGCCCCGGCTAGTGGGATCAGGTTCCTCCGCTGGGAGTCGTCCCCTCCGAGATAAGGGGAAGGGGAAGATTTTCCCAGACTACGCCTGTGATGACGTGGCGTCGGCTGCCATGCGGCTTAACGTGCCCCCGGTTGTCCTCCGAACGCCGTCGGGGACCCCTCCTTCAATGGCCACGGAGATCCGGGAAAGGTATCTCTGCTTCCCGTACGATGTCCGAGTTCCATTCGTCGACGAGCGGATTTGCCTTCCGAGGAGCAATGAGGTCGGCGTCTACGTCGAGATGTTCCACCTGGGTCTTCGTTTCCCGCTCAATCCCTTCTTCATCCAGGTCATGGAATTTCTCATGGTGCCCCTTTGCCAGTTCACCCCTTTTTCGATTGCGGTATTGACGGGCTTCGCTATGCTCTGCTGTACCCGCGGTCTGGAGCTGTCTCTCCCCCTTCTCTTCCACTTTTAGCAGATCCAGACAGTCGGCCTGGGGTCATGGCTGCAACTCCGAGCCCGCTCGAGGAGGGAATGCCTGATCGGGCTACCCCGCTGGTCGGGGGATTGGAGTTCGGACTATGTCTTTGTGATCTTCCTGGAGGATGCCCAGATTTTGACAAGTTGGGGCGGGTCTGTCCAGCCTCGCCCGCCGCTAGCCCTCTCTGACATTGATCAGGCAGCCGCCGCGCTGCTGTCGACCCTCCCCTTGGAATCGAAGTCCATCTGGTCTTTGTTGGACGACCTACTCCTGAAGGCCGTCTTGTGGTCTCCGGGTAGGTCTCTTTTTCAGTCTTGAATCGCCCTATGACTCATCCTGATTTTGGTTTCCCTTGCAGGGATGGCTGGCCGTGAGTTCGTCCGTGACGTCGATGAGCTGATCCGTCGTGGAGCCGCTCGGAGCAGAGGCAGTACTTCCGGAAGGGCGCCCCGACGGACCGTTGAGGAGGAGGTGCACCGAGCCGAGCCCTCCGTGGGCAAGGTGGTGGCTGTGCCTCCCGCCTCTTCTTCTGGCGATCTCCTCCCCGGGGGGGTCGCGAGGGCCGTATCCGTCTCTCCAGCCCAAGTGGCGGGGGGTAACGACGGGCCCGGTGCAATCCCTCCTGCACTTGGCGTCTCCCCTCTCGTCCCCGAGGGTGGAGATGATGCGGGGCGGAAACGTTCCCCCTCGGCGCCTGTCGAGCCTCGCGGAGGGAAAAGGAGGAAGGGAGATGTGGATCCCTCCAGTCCGGTGTGCTCCGCGCTTCCGGCGGCGACCACTGGGGATCTTCCGGTGGCTCTGACAACCACCCCCGTCGCAGCGTCCCCGCTTCCGTCGCCGGGAGTCGGAACCCTGTTGGCGTGCCATATGGCTTCCCTCGATGTCGCCCCCGGGGGTTCGGTGTTTGTCGACCGAGCCCTGGCCCAGCAGGTGGCCGAGGGTTCCGTCCTTCCCCGGGACCGTAATCTCCTCGAGAAGATCCCCGCCGACAAGGTGTCGGACTCCTTGGTCTGGACCCTTCAACAGGTTCGGCTATTCTGCAGTCCTTCCCTTCCTTCCACTCTCTTCTTGGCTCATGTTTCGTCTTTCAGGGTTCAACGCTCGCTGTTGAGTTGCAGCGTCGAGCCGTCCTTCTGAGGGAGCTGGAGGAGTCCTCTATGAGGGCCCACGAGCGGGCCGGGGCTGCGGAGGTAGCTATGACGGAGGCTCAGATGGAGTCTCGGCACCTCAAGCTTCGTGTTGCCGAGCTGGAGGGACGAGTGGGTGACCGCCAGGGAAAGTTGGAGGACACTCGACAGTCGGCTGAGGAAGCGGCGGAGTCGTTCCGCCTGGAGAGGGAGGAGCTTCAGAGGGAACTGTCGGATCGGCGCCAGGTGACGCGGCTTGCAGAGGAGGTGGAGAGGGGCGTCGTCGGGACCCTGGGGAAGAGGATCTTCGAGGTTCTCAGGGAGGCCTTCGGTACGTATGAAGACCTCATCACCCCTCGGATCGTCGAAGTCGTCCAGTCTTCCTTCTGGGAATGTGCGGAGCACGTTCGGCAAGCCCCTCCGCCGGTCGATCCCCCCCGTTCCGAGCAGGGGGAGGTGCCCGAGGATGCGTCCTCTCGAGCCCGGGTCCCCTAGGTCGTCCCTCCTGGCCGGTTATCCTCAAATTTTTTAGCATCCGCTTCGCTTTGGGCCAGTCTACTTGAAATGGATCCCTGACTCCGCTTTCTCCTTTGGCTTCGCCACTGACTCCCTGCTTCAGAGCTAATAATTGCTGGTTGCATGGAAGTTTGCTTAGGCCAGCAATGTTGGGTTCTTGGTCGACAAGCTTTGCTCCGCCGGTGTTGCCCTAGTTTCTGTAGGTGACGAGCTTTATCGTCCGTTGAGAGCGGATTATTTGTAGAGAGGCTTCTTCACTTTGATTTCCTGTAAATAAGACACACTGTTATAAACGAAATTTGACTTACTTGGACTTCTCGTGTATTTTTCTTTGTTGCTTCGTCCTCAGCCTAGGACCGGCTGACGCCCGAGCTGGTGGGGGGAGTTGTCTTCAAGTTTAGAGTGATGGAGTCGGTCGACGAGGGCGAAGCTCCTCGGCTTAGGACCGGTTGGCATCCGTGCTGGCTGGGGGAATTGCCCCCAGACTTATGAGCGCGGGAGTCGGTCGGCGAGGGCAAAGCTCCTCGGCTTAGGACCAGTCGGCGTCCGCGCCGGCTGGGGGAGTTGCCCCCAGACTTACGAGCGCAAGGGCAGGTCGGCGAGGGCAAAGCTCCTCGGCTTAGGACCGATTGGCGTTCGCGCTGGCTGGGGGAATTGCCCCCAGGATTATGTGCGCGGGAGTCGGTCGGCGAGGGCGAAGCTCCTTGTCTTTGGTCCAGACGGCGTCCGCGCTGGTTCGGGGAATTGCCCCGGACTTAAGAATGCAGGAGTTAATCGGCGAGGGCGAAGGACCGGCTCGGTCTGACCCCCTCCCCCTCCGGTAAGGCGGAGGTCTTCATTCTTATGCACCCTCAGTGAAATGTCGAAGATTAAGAAAAGACAAAAAGGGAATGCGATTGTACTCTTAAGAGTCCGGTCGGACTAGTACATTTGGAGGAAGGGAAAAAGGAAATGAAGCTAGACAGAGGGGTGTAAACCTAGATAATCCCCTCGGACTAGGCTGCGACTAGGGGGGAGAGACCTCGCCAGCTCACTCTATGATGCGGAGGGGTCCTTGGACGGTGTTGATCTTCTTCCCCTTGTCTGGCTGCATGGAGGTCCCTTCTCCATGGGCCGGCTCGTTGGCAAAGCTCCTGGCATGCCCCCGGCTCACCAGCTTCTCGATGTCCTTCTTTAAGTGCCAGCAGTCTTCAGTGTCGTGGCCATCGTCCTTGTGGTACTTGCAGTATTTCTCCCTATTCTTCCCACCTCTTTTTGCCCTCGGTGGGGGGAGATCGGCGCGCTCTTCCTTCTGTACTTGAGCGAGGATGGCGTCTGGGGTGGCGTCCCTCGTACCTTCTCCGCGCTGCCTGTTTCTCGGCCTCTTCTCGGTCCGGTATCCTTCAGGGCTGCCTCGTCCGCTGTCGCCGCGCTTGGTCCCTCGAGTTGCTTTTCCCGCATCAACGGCCAAGGCCTCCTCGGTCAACATGAAGCGCTCGGCCCTCGCCATGATCCCGGGGAGGTCCTTCGGGGGATCATTGTGCAGAGACTTCTTAAGGCCTCTGTGGCGCAGACCTTTCTTAAGGGCCGTTTGGACCACAAGGTCGGGAGGGCTGTTCACGTTCAGCCTCTCCGCGTTGAAGCGGCGCATGAACTGCCGGAGCGGCTCGGCTGGGCCCTGCACTATGTTGAACAGATGTTCAGCATCAGGCTTTATCTGCCTCCCCGCCATGAACTGTTTGCAGAACAGTTGGGTGAGTTCTTCGAAGCTGTCGATGGAGCGGCTGGGTAGGTTGCGGTACCAGGTCCTCGCCGCTCCCCTGAGAGTCGAATAGAAGCCCCAGCAGAGCAGGTCGTCATCTGCTCCTTGGAAGGACATGTCCCCCTCGTAGTCCATCACGTGGTTTCCCGGGTCTCCTATCCCGTCATACTTCCCCAGTGCCGGGATCTTGAATCGAGAGGGGACCCGTGCGTCGGTTATTCTCCGCGATAGGGGGCACCGGTCTCCGTGGATGCCCCCGGGGGTTCGACAGTCGCCTGCCTCTGGTTCGTTCGGTGGTGGAGGAGGCACAGGCGCCGGCGGGGCTGGCTCCACGGCCCTCGCCACACTGGGGGTCGGGCTGACCCGGCGCTCCCGGCTTCTCCGGCGGGAGCTCCCGCTCCGCCGCGATCGGTCTCTCGAGTGGTGTCGATCGCTTCTCCTGCGGTGGGACGACCGTGGTCGACGAGATGATGCGGTCACCGATTCGTCCTCCGTCTCTTCGGTTCCTCTTCGGCTCCTCTCACGATAAGGGGAGGAGGCGCGTGATCTCGCCTGACGGGAGCCGGACAACGTGAACCGACGATCCGCGTTCGATTTTTGGGTCCCGTGGTCGTCGACCACTGCGGACCGCAAGAGCGGGGGACCCCCCGCCCAGCGATGGCCATCGCCCAACGCGCCTCCGTTGGATGGCGCAGGGCCGACGAGCTGCTGTACCGTCGCGACCAACGTCTGGAGGCTCGCGTTGGTCTCCTGGGCCAGGGCACGGAGCTGCCCCTGTGTGGCCAGTTCCAACCCGCCGGTCTCTTCGGTTGAGGGGGCGGGGTGATTGCTGATGGGCGTGTCTTCGGGGTTGCCGTTGGAGGCGCCATTCCCCTCCTCTGGGATGGGGGGCATGCGCTTCCTTCCATTGCTGGCTCGTGCCATTGCTGGTGTGGTTTGCTTCTTCGTGGGACAGTTCTTTCCCACAGACGGCGCCAGATGTTTCAGAGTGTTTTCTCACTACAAATGAGTTGACCGTGAACAACCCGGTCAACGTGGTCAAGGGGCCCACTTGGGTCCCTCGGGTGTGTCGAGTCGGTGCGGACGAGGCGCGAGTCGGTGTTGCAGGGGACGTGGAGCGCGTCGGCTGGGCCGAATCGGGGTCCTCGGTTGCTGGTAGGGCGAGGGGAAGCCTCGGCCCGGGTTGAGACGCTCAGCCTCGGTCGGACGTGCTCGGCCTCGGCGGTCGGACGACGAGGGGTAGCCTCGATCGTCCAGCTGGTTGTGTGGTCGGCGAGGGGCGGAGGGGAAGCCTCGGCCCGTGGATCAGCTGTCCTCCTGCGTAGACGAGAACGCTCTGGTGGAGATGCAGGGGACGTGGAGCGCGTCGGCTGGGCCGAATCGGGGTCCTCGGTTGCTGGTAGGGCGAGGGGAAGCCTCGGCCCGGGTTGAGACGCTCGGCCTCGGTCGGACGTGCTCGGCCTCGGCGGTCGGACGACGAGGGGTAGCCTCGATCGTCCAGCTGGTTGTGTGGTCGGCGAGGGGCGGAGGGGAAGCCTCGGCCCGTGGATCAGCTGTCCTCCTGCGTAGACGAGAACGCTCGTCAGGGGGCCGGACCTTGGTTCAGGCCAAATCCCCTCCGATGCCTAAGTCAGACAGAGATTCTGAAAGAGGAGGCCCGGCGGAGACAGTTCGACTCGTGAGGAGATCGGAACGGCGTCTCACGGCGCGAGCGGGGGAGGAAGGAGGTGAAATGGGGGAACTAGGTCGTTGATGGAGTACCTTAGGTTTTAGATACCTGACATGCGGTCCTCTGTCCTGTCGTCCTCCTAGCCCTTTTATAGAGCTCCCGGCGTGATTGCCCCCGGCCCACGTCGCTCGTCCGCCCTCAATCGTGCCCCCTCAATCTGCCCCTCCGTCGCCGCTCCCTGCGCCATGCCAGCACCTCCCCATTACCGCCATTTAGTGGTCGCGGATCCGGGGGAGCGGTTATCGCAGGAGTGGGCGGGTGACCAGCGTGTTATCGGGTCCGGGTCGGATCGACATTCGGGGGGGTCCCTTATAGGGCCTTATTGAGTGGGCCTGAGCGCGCAAATGGGCTTTTGACCGGCAATCGGGTTTCTGGGCTCGTGTATTTCGGGTCTCGGTCAAATAGGCGTAACACTACAACTAAGAAAGAAAATATGGAATATTTAAAAAAGAAAACAACTTTTTATATATACACAATACCTAGCTTAAGATAATATCTTTTTTCTCTACCCACATAAGCATGTCCGAACTTTCCCCTTCCAAGAGGCTTCCCAATGTCGAATCATTCAGATTCCAATGCTTCTCTAGAACCAACCCTTTAATGTGGACTATATAAATTGCACACATTTTCATATCACAATGAATAACTTAAATAATTCGAAGAATAACAATATATCAGGAAAATTATGAGAAATAAAAGAGAAACACTCTCTTTACTCTTGATGTATGCACTTATTTTAACAAAATTTAAAAAATAAATGATGATTGCTACCCTTAATTGCATGAAAAAGATCACCTGCAACACAATTGTTGAAGACATGTCCACCGCGTTACCAAAGACGATTGCTACGGGCCTCAAAGACCAGCAACAATATAAGCAACCAAGCAAACAACCACTGCTGTCACAAGAACCTATAAGTTATCAAAAAATCATTAAATGAAAAAGAAAATATAATTCTTCATTGAAGTTACGAAACATGGAGTGTACCTGAGCAAAACCAACCCAAATGATAAAGAAAATATAATTCTTCTTGGAAGTTACAGAACATGGATTTTTACCTAAGCGAAACCTACCCCAAAGCATACGTGTTCATTAAGCATAGCCTCTATATAAAGCTGTAAAATGTGAATTATATATTTCACATCTTGTTTTAAAAACTAACTGTCAGGTATGTACACTAAAATCAAGTTCTATTTAAAAAAGATTAACATATTAAAAATGATACATTAAGACCAATATTAAACAGCAAATATACAACCCAAATTCAGCTATAGCCTTCATGCCATGAACATGGAGGGTGGTATACATCCTATAAGGACCAATAAGGATAAGTGCAGCAAGATACCCAAGCACAAGACTCCCTAGAGCATATCAGAAGATCCAAATGCATCATTAGCATAATAAAATGCCTATTTTATCTGGATAAGCAAGACCCTAAATATCACTTTCCAACTATCGATATCCTGTAAAAAATTTAAAAATAGGTAAAAATGGTCCTAATACATCAACTGATCTAACTCATGGGAGTTACTAAAATCACTTGTATGGTAAAATGTCAATGAGCTTTCACATTACTGAAAACCTTTCTCAGATCTCACCATTAAGCATTAAATTTTCCCAAGCACCCCAAAAATCTACTAAAACAACAAATTTTGAAATAAAGTAAACAACCTTAAGTGCAGTGAGTTGCCCAAATGCAGTAATGACCCAGTTGCAAACATCTTCAAGCTAATTAACCCAAACTATGATTTGGTGAATTAGCATCAAAAAAATCAATGAATCTGAGGAAATGGATAGATCTTGGAGAAAGAAAAAAAACGCCTAATGTGGCAACAAAAGAATGTGAAGCTATATTCAAATTGCTCTAGATCTAGGTAAACAATTTGTAATTATTTTTTTCAGGGTTTGATCGGCGCAGTGAAATCCAAACTGCCCTTCAAAACAGTTGAGCTTTACATTTTCTAATTTTCTTTTTAATAAAGATTAATTTATAAAGAGATGCATCATATATAAGTTCCCCTCCAAAACCAGTAATCTAATTCATTAAAGCAAAATTAACATCATAAAACACAAAATTTACACCAAAATGAAATGGGGAAACAGAAAAAATGACCTTTAGGGGTTGGGAGAGGAGGCAGCCTATCCCATGCCAACCTCATCCTCTTCTTCGGTTGCTTCTCTATGGCGGTGTGTGTGTATATTCAGTGACCCACTAAGTCTCATTCCCCAAAGAAAATTCGAGGTCAAGATCAAAATCAAGATCAATTGAGGTATTATCATGAAATTGATATGAAATTGGTTTGATCAAAATTTTTTCATGTCCTCTTCAATCCTTGATATCAAATTTTATCTAACTCTTACTCTCATACGAATATCAAAAGAACCTGCCAATCAGTGAAGAACTTACCAAAATCAATGCACCTTCAAAAGAATTTACCAAAATGCCAACCATATAGTGGATTTAAGTTTATTTTAGATTTTTCCTGGTCATGCATTAATTCTCTTTTTCCCCGCACTTATCTATTTATATATGGACCTTCAAAGGAGTCTATACATATGAGTAAGTGTAATGGTTGGTAATAACTAAATCCATTTGTAATTAAAAAGAAACTAAGCAAGAAGAAGGGTAGTATGTCCTAATTAAAATTTGTTAGAGAATAATCTCCTGATGCCTCTGTCATTGAAGGTGTTAGAGTGTAATCTCCTAACCTTGCCTCATCTAATTCAAATTTGTTAAGAGAGTAATCTCCGGATGCCTCTGCCAATGAAGGTGTTTTCATTGTGTGCAACGATCAGGATGTTCATGCAGCCTCTGTGTAATTCCACATAGATGCTTCCTGAATTCTTTTAAGAAGACCTCTTAAGAAGCATGTAGCTCCAATTAACCATTAAAAGAACAATGGGAGAATTAGCTCAATGATATTGCTCGAAACCTGCGACCATCACCAAAATTCACATCAAAAAACTACAAAGGATTAAACTCGAAGGACCTATTCAGGCTTAATAAGCATTAACAACACTGAGCATGATCTTATATGGAAAAGAGTTGTAAGTAACTTCTTCTAAATTACCTAATAATCAGAAGCCAGGCATGCCATATTCAACCTTGAGTTGCTTCAAAGAATTGGCCATGCACTTTCCTAGAGATACAATATTTGGTTTCAACAAATAGAATCTGGAAATTGCCTTTGTTTCAAATTTCAGACTCTCAACAAATTCTTTCAAAAGAGAATTAACATGGGAAATGTCACGTGATCAACATTCATCATAAAATTACATGCCAACCAGCTTCAATGCTATTGAGGTCCTCCTAAAAGAAATATATAGACCAGAAGATGAGCTCAACCCTGACACCTGTTGGAAGAAGAGGAAGCTATCCAAGAAGCAAATCCCTGCTGCCCGAATCTACTCTTTACACCTAGTTGCTAGAATTCAAGGCACAGGTCGATGCAGCCTTAGCAAGGAAGAAGTCGACATCCATGAGTCACTGAAAAACAATCCCTTGCTGCACAGAATGCTGAGGATTTAACACATTTATGAGTTCCACACATTTACAATTACAGAGAACAAAAATACAAAACCGCCCTCCAATTCATTTCCCAGCACAAATCGAACATAAGCCAATCAAACTGATGGGTAGCAAAAATTCAAGATTATTAATAGTAAACATCTTAAAACTTTAATAAATCAAAATCAAAATCAAATTCTTACCCCTAATTAACGATAACTGTGCAGAGATCTTGTTAAAAGAAAAGCCCTAATCATGCACAAAGAACACTAAATTTTCATGAGGGAAAAAAGCAAATAAAATATTATCTCAATCGAAAGAAACCGCAAGAGAAATTGTATGAAATAAAACCCACAAAATAACAAAAATTACACAAAATTGAAGAAAAATGATAGAATTTTATACCTGAAAATAATAATGGTGTGTGCTGGAGAGGGAAATAGAGATCGAGCCAAAGACACTGCAACTGAATCTTGACCACATCTAATGGCATTAGCCATGTAACTAAAATCCTTACATATCACTTGGGATTCCTGAGGACAATAATAATTGAAAGCAGACAAATATTCCCTCAAAGAAACATCTTACTGATGTACATATCCTCGTTAATAGGGAGTGCTTTCTTCTTTCCCTTCCCAGTCTTTAGTCGCAGCATCATGATCTGGATCTAAGGGCAAATCATGAATCAGAAGACATAACAAAAATTAGAATCTGAAGTTGCAACATCAACCAAATAAATTAAATTACAGCATCAACCAAATAATTAAAAAGGATCAAGATCAAGAACCATCCTCGAGCATCAGCCCATGACAACATTCACTATACCCAATAGCTTGGGGATGATGAATTTTCTTGCTGTCAGGCGTGGGGTTTTTGGGGTTAGGGGCTACGAGAGAGAGAGGGTGAGAGAGATCCGATGACATTCATTGTACGTAGCTATGGGGTTTTTAGGGGCATGGGTAGAGAGTGAGGGAGAGTGAGAGAGAGGGGTCCCCAAAGTTTAGGTCAGCTGAATCTCCCCCGAAAGTTTTGTTCTCATATGCAAATTTCAAATTTTTATGTTTTCAAACCAAATTTCAAGTTTCAAATTTCCCCCTTTCCCAAACTTATCCTAGTCAGCAACTTGTGTTTGTCACAGTCATTTGTTGTTTGCCCACGTAGGGCAAACAAGTCCACGTAGGACAAAATTTAAAAAATGCTCTCAAATGTATAATAGATATGGATCTTTTCATTAAATGATATGATTTTTATAGTTTACGTTTGTCTTCTATTATTTTTAAGTTGAAGATGGCGATCTCCCGGTTCCAATAGAAAATTTTGCAGATTTTTCTGAGGTTCGGGTTATTTTCTACAATTTATGGAAGATATGTATCTTTTTATTAAATGATATGACTTTTATAACCTAAGTTTGTCCTCACTTATTTTTCAGTTGAAGATGGCGATCTTTATATTGAATGATTTGATTTTTTTGGTTAATTTGATCTGCTCTTATATTTCTGTTGAAGATGGCCTTCTTTCGGTCCCAACTGACATTTTTGTAGATTTTTTGAGCTCCGGGCTATTTTCCACATTTTTTGGAAGATATGGATGGTTTTATTAAGTGACATGATTTTTGGCCTAATTTTGTCTTCTCTTATTTTCCATTAGAAGTTGGCGATCTCCCAATTCCAACAGTCATTTTTGCGGATATTTCTGAGATGTGGGCTATTGTTCATATTTTCTTGAATATAGGGATCGTTTTATTAAATGATATCAGAGAAGACAAAATTAGGCCAAAAATGTCCGTTGGAACATGAAAATCGCCATCTTCAACTGAAATATTAGAGAAGACAAAATTCGAAACATGGAAATCGCCATCTTCAAATATAAAAATGTCTGTTGTAATCGATCTCACCAACTTCAACTAAACATATTTTTATATATTATTTTCTGAGATTGGTGCTATTTTCTACATTTTATGAAATATATGGATCTTTTTATTAATTTAAATGATTTTTCTAGCCTAAATTTGTCTTCTCTTATTTTTCTGTTAAAGATGTCGATCTTTTTATTAAATGATATGATTTTTTGGAATAATTTTGTCTTCTCTTATATTACATATGAAGATGGTAATCACACGGTTCCAACAGACATTTTTGCATATTTTTCTAAGTTTCGGCATATTTTCCACTTTTTTGGAAGATATGGATTATTTTATTAAATGATATGATAATTTGGCCTAATTTTGTCTTCTCTTATTTTCTAGTTGGAGATGACAATCTCTAGGTTCCAACGGACATTTTTGTGGATTTTTTTGAGTTTGGGGCTATTTCTACATTTTCTGGAAGATAAGTTTCTTCTTATTAAACAAAATGATTTTTTGGCCTAATTTTTTCTTCTCATATTTTTTCGGTTGAATATGTCAATTCCCAGATGTAATGGACATTTTGGCAGATTTTTCTAAACTCGGAGCAATTTTTCTACATTTTGTGGAAGATATGGATCTTTTTATTAAATGATATGAATATTTGGCCTAATTTTATCTTTTGTTAGTTTTCAGTTGATGGCAATCTCCCGGTTCCAACAGACATTTTTGTGGATTGTTTGAGCTCCGGGCAAGTTTTTTAAAATTTTCTAGAAGATACGGATCGTTTTATTAAATGATATGATTTTTGGCCTAATTTTGTCTTCTCTTATTTCTAAGTTGAAGAGCGCGATCTCCCGGTTCCAACGGATATTTTTACGGATTTTTCTGAGTTCGATGATATTTTCTACATTTTCTGGAAGACTTTTATCTTTATATTAAATGATATGATTTTCATACCCTAGTTTTGTCTTCTCTTATTTTTCAATTGAAGGCATTATCCTCATTCCAACAGATATTTTTGCGGATTTTTCTGAGCTCGAGGCTATTTTCTACATTTTCGGGATGATATGGATCTTTTTATTAAATGATATGATTTTTATAATATAAGTTTCGCTATCTTATTTGTCAATTGAAGATGACGATCTCCCAGATCCATCGGATATTTTTGCGGATTTTTCTGAGCTCCAACCTATTTTCTACATTATCTGGAAGATATGAATACTTGTATTAAATGATATAATTTTTTGTCCTAATTTTGTTTTCTCTTATTTTTAACTCAAAAATTTCGATCTCCTGATTCAAACTGACATTTTGTCGACTTTTCTGAACTCATAGTTATTTTCTGCATTTTCTGGATGACATAGATCTTTTTATTAAATGATATCATCTTTGGCCTAATTTTGTCTTCTCTTATTTTTAAGTTGAAGATGTTGATCTCACTAGTCGAACTGACATGTTGCCGATTTTTCTGACTTCAGGGCTATTTTCTACTTTTTCTGGAAGATATGGATCGTTTTACTAAATGAAATAATTTTTTGATTTAATTTTGTCTCCTCTTATTTTTTTCGTTGAAGATAGAGATCTCCCGGTTATAATGGACTTTTTGGCGAATTTATGAGCACCGTGATATTTCCAACATTTTCTGTAAGATATGGATCTTGATATTAAATAATATGATTTTTACAGCATAATTTTGTCTACTCTTATTTTTTAGTTGAACACGGCAATCTCCCAGGTCCAACGGACATTTCTGCGGATTTTTTTGAGTTTGGTGATATTTTCTACATTTTATGGAAGATATGGGTAGAAAAATAAAATGATATGATTTTTAGTTTCAAATTTTGTCTTCTCTAATTTTTCTATTGAAGATGGCGATCTCTCGGTTCTAACGGACATTTTTTCGGATTTTTTAGCTCGGTGATATTTTCTAAATTTTATGAAAAATATGGATCTTTTTGTTAAATTATTTGATTTTTATCATCTAAGTTTTTCCTCTCTTATTTTTCAATTGAAGATGACGTCTTCCAGTTCAAACTGAAATTTTTGTGAATTTTTATGAGCTCGGGCTATTTTCTGCATTTTCTAGAAGATATGGATCGTTTGATATGATTTTTTGGCCAAATTTGGTCTTCTCTTATTTATTTGTTGAAGATGGCGACCTCTTGGTTCTAACGGATATTTTTGCAGATTTTTTGAGCTACAAGCTATTTTTTACATTTTCTGTACGATATGGATCTTTATAAATGATATCATTTTATAGCTTAATTTTGTCATCACTTATTTTTTATTTGAGGTTGACGATCTCTCGGTTCCAACGGGCTTTTTTGCGGATTTTTCTGAGCTCGAATCTATTTTCTACATTTTTGAAAGAAATGTATTTTTTATTAAATAAGATGGTTTTGGCCTAATTTTGTTCTCTTCTTTTTTTGGTTGGAGAAGGCGATCTCCCTGTTCCAACTTACTTTTTTGCGAATTTTTCAAAGCTTGGGGTTATTTTCAACATTGTCTGTAAGATATGGATCTTTATATTAAATGATATGATTTTTATCGCCTAATTTTTTCTTTTCTTATTTTCAGTTGAATATGACGATCTCCAGTTTCAACGGACATTTTGCAGACTTCTTCGAGCTCCGGAATATTTTCTACATTTTCTTGAAGATATGGATCCTTTTATTAAATGATATGATTTTTTGGCCTAATTTTATCTTTCCTTCTTTCTGTTGAAGACGATGATCTCCCAGTTCCAACGGTCATTTTTGCGGATTTTTCTAGGCTCGGTGCAATATTTTGCATTTTTTTGTAAGATATGGAACTTTATATTAAATGATATGATTTTTAAATCCTAATTTTGTGTTCTCTTATTTTTTTCATTTGTTGATGGCGATCTCCCGGTTCCATCGGATATAGTTGCAGATTTTTCTGAGCTCGGATTATTTTCTACATTTTCTGGAAGATATGGATGTTTTATTAAATGTTATGATTTTTATAACCTAAGTTTCTCTTCTCTTATTTTTTAGTTGAAGATGGTTATCTCCAGGTTCCAACAGATATTTTTGCTGATTTTTTTTGAGTTTGGGGCTATTTCCAAAATTTTCTAAAAGATTTTTTCTTTTTATTAAATGGTATGATTTTTCGCCAAATTTTCTATTTTCTTATTTTTCAGTTGAAGATGGCGATCTCACGGTTCCAACGGACATTTTTGTGTATTTGTCTTGAGCTGGGGACTATTTTCTGCATTTTCTGGAAGATATGCATCTTTTGTATTGAAATATATTATTTTACAGCCTAATTTTGTATCCTCTTATTTTTCTGCTGAAGATGGCGACCTCCCGGTTCCAAGGGACATTTTTGCATATTTTTCTAAGCTCGAGTGTATTTTTACATTTTCTAAAGGATATCGATCTTTTTATTAAATGATATGATTGTATAGTCTAATTTTTTCTTATCTTATTTTTCAATTGAAAATGACGATCTCCCGGTTCAAAAATTTTTGCGGATTTTACTGGACTCGAGGACATTTTCTACATTTTATTGTAGATATGGATTTTTCATTAAATGATATGATTTTATAGCCTACGTTTATCTTCTCTTATTTTCCACTTGAAGATTCCGATATCCCGGTTCCAACAGAAATTTTTGCGGATTTTTCTGACCTCGGGGCTATTTTCTAGAAGATAACGATCGTTTTATTAAATGATATGTTTTTTGTCTTATTTTGTCATCTCTTAGATTTTTTGTTGATGATGGCGATCTCCCAGTTCCTACAGATATTTTTGAGGATTTTTCTTAGCTCTGGGCTATTTTCTGTATTATCTGGAAGATATCAGTCGTTTTATTAAATGATATGATTTTTGGCCTAATTTTGTATTTCGTTAATTTTTGCACTCTTCCGTTTCGGACAGATATTTTTGTGGATTTTTGTGAGCTCGGGGATATTTTCTACATTTTATGGAAAATAAGCATCTTTTTATTAAATGATATGATTTTTATTGCCTAATTTTGTCTTCTCTTTTTTCCGTTGAACATACCGATCTACCAGTTCTATCAGACATTTTTACAGATTTTCTGAGCTCTGTGCTATTTTCTTTATTTTATAGAAGGTATAGACCTTTTAATTAAATGATATGATTTTTATAGTTTAAGTTTTTCTTCCATTATTTTTAAGTTGAAGATGGCGATCTCTCGGTTCCAACAGACAATTTTGCGGATTTTTCTTAGCTCCGGGCCATTTTCTACATTTTATGGAAGACATGTATCTTTTTATTTAGTGATATGATTTTTACAACCTAAGTTTGTCTTCTCTTATTTTTCAGTTGAAGATGGCGATCTTTATATTGAATGATTTGATTTTCTAGCCTAATTTTATCTTCTCTTATATTTCAGTTGAAGATGGCATTCTTTCTGTCCCAACTGACATTTTTGCGGATCATTTTGAGTTCCGGGCTATTTTCCACATTCTCTGGAAGATATGGATGGTTTTATTAAATGATATGATTTTTGACCTAATTTTGTCTTCTCTTATTTTCCATTAGAAGTTGGAGATCTCCCGGTTCCAACGGACATTTTTGCGGATATTTCTGAGCTGCAGGCTATTGTTCACATTTTCTGGAATATATGGATCATTTTATTAAATGATATCAGAGAAGACTAAATTGGGATAAAAATGTCCATTGGAACTGGGAAATCGCCATCTTCAACTGAAATATAAGAGAAGACAAAATTTCAAATCGGGAAATCGTAATCTTCCTCTATAAAAATGTCTGTTGTAACCGAGATATCGCCTTCTTCAACTAAAAAGATTTTTATATTTCATTTTCTGAGATTGGTGCTACTTTCTATATTTTAAGAAAGATATGGATCTTTTTATTAATTGATATGATTTTTCTACCCGAAATTGTCTTCTCTTATTTTCTGTTGAAGATGTCGATCTTTTTATTAAATGATATGAATTTTGGCCTACTTTTTGTCTGCTCTTATATTCCAGTTGAAGATGACGATCACCCGGTTCCAATGGACATTTTTGCGGATTTTTCTGAGGGGTTCAGCCTATTTTCCACATTTTGGAAGATATGGATTGTTTTATTAAAGGATATGATATTTTGGCCTAATTTTGTCTTATCTTATTTTACGGTTGAAGATGGCGATCTCCAAGTTCCAACGAACATGTTTGCGGATTTTTTGAGTTTGGGGCCATTTCTACATTTTTTTGGAAGATACGTTTCTTTTTATTAAACGATATAATTTTGGCCTAATTTTGTCTTCTCATATTTTTCAGTTAAATATGTCGATTTCCCGGTTCCAGCAGACATTTTGGCGGATTTTTCTGAGCATAGAGCAATTTTTTTACATTTTCTGGAAGATATGGATCTATTTATTAAATGATATGAATATTTGGCCTAATTTTGTCTTTTCTTATTTTTAAGTTGAAGAGTGCGATCTCCCGGTTCCAACAGATATTTTTTTGCGGATTTTTCTGAGTTTGGTGCTATTTTCTACATTTTCTCGAAGACTTGTATCTTTTTATTAAATGATATGATTTTCATAACCTAATTAATTACCTTCTCTTATTTTTCTTAGCTCGAGGCTATTTTCTTTATTTTCTGAACGATATGGAGCTTTTTATTAAATGATATGATTTTTATAACCAAAATTTCGCTTATCTTATATTTTAATTGAAGATGACGATTTCCTAGTTCCATCAGTCAGTTTTGTGGATTTTTCTGAGCTCCAACTTATTTTCTACATTATCTGGAATATTTGAATACTTGTATTAAATAATATGATGTTTTGTCCTAATTTTGTTTTCTCTTATTTTTAAATCGAAATTCCGATCTCCCAGTTCCAACGAACATTTTGCTGCTTTTTCTGAGCTCCGGGCTTTTTCCACCTTTTCTGGATGATATGGATCTTTTTATTAAATGATATCATCTTTGGCCTAATTTTTTCTTCTCTTTTAAGTTGAAGATGGCAATCTCACTATTCCGATTGACATTTTGCTGATTTTTCTGATATTGGAGCTATTTTATGCATTTCATTGAATATTTGGATCATTTATTAAATGATATAATTTTTTGGTTTAATTTTGTCTTCACTTATTTTTTTCGTTGAAGATAGCGATCTCTCGGTTCCAACGGACCTTTTTGTGAATTGTTATGAGCTTCGGGATATTTTCTACATTTTCTGTAAGATATGGATCTTTATATTTAATGATTTTATTTTTATAGCATAATTTTGTCTACTGTTATTTTTTCATTTGAACATGGCGATCTCCGGTTCCAACGGACATTTTTGCGGATTTTTTTGAGATTGGTGCTATTTTCTACATTTTATGGAAGTTATGGGTATATGTGTAAAATGATACGATTTTTAGGTTCTAATTTTGTCTTCTATTATTTTTCAATTGATTATGACGATCTCTCTGTTCTAACAGACATTTTTTCGGATTTTTCTGAGCTCGGTGCCATTTTCTAAATTTTATGGAAGATATGGATTTTTTATTAAATGATATGATTTTTATCGTCTAAGTTTATTTTCTCTTAATTTTCAGTTGAATATGGCATCTCCCGATTCAAACAGGAACTTTTGCGAATTTTTATGAGTTCGTGGCTAATTTCTGTATTTTCTAGAAGATATGAATCGTTCAATATGATTTTTTTGGCCAAATTTGGTCTTCTCTTGTTTATTTGTTGAAGATGGCGACCTCTTGGTTCCAACAAACATTTTTGCAGATTTTTTGAGCTACGAGCTATTTTCTACGTTTTCTGTAAGATATGGATCTTTATAAATGATATGATTTTTATAGCCTAATTTTGTCATCACTTATTTTTTATTTGAGAATGGCGATCTCCCGGTTCCAACAGACTTTTTTACTGATTTTTCTGGGCTCGAGTCTATTGTTTACACTTTCAGAAAGATATGTATGTTTTATTAAATGATATGGTTTTTGGCCTAATTTTGTTCTCTTCTTTTTTTCGGTGGAAGAAGGCGATCTCCCGGTTCCAACTTACTTTTTTACGAATTTTTCTAGGATCGGGGCTATTTTCTACGTTTTATATAAGATATGCATCTTTATATTAAACGATATAATTTTATAGATTAATTTTATCTTATCTTATTTTTCAGTTGAATACGACGATTTCTCGGTTCCAACGGACATTTTGCGGACTTCTTTGAGCTCCGGACTATTTTCTACATTTTTTGGAAAATATGGATCCTTTTATTAAATGATATAATTTTTTGGCCTAATTTTGTCTTTCCTTTTTTCAGTTGAAGACGACGATCCCCTAATTCCAATGGACTTTTTTACGGATTTTTCTGAGCTCGGCGCTATATTTTACATTTACTGTACGATATGGAACTTTATATTAAATGATATGATTATTAAATCCTAATTTTGTATTCTCTTATTTTTCATTTGTTGATGGCGATCTCTCGGTTCCATCGGATATTGTTGCAGATTTTCCTGAGCTCGGATTATTTTCTAGATTTTCTGGAAGATATGGATGTTTTATTAAATGATTTGATGTTTCTTGCCAAAATTTTTCCTCTTATTTTTAGCTTTAAGATGGCGGTCTCCACATTCCAATGGACATTTTTACGAAATCTTCTGACCTTGAGGTTATTTTCTGTATTTCTTGAAAGATATCGTTCGAATTATTAAATGATATGATTTTGGGCATAATTTTATCTTCTCATTTTTTCATTGCTGTTGGCGATCTACCGGTTCCAACTGATATTTTTGCCGATTTTTCTGAGCTCTGGGCTCTTTTTTGTATTATCTGGAATATATCAACGGGTTTACTAAATGATATGATTTTTTGGCCGAATTTTGTTTTCTCTTTTATTGTTAAATTTAGCGATTTCGCGGTTTCAACGGATATTTTTGTGGATTTTTTGACCTCTGCGCTATTTTCTTTATTATCTGGAAGATATCGACCGTTTTATTAAATAATATGATTTGTTGGCCGAATTTTATTTTATTTTATTGTTAAATTTAGCGATCTCCCGGTTTCGACAGATATTTTTGTGGATTTTTCTGAGCTTCGGAATATTTCTACATTTTATGAAAAATAAGAATCTTTATATTAAAAATTTCCATCAGAAACAGGAATTCACCATCTTCATCAATAAAAATGTCCATTGTAACAGGGATATCGCCATCTTCATCTGAAAAGATTTTTGATATCATTTTCTGAGCTTGGTGCTATTTTCTACATTTTATGAAAGATATGGATCTTTTTATTTAATGATATGATGTTTCTAGCCCAAATTTGTCTTCTCTTATTTTTCCAGTTGATGATGGGATCTCCCGGTTCCAATGGTAATTTTTGCCGATTTTTCTGAGCCCCAACCTATTTTCCACATTTTTGGAAGACATAGATCGTTTTATTAAATGATATGATATTTTGGCCTAATTTTGTCTTCCCTTATTTTCCAATTGAAGATGGCGATCTCACGGTTCCAACGGACATTTTTACGGATTTTTCTAAGCTCGGCGCTACTTTCTAAATTTTATCGAAGATAGGGATCTTTTTATTACATTATATGATTATTGTAGGCTAATTTTGTCTTTTCTTATTTTTCAATTGAAGATGACAATATCCCGGTTCCAACGGACATTTTTGCCAATATTTCTTAGCTCGGGACTAGTTTCTACATTTTTTGTAAGATATAGATCTTTTTATTAAATGATATGATTTTTCCATCCTAATTTTGTCTTCTCTTATTTTTCAATTAAAGATGCCGATCTCCCAGTTCCAACGAAAATTTTTGCGGATTTTTCCGACCTCGACGCTATTTTCTGTTTTATTGTCGATATGGATATTTTTATTAAATGATATGATTTTTGTAGCCTACGTTTATCTTCTCTTATTTTTCAATTGAAGATGACAGTCTCTCAATTCCAACAGACATTTTTGCAGATTTTTCTGAACTTGGGGCTATTTTCTATATTTTCTGGAAGTTATCGATCATTTATTAAATGTAATGATTTTTTGGCCTAATTTTGTCTCCTCTTATTTTTTCATTGATGATGGCGATCTCCCGGAACCAACTGATATTTTTGCGGTTTTTATCTGAGCAATGGCCTATTTTCTGAATTATATGGAAGATATCGATCGTTTTATTAAATGATATGATTTTTCCCCTAATTTTGTCTTTTCTTTTTTCGTTAAAATTGGCGATCTCTCAGTTCTGACGGATAGTTTTGCGGATTTTTCTGAGCTCAGGGATATTTTCTACATTTGATGGAAAATATGATTCTTTATATGAAATGAAATGATTTTTATTGCCAAATTTTGCCTTCTCTTATTTTTAGGTGAACATGTCGATCTCCCGGTTCCAATGGACATTTTTTCAGATTTCTGAGATCGGTGCTATTTTCTTTACTTTATAGAAGATATGGATCTTTTTATTAAATGATATGATTTTGATAGCTTAAGTTTGTCTTCTATTATTTTAAGTTGAAGATGACGATCTTCCATTATAATGGACATTTTTGCGGATTTTTCTGAGCTCCAGGCTATTTTCTACATATTATAGAAGATAAAAATCGTTTTATTAAATGATAAGATTTTTATAACCTAAATTTGTTTTCTCTTATTTTCCAGTTGAAGATGGCAATCTGTATAATGAATGATATGATTTTTGGCCTAATTTTGTCTTCTCTTATATTTCCATTGAAGATGGCATTCTCTCGGCCCTAAAGTAAATTTTTGTGGATTTTGAGCTCCGAGCTATTTTCCATATTTTCTAGAAGATATGGAACGTTTTATTAAATGATAATATTTTTTGGCCTAAATTTGCCTTTTCTTAATTTCCAGTTGAAGTTGGCATTCTCCTGGTTCCAATGGACATTTTTACGAATATTACTAAGCTCCGTGATATTTTCATATTTTCTGGAATAAATGGATCGTTTTATTAAATGATGTCAGGGAAGACAAAATTAGGCCAAAAATTGTCCGTTGGAACCAGGAAATTGCCAACTTCAACTGAAATATAATAGAAGACAAAATTTGGAATCGGGAAATGGCCATCTTCATCTATAAAAATGACCATTGTAACCGGGTATTGCCATCTTCAACCGAAAAGATTTTTTATATCATTTTTTGAGATTGGTGCTCTTTTATATATTTTATGAAAGATATGGATGTTTTTATTAATTGATATGATTTTCTAGCCTAAATTTGTTTTCTCTTATTTTCGAGTTGAAGATAGCGATCTTTTTATTAAATGATATGATATTTGGCCTAATTTTGTCTTCTCTTATATTCCAGTCAAACATGACGATCATCCGGTTCCAACGAATATTTTTGCGGATTTTTTTGAGCTCCTGCCTATTTTCCACATTTTTGGAAGATATGGATCGTTTTATTAAATGATATGATATTTTGGTCTAATTTTGTCATCTCTTATTTTCCAGTTGCAGGTTGCGATCTCCCGGTTCCAATAGCCATTTTTGCTGATTTTTCTGAGCTATGAATTATTTTCTATATTTTCTGGAAGATAAGGATCTTTTTATTACATTATATGATTTTTGTAGCATATTCTCTTATTTTTTAAGTTGAAGATGGCGATATCCCGGTTCCAACAGACATTTTTTCAGATATTTCTGAGCTCCGAACTATTTTCTATATGTTTTGTAAGATATGGATCATTTTATTAAATGATATGATTTTTCTAGCCTAATTTTGTCTTCTCTTATTTTTCAATTGATGATAGCGATCTCCCGGTCCAAACGGAAATTTTTGCGTATTTTTCTGAATATGAGGCTATTTACTGTATTTTATTGTAGATTTGGATCTTTTGATTAGATGATATGAATTTTATATCCTACGTTTGTCTTCTCTTATTTTTCACTTATGTCGGGACTTTTTTGCGGATTTTTCTGAACTCGGGGCTATTTTCTGTATTTTCTGGAAGATATCGATCGTTTTATTAAAATGTTATGATTTTTTGGACTAATTTTGTCTTCTTTTATTTTTTTCGTTAATGATGGCGATCTCCCGAAACCAACAGATATTTTTGTCGATTTTTCTGTGCTATGGCCTATTTTATGTATTATTTGGAAGATATCAATCGTTTTATTAAATGATATGATTTTTTGGCCTAATTTTGTCTTCTATTTTTTCGTTAAATTTGGTAATCTCTCTGTTTTGATGGATATTTTTACGGATTTTTCTTAGCTCGGGGATATTTTCTACATTTTATTGAAAATAAGCATATTTATATTAAATGATATGATTTTTATTGCCTAATTTTGTTTTCTCATTTTTCAGTTGAACATAGTGATCTCCCAGTTCTAACGGACACTTTGGCGGATTTCCTGAGCTCTGTGATATTTTATATATTTTATGGAAGATATGAATCTTTTTATTTAATGATATGATTTTTATTGCTTAAGTTTGTCTTCTATTATTTTTAAGTTGAAAATGGCGATCTCCCGTTTCCAACAGACATTTTTGAGGATTTTTCTGAGCTCCGGGCTATTTTGTACATTTTATGGAAGATATAAATCTTTTTATTAAATGATATGATTTTATAAACTAATTTTGTCTTCTTTTATTTTCCCATTGAAGGTGGCGACCTTTATATTGAATGATATGATTTTTGGCCTAATGTTGTCTTCTCTTAAATTTCACCTGAAGATAGCATTCTCTCGTCCCAATAGACATGTTAGCGGATTTTTCTGAGCTTCGGGCCATTTTCAACATTTTCTAGAAGATATGGATCGTTTTATTAAATGTTATGATTTTTGGCCTAATTTTGTCTTCTCTTATTTTCCTATAAAATTTGGCGATCTCCCAGTTCCAACGGACATTTTTACGGATAATTCTGAGCTCATGGCTATTTTTCACATTTTCTAGAATATATGGATCGTTTTATTAAATGATATCAGTAAAGACAAAATTAGGTCAAAAAATATCCGTTGGAACCGGGAAGTTTCCATCTTCAGCTGAAATATAAGAGAAGAAAAAATTCGGAAACAAGAAATCACCATCTTCATCTATAAAAATGTCTGTTGTAACCGAGATATTTCCATCTTTAACTTAAAAGATTGTTATATATCATTTTCTGAGTTTCGTTCTATATTCTACATTTTATGAAAGATATGGATCTTTTTATTAATTGATATGATTTTTCTAGAGTAAATTTGTCTTATCTTATTTTCTTGCTGAAGAAGGCGATCTTTTTATTAAATGACTAGTCATAACCCGTGCCCATAGGGCACGACGAAGGTCGTCTCCCGAGTGCGAAACCGAGGAGGACAGTCAGTGCATGGGTGAAATGGTGACATGATAATCATCTCCCAAATGCATTTTAATTCCTCCAATTAAGACATTTTTTTCAAATGGGAGATCATTATTTTTGGCACTCAGAAAGGTAGCTTGTTATCTTTCCTATACAACCATATCAAAAAAAAATCTAACCTTAGGGAATTGTGTTGCTATCTGTATATTTCTGCCCAACGTTTACATTAAACTACGATTAAAACAGGATTGGAAAGAAATTATATCAATTAAGCGTGTGTCCTCTTAATTAAGTGATATCAAATCGTGGCATGCTTGGTATCAATTAGAATTAGATTAATGTGAAATCCCCATGCACAACTCACAATTAAAAAAATTGAGTGATATCCCCACTCACAACTCCCAATTAGAATTGGAAAGAATTGTGTCCTCTTTGGCATCAAGCTTGTTGAATTATCTTTGTTCTTGGTTGCATGTCTAATCTGGATATAAGTGTGAGCAGTCTGTCACAATCTCTATCAATTAAAAATAACCTTCAGCAAGAAGTTTTTTGTCGCATTTTTATGTTTAGTTGACATGAAATGGAAATTTTTTATGTTTAGTTGATTTTAATCCCTTTGGAACAGTTCACTTTGGAACAAAATCAGTTGGAACTCAATCAGTTAAATGAAAAGTGCCCTTTGGAACTCAATCATCAAAAATTTGAAACTCAATCTGCCTATTGAAACTCAATTTGTCGAAGTCTGTGTACTTTAGATAGGGTAACCCATGCACAGTCATAATGCTAATGATAATGGTAAGCTGCTAATCCTAAACAGTTTATTATAATGATAATGCTAATGCTAATGCTAAACTGTTTAACAAATTAGACCGTGTTCACCTGGGCTAATCCTAAAAAAATAATTGGATCGTGTTCATTTGCACGGTCCTAAACGAATAATGCTAAACTGGTAATCAAAGGGCACTTTTCATTAGCATTATTAAATGAGGACCATGCAAATCAACACAGTGAATAATTCAATGAGGACCATCATAAATGATTCTAATAATTAAATTAATGCTGAGGAGCCATCATAAATAAAGTGCTTATTAAATTAATTAATGCTGAACTGGAGCTTATTAAATTAATGCTAAACTGGTAAAAAGTTTCAAATAATTCATTGGCACGGTCCTAAATAAGGTCAGTAACTTTAAGAATGAAATTAACTGGGGAACTACTGGGGAACTACATAAAAATGACATTTCCTCTACCCAAAAAAATGTAGAGTAATTCACCTAAACAGACAAATGCCAAAAAATGAAACCCAAACACTCAAAATGTCAGTTACTTTAAGAAAGCGTTGATTTCGAACATGAAAAACAAATGCCAAACATTGATTTTCAAATGTCAAAAATTAACCAAAAAATGTCAAAAATTAACCGAAACCCTAGGGATCAGAAATTAATGAATGAAATTGAGAGAGAGAGAGAGACAGAGAGGAGAGTACCAGAGGACGTCTTGAATCGAGGACGTCGCAGATGAGTTACGTTTGTGGGATGAAGGTTGAAGGATGAAGAGAACAGTTTGTTAGTGGGAATTGAAGACAACGGGTTGTTGTTGGGAATTGTTGAGAACTTGTAAATGAGGGCACGGGAATTGAAGACAACAGGTTTTTATTTTTTTAGAACCGTTCCTTTTCAAAACAGTCGTAGGATCCAAAGTTAGAACCGTTTTTTTTCAACGGTCAGTTTTAAATAATTGTGTGTGAGTAGATTATCCTAGTCATAATTTTGGAGACACGTAGGTCAAAATTGAGACACGTAGGACAAAACTGCCATCTAGGACAAAGGTCATGCATTATATAATAGATATCACTCAAAATCTCATCTCTTGTCCAATTTCTCTTGTCCAATTTTTCTTATCCAATTTCACTTGATAACATCCCTCTTTTGTATATAGATATCTCTTATCCAATTTCTCTTGTCCAATATCTCTTATCTAATTTCTCTTGATAACATTCCTCTTTTATAATATAGATATCTCTTATCCAATTTCTTTTGTCCAATATCTCTTATCCAATTTCTCTTGATAACATCCCTCTTTTATAATATAGACTAGTCATAACCCGTGCCCGCGGGCACGGTTCATTTAAGATTTTACCTTACGAATCTTTGTTCCCCAAAAAATTATTACAGAGTCAAAATTTAAAAGAACAACAAATTAGAGTAAAAATATTTAGCGACACGGGCGCCTTCGGCGCAAGCACCTTCGGTGCGAAGCAACAAATTCGGTACATGCGCCTTTAACACAGAACAACAAATTCGGCGCAGGCGCCTTTGGCGCAGAACAATAAATTCGACGTAGAACAACAATTTCGGTGCGGGTGCATATGGCGTGAAATAACAAATTAGCGTAAAAAATGGTGCGGGTGCCTTAGGCGCGGGCACGGGCCAACAAATTCTGTGCTGGTTCGGCGCAGGCGCCTTCGACACGGGACAACAAATTCGACGTATTCGACATAGAAGAACAAATTCGGTGCGGTGCCACTTTAGCCATACTTGTGACTCCATGCTCACACGTCAGAAATCCTCACAACCCAGCGACTTGCAAGTTGCAACCCAGCGACAGTTGGATAGTGAGTAAATTAATGAGAAATTAAATGTTTTGTGCTTCTGTTGACTGCTGTGGATTGATGTGGAAAGGGGCACGTGTATAGGATGCGGGAACATGGGGTTTCGTTTCCAAAAAAATTGATTGCCCTTTATGGAAAGATGGTTCTATTGATTGCATGTCTCTTTGTTTTCCAGTTTATGTTCCCCTCCCAAAAGTTTAATAAAATCTCATCCAATCTGTTTATTTTTCAAGATGGAATCTCAGCCTTTTTTCTATCAACATGTTTCAGTTGTCAAATGTAATATAGATGGTTGTAAAACTTAAAAAACATTTGATTTTCTTTTTCGGACCCTTTCAATACCTCAATACATGTGTATATGGTCTTGTAAAAGTGAACCCCTTTCATGTTTCCTTCGATATGGATTGAGATTAACATCCAGTTATTTTGAAAATTATATAAATAAATAGATTAATGCATTACTAATTTTTGAATCTATTATATATGTAAGAAGAACCGGTAGTTTGGTATTGGGTTTAGGGACTTTAATCAAAATGTTATTGGTAAAATCAACATAATTTTGTACACATTTCTTGTATTTAAGCAATAAACGCAAGATTTAAAATAGACTGTGTCACTATTGAACCCATTTATAATTTGGAAGTGTAATTCGCATGGTATGAAAATAACTCTACATTTTAAACTGGAGAGCAAATTGTAATCAACAAAATGATACATGAAACATTGAGAAGTAACCATTGGACACAACAATTAATTGAATAGAGTCCATATCAATTGTTTTTCTTTCTTTCCCATGTTTCCATTGTTTCAAACAATCAAATACAAATCAATTATTGAATAATTAATTGATTCTCCCCCAATAACAAAAGAGAGATCATCACAATCAAAATAAAATCACAATGTACCATTAATTTACCATAACCTATTGATTAACAATAGTGATGATGGTAGCTTAGTCAAGATTTGGGGGCCTGATGATCCACTGCAACACAACAGTTCTTGCCCTCCGGATGTCTCAGCTGCATCGACTCGCCTGCTCTCCCAGCTCATCCACGCTCTTCATGAACCCTTCCAGCATCTTCCTGATCTCCTCCACTGCAAACCTCATTGCCTCCCCCTCGCGATTTATCACGAAGTCCATGCTCTTCAGCATCGAACCTATCTGCATCTCAAGCCGATCAATCAACACATGGATGCTGTACAGATCTTTTATGGCAATGTAAGTCCCCGCCTGCATCACTCTGATCACCTCCTTCCAATATATCCATCATCACCTCCATCTTCCTCACAAAACCCGTCAGCAAGTTGCGATCTTTTCAAGAGACCCATCAGAAGAAGAAAAATTGGCCCAAATTCATGCTCACAGATTCAAAAAGCTACAACATTAAAAAACCTATAAAAATGAGCAAATGCTCACATGGCAGATTCATGCTCACAGATTCATGTATCTTAATTCATGCTCACAGATTCAAAAGGCTACAAAATTGAAAGCTCACGGAATTAGTATTTATCCTCTCACAAAATTGAAAGCTCATGGAATTCATGCTCATAGATTCATGCATATTCTTCCTACAAATGAACATGGCAATGAGTCAATGGTCATTAACGGGGTAATATCACCTTCCTCTCAAGCGGCTTCACCTCCCCGGGAACGGGTTTTACGGGCACATACCTGGAAATCTCAGTGGCCTTTTTCGGCTGGAGTATCTCAACTTAAGCAGGAACACACTCGAAGGAGACCTCCCTCCTACCTGCTCAACTGTTCCGCTCTTCAAAGCATCAGTTTGAGGGGCAATATCCTCCAAGGGGACATCCCGGCAAGAAGGCAAGCTTCTTGCCGCTCGCCATTCTTGACTTGACGAACATGTTTACAGGAGCCATTTCGCCTTCGATAGGAAACATCTCCACCCTCACATATCCCGATCTATCGAATAACAGCCTGTCGGGAAGCATCCATTCGTCCGTGGGGATGCTATCGTCTGTCGCCTTTTTCGATCTATCGAGCAACAACTTGTCGGATGACGTACCCATGTCCATATAGAACCTGTCTACCATCACACGGTTTGAGCTTCACACCAACAACCTCACAGGAACACTTCCGGCCGATATGGGAAGCATGCTTCCATACCTCAATAGCCTGTTGCTGTTAGAGAACCCGTTTACGGGGCCAATTCCCATGTCCATCTCCAACGCGTCTGGACTCCAACGTATTCAACTTCATAACAATGTGTTTAGTGGCACAATCCCTCCTAACCTCGGATCATTACAGAATCTACACAGCCTAATCCTAGGTGATAATCAGCTTGAAGCCAACGGTGTCGGAGATTGGAGTTTCTTCACTGGTCTGGTTAACTACACAAACTTGCAAATACTTGATGTGAGCAAAAACATGCTTGGAGGCGTCTTTCCTGATGCCATAGCAAACCTCTTTACATGACTGACATGGTTAGGGATGATGGGCAACCATTTCTCTGGCAGCATTCCACCTGAGATTGCAAACCTCGTCGGACTAACCCAGTTCAGAATCAGTCAAAATCATCTCACATGTAATCAAGCTTCATCAGTTGCTCCTGTTAGTCGAAATATGTGCTAAAATCAGAGTTTCTTCCCTATGGTTGCAGGGCTTATTCCAGCCAGTATATGGAACCTTCAGAATCTGATAAAGTTGAAGCTGTATGGAAATTTTTTCTCCGTGAAAATTCCGACGGAGATTGGCAACCTTACCCAGTTGAGTTTACTCTATCTGAATATAAATTACTTCACAAGCATGATACCAAAGACACTGGGAAACTGCAAGAACATGCAATTGTTAAACCTGGGGTATAATCATCTTACCGGCACGATAACTCTGGAGATCATGGGCATATACTCTCTATCTATTTACCTCAAGTTTCTCCGACAATTAATTGACGGGGCAACTGCCCTCACAGATTCATGTATATCCTATAATCTCTATCTATTCATTTGGTGGACATTAAAATAACAAAAAACCAGAACCAATTAGCAAGTGAAAAAGCCTGTCAGAAGAAGCAAACCAACGAAAACCCATCAGCAAGTTGCAAAAAAATGAGCAAATCCTCACAACATGAAATGGGAAAAATGAGCAAACATGGCAGATTCAAAAAGAAAACATGGCAGATTCAAAAAGCTACAAAATTGCTACTTACATGGAAAATTCAAAAAAAGCAAATATGGCAGATTCAATACAAAATTGCTCCAAACATCGAAGATTCAAAAAATGAGCAAGTTGCCAAAAAAATGAGCAAACACATTACCTGATAATTCCATTATCACCATCTCCGTTGGGCTTATACAGAAACCAATCATTTCCAGTTTTTGGTGATTGTGTTCATACAGAAGCTCTGTATCTTGAAATCAATGCCAGCCTTAACCCAACCACCTAAATATTACCAATAAGTTGAGTATAGCCACACAAAAATATGTAAAGCAACTCCACAATATTAACATGACAAATTATACTTCAACTCCACAATATTACTTTTTTTGCCAAAAGAAAACTGGACTCAAATTCATTCAAACCCAAGAACAAAAGCACTCAAACCATATTATGCCAAAAGAAAGGAAAAAAATCACACAGATCAAGAACATAATTGAAACTAATAAAGATTTGAAATTTTTTAGGTTTTAAACGAAACACATGACTGGACTCATGCTTGTTATCCTTTCATGTTCATGAATTAAACAAACGAAAAATAATAAAGAGGGAAAAACATATTTGCTGCAAAGAACATGCTCACCATAGCTTTAAAGGTTCTCACGGGAAAGCGGTATATGGGCGCCATTATGCGAGCTTCTACAACATCGGTTAAAGAAAATTTTAAAATTAACAAAATACAAACTGGACTCAGGCTTGATTTCAAATAATTGGCTTGATACCTATGCCAATTTTTAAAGGTTAGGGTAGTAGTTAATATCAACCGTCCAGATTAACATCAAATATATTTTGAGAACTGTTATTTGAATGCCCCTACACATACAGAATGACACAAATTGCTGAAGGTTTCTATTTTCAGTACCAAACTATATTTTGAGAACATTTCTAACACACATTTTTTGAGAACAGTTCTAAAAAATATGACACAAATTTGATGTTCAATAACTTTCAATAACGTTTCTGTGTAGGGGCATTAAATAACTTTTCTCTAATCTATTGGTACTGAAAATATGACATATGGGCATTCAAGAACATCAAATATATGACACAAAATACACAGATCATGAACATAATTGAAACTAATAAAGATTTAAACTTTTTTAGGTTTTAAACGAAACACATGACTGGACTCATGCTTGCTATCCTTTCAAGTTCCTGAATTAAACAGAGGAAAAATAATAAAGAGGAAAAAACATATTTACTACAAAGAACATGCTCACGATAACTTTGAAGCTTCTAACAGGAAAGCAGTATATGGAGGCCTTTATGCGAGCTTCTACAACATGAGTTAAAGAAAATTTTAAATTTAATAAAATACAAACTGGATTCGGGCTTGATTTCAAACAATTGGCTTGATTTCAAACAACTGGAGTCGGGCTTGATTTCAAACAATTGGCTTGATACCTATGCCAATTTTTAAAGGTAAGGGTAGTAGTTAACATCAACCCTCCATATTAACATCAAATATATTTGAGAACTGTTCTTTGAATGCCCATACACATACAGAATGTCAAAAATTTCTGAAGGTTTCTATTTTCAGTACCAACCTATATTTTGAGAACAATTCTGACACATATTTTGAGAACAGTTCTTAAAATAACACAAATTTGATGTTCAATAACTTTCAATAACTTTTCTGTGTAGGGGCATTCAATAACTTTTCTCTAATATATTGGTACTGAAAATATATGACATAGGGGCATTCAAGAACATCAAATATATGACACAAAATATATGACAGAAATTTCTATTTTCAGAACATCAAATCTAGAAGAACATCAAATATATTCAAGAAATTTTATTGAATGCCCCTACACATACAAAATGACACAAATTCAATCGAGCTTGTTTTACTGAAATGACCCTAGCAAAAATGCTAAAAGGTCCTAAGACCATTTACATTCAATCAATTTCGATCCTTTGTTGGGATGATTTATTAGCTACTGAAACCACGCAAAATTCATAAAATGTGAAACTGAACATAAATGTTTTCTACTGTACACTCTACATCAGTGATCATGGTCAATAACCAGTTACATTGCTTTTCTTTTATGTTGAAAAAATGACCAACATATCTTCAACCAAATACATTCAAACATGACCCCAAACAATAGAATCAAAATTTGCAAACTGGCATGACTTCTTATATGATACTGTAAATTTGCAATCCATATAGAAGGTCAGTAGTATGTAACCCACAAAATAAGGTTCAATCAGATACATTAATATTCATGTTCTTCAAGCATTGCTACGATAAAATGAATACTGCTTTAAAAAGACAACAAAATGAAAGCGGACAGAACTGCGGTTAAAAAAATACTTTCCAGATGTGAAAATATACTTTTCTACTGGTTCCTCAAGAATAACCCTGTCACCGAACAATATAACTTATGAAAAATAACCAATTGTCAATATAACCATTGAAGGAAATGCAAAAACATGGAAACATTGCAATAAAAACTTATGGCAAAGTTCTATCTACTAACAGAAAAAGGTGATATGCACACATCAATATTCTCAGTTAATTAAAGTGAAGATGTTGATCTACTTATACTACAACTTCCACATGTAAAATCGCTAAATTCCATCAAATTTGTACACTCATTACCTGGGTAACAATACCAATCTCCTTAAAAGCAGCTCTAACTGCATGCCATCGGCCAAAAGACAACATACAGCCTGTAGGAAAAAAATCCCCCTACCCCCAAATAAATCAACACAAAACTCCAATCAAAATGCCATAAAACACACAGTTTAATCTAATAATCACTCACCAGCACTTCCCACCCCAAATCTCATCCTCGGCCTCTCAAATCTCCTTCAAAGTAGATGTAGTAGTTAATTTAAATGATAATAACTACAACCAACAAATTCTAAAAACAAAAACAACAAAATATCAATGATAACTAATCGTATTAATCAAACTAATGCTAAAAGGATTGGTCTGATTTGGGCTTTTCCAGCTGACCACTACTGGACTGAGCAATATCACCTCCCAGCATCGCCCTTGCTACCCCTCCCTCGAGTAAATTTCCTCCAAGATGTGATAGACAGATTACCTAGCCAAAAACACACAAAAGTGTTAATTTGTTAAAGTAAAGCCACTGCATGGACATGCTTATTATTACAAACCCTTAATTGCGATCATTCCATATTAAATATATCACAGCTAGAGCATACAATACCCATGTTATCAAACAGCCCTTCGAAACAGTCAAGTCTCCCCATAAAGTCCATAAACCAAGTAACTCTGTAAAAGCACATTCTGAATCTGTCAGAAGTAAGAGAAACAAAGAACAATTTCAGTGCTACAATTTCAGTGCTATAGTATAACAAATTCAGAAGTTCAGAGAATGTAGAAACAATTTCAGTGCTATAGTATAACAATTTCAGAAGTTCAAAGAATGTAGAAACAATTTCAGTGCTATAGTATAACAATTTTAGTGCTATGGATAATAAATTATACATAATGGAGAAATAAATAGATTTAGTTAAAGCACATTGAATAAAAACATGTCAGAAGTTTTCAATGCTATAGTATAACAACCAAATAGTATGGAATTTTTCATACGATAAGTGAAGCACCTTCTATCAGTAGAACATTTCATTCGTATCAGCCTATCAGGTTAAACAATTAACTGCCCCTCAAAATCCCAATTCATTTCACAATTTCATTCGTATCAGCATTTCGATCAAATAAATCCCTCTATCCCCAAGCCAACAGTAGGAAACGCTAAAAGAAAAGCAAGTGATGCACCCTTTATACAACATTCGATGGGTTTACTGATTTGAATCGCAAAATAAAGTATTAACAATTAGTAAAAGAAAGTATTTCAAATTACTAAAAGAAACTCCCTCAACAACCCATTCAAAATAGTAAAACAAAGTATTTCGATCAAATAAATATAGCCACCATTTATCTCATCAAAAACTTCTTCGACAACTAATAATCATGATGGCCAATGCATTAGAAAGGTTACTGAAAGCACGACCAACCCAATTACAGCACATAAATAAGCATGTGACTCAATAGTGGTCATTTTATTTTTAACCTAATAAGGTGGATAACCTTCACCTTTCCCGCAAAACAACCATGTTGCCAAGAACTTATGAGCTCTTCTCATAACATGCTCGACCAACACCCTAACCTCATTTTCGAAAGTAAGTTTTAAAACATGTTTTGTGGTTATATGTGATGTATGCACTTTCCTGGTTATACTTAACTTACGGCTACACAATTTAGATTTTAATATTATATCAAGTCAAAAAATTTATTAAACGTATGAGTTTCACAAGAAATTGATGAATTTTAAGAACTGAAATTATTGCAAGCACCTAAATTAGCAACCATCAGGCATACCTTATCTCTCATACCTTATCTTTGTTGCCCAAAAATTAAATGATTTTTAAAAAAATTGGGTTTTGAAAGAAAAACTTTATGTGAACAGCTCACAGTTGCAAACCTGACGGCTTGAGCTATCGTGTAAAGTCTTAGTAGACTCCTTTATTTATCACTCTACTCTTTCAAATGAAAATTGATTTTGCCTACATGTGTATTTGACAAAACTGTGGCTCTCATATTTAATCTTCCAAGAATATGATTTCTTGTGATCTTCACTACTTTTATCAACAGTAAGAAATTAAATAACTATCACTATTTTCAGAGAGTTGTGACATTTGTCCCTAAAAAGCTGTCAAATATATAAAATGTTGATATCATCCACGTTAGATAAATTTTTTTTAGCTCAGATTTTTTTTACCGTTAGCTAAATTTTTCTTATCGTTAGCTAAATTTTTTTTACCTCATCTCAGAGAAGAAATAACCCAGCTAGATCATCCTCTATTCAGGTAAAATCAGATCATCATGTTCCTTCACCCCACACATGGACAACGTCAGATAAAAATCGGATCATCCTCTGCCGGATCATCCTCTGCCACGCAGGAACATCGATCTCCCAAACCACTGGATCTCGCAAACCACCAGGACATCGATTTTGCAAACCACCGGATCTTGCAACCCACTGGGACATCGATCTCGCAACCCTGCGAGAAACAAAAATTTTCTGTAATGTAAAATAAATGGAGAAGGAAGAGAGAAAGCACATAAAGAGAGAGACTTGGGGATGATCCTTTTTTTCTTTCGATGAAAAGATAGCAACGGTTCTTTTTGATGCATCAAAAAAGAGAGCAGATGGAAAGAGAGAAGGGGAAGAGATTGTTTTGTGGAGCTGGAGAAGAGATCGCCCTAGAGGAGAGACCATCATTTGGGGTTTTGTGGAGCTGTAGGAGAAATCGCCATTTTTTGTGTACTGGAGCTGTAAGACGAAGAAACTCATGGCCTGTTCTTTTCTTTTTGGTTATCTAATTTTTTAACCCCGTGGTTTGTTTTCCCCCTATGTTTTCCCCCCTCAAAATTTAAGTTTTGAGTTTTCAAATTTGAGTTATAAATGTTTTAAGTTTTCCAACAAAATTTCCCCCCAAAATATATTCAAACTTAAAAATTCAAACTCAATTTCTCTTATCTTATCCAATTTCTCTTATCTTATCCAATTTCTCTTAATAACAACCATCATTTATACCCAATTTCTCATCTCTTATACAAAAACTCTTGTCCAATAACCCATGATAACATCCCTGTTTTATAATATAGATATCATTTTTTGACCTAATTTTGTCTTATCTTATATTCCTGTTGAAGATGGTAAGCACCAGTTCCAACGGACATTTTTGCAGATTTTTCTGAGCTCTGGCCTGTTTTTCATATTTTTGGAAGATTTGGATTGTTTTATTAAATGATATGATATTTTGGTCTAATTTTGTCTTCTCTTATTTTCCAATTGAAGATGGCGATGTCCAGGTTCCAACGGACAATTTTGAGTATTTTTCCGAGTTTGGGGCTATTTCTATATTTTCTGGAATATATGTTTCTGTTTATTAAAAGATATTAGAATTGGCCTAATTTTTTCTTCTCGTATTTTTAAGTTGAATATGTCGAATTTCCAGTTCCAACGGACATTTTGAAGGATTTTTCTGAGCTTGAACCAATTTTCTACATTTTCTGGAAGATATGGATCTTTTTATTAAATGATATGATTTTTTGGCCTACTTTTCTCTTTTCTTAGTTTTCAGTTGATGGCGTTAATCCCAGTTCAAACAGACATTTTTGCGGATTTTCTGAGCTCTGGGCTATTTTTTAAATTTACTGAAAGATATGAATCATTTTATTAAATGATATGATTTTTGGCCTAATTTTGGCTTCTCATATTTTTATGTTGAAGTGTTCGATCTCCCGGTTCCAACAGATATTTTTGCGGATTTATCTGAGTTCGGCGTTATTTTCTGCATTTTCAGGAAGACATGTATCTTTCTATTAAATGATATGATTTTCATACCCAACTTTTGTCTTCTCTTATTTTTTTATTGAAGATGGTGATCTCCTTTTTCCGAAAGACATTTTTGCTGATTTTTCTGACATCGAGGTTATTTTCTATATTTTCTGGACGATATGGAGATTTTTATTAAATGATATGACTTTTATAACCTAAGTTTCGCTTATGTTATTTTCAGTTGAAGATGACGATCTCCCGGTTCCATCAACATTTTTGCGAATTTTTCGGAGCTTCGTCCTATTTTCTAAATTATGTGGAAGATATGAATAGTTTTTATTAATGAAATGATTTTTGGCCTAATTTTGTTTTCTCTTATTTTTAAGTTGAATAATCCGAGCTCCAGGTTCCAACTGACACTTTGTCGATTTCTCTAAGCTTGGGGCTATTTTCTGAATTTTTTGGAAGATATGGAACTTTTTCTTAATTGTTATTATCTTTGGCCTAATTTTGTTTTCTCTTATTTTTAAGTTGAAGATGTCGATCTCAATGTTCCAACTGACATTTTACCGATTTTCCTAAGATCGGGGATATTTTCTGCATTTTCAGGAAGATA
This sequence comes from Scilla litardierei, assembly GCA_030789695.1. Taxonomy (NCBI): domain Eukaryota; kingdom Viridiplantae; phylum Streptophyta; class Magnoliopsida; order Asparagales; family Asparagaceae; genus Scilla; species Scilla litardierei. Next base: position 115,251,140 of record CM061133.1, on the reverse strand, counting down.
TGGATCGTTTTATTAAATAATACAATTTTTGGTTAATTTTGTCTTCTCTTATTTTTTTTCGTTGAAGATAGCGATCTCCCGGTTCCAATGGACATATTTGGAATTTTTATGAGCACCAGGCTATTTTCTACATTCTCTATAAGATATGGATCTTTATATTAAATGATATGATTTTTATGCATAATTTTGTCTTCTCTTATTTTTCAGTTGAACATGGCGATCTCCCGGTTCCAACCGACATTTTTATGGATTTTGTGAGCTTGGTGAAATTTTCTACATTGAATGGAAGATATGGGTCTATACATTAAATGATATGATTGTTAGGTTCTAATTTTGTCTTCTCTTAATTTTCTATTGAAGATGGCAATCTCTCGGTTCCAACGAACATTTTTTCCTATTTTTCTGAGCTCGGTTCTATTTTCTAAATTTTATGAAAGATATGGATCTTTATATTAAATGATATGATTTTTATCGTCTAAGTTTATCTTCTCTTATTTTTCTGTTGAAGATGGCGTCTCCCGGTTCAAACGAAATTTTTTGCAAATTTTGATACATCGGGCTATTTTTCTGCATTTTCTGGAAGATATGGATTGTTTGATATGATTTTTGGCCTAATTTTGTCATCTCTTATTTTTTTCGTTGAAGTTGGCGACCACTTGGTTCCCAGGACATTTTATGGATTTTTTGAGATATGGGCTATTTTCTACATTTTCTGTAAGATATGGATCTTTATAAATGATATGATTTTTATAGCCTAATTTTGTCTTCACTTATTTTTCATTTGAAGATGGCGTCTCCTGGTTCCAACGAACTTTTTTTGCATATTTTTCTGAGCTCGAGTCTAATTTCTATATTTTCTGAAAGACATGTATTTTTTAATTAAATGATATGATTTTTGGCCTAATTTTGTATTCTCTTACCATTTTCAACAAGAAGGCGATCTCCCGGTTCCAACGGACTTTTTGCAGATTTTTCTAAGCTCGGGGTTATTTTCTGCATTTTCTACAAGATATGGAGCTTTATATTAAATGATATGATTTTTATAGCCTAATTTTATCTTCTATTATTTTCTGTTGAATATGACGATCTCCCGGTTCCAACAAACATTTTGCGGACTTCTTTGAGATCCGGAATATTTTCTACATTTTCTGGAAGATATGGATTTTTTATTAATTGATATGATTTTTTGGCCTAATTTTGTCTTTCCTTTTTTAATTGAAGACGATGATCTCTCAGTTCTAACAGACTTTTTTGTTGATTTTTCTGAGCTCGGCGCTATATTTTACATTTTCAGTAAGATATGATCTTTATATTAAATGATATGATTTTTAAATCATAATTTTGTCTTCTCTTATTTTTAAGTTGTAGATGGTGATATTCCGGTTCCATCAGATATTGTTGCAGATTTTTCTGAGCTCGAGATTATTTTCTACATTTTCTGGAAGATATGAATGTTTTATTGAACGATATGATTTTCATAACCTAGGTTTCTCTTCTCTTATTTTCAGCTAAAGATGGCCATCTCCCGGTTCCAACAGATATTTTTGCTGATTTTTCTGAGCTCGGGGCTATTTCCTAAATTTTCTAAAAGATATAGATCTTTTTATTAAATGATACGATTTTTGGCTTAATTTTCTATTCTCTTATTTTCAGTTGAAGATGGTGATCTTCCAGTTCCAACGGACATTGTTGTGTATTTTTCCTGAGCTCGGGACTATTTTCTGCATTTTCTAGAAGATTTGGATCTTTTGTATTGAAATATATTATTTTTATTGCCTAGTTTTGTCTCGTGTTATTTTTCAGTTGAAGATGGCAACCTCCCAGTTCCAACGGATATTTTTATAGATATTTCTGAGAACACGTGTATTTTTACATTTTCTGTCTGATATGGATCTTTTTATTAAATGGTATGATTTTATAGCCTATCTTTGTCTTCTCTTATTTTTCCGTTGAAGCTAGAGATCTTCCAGTACCAACGGACATTGTTGCGGATTTTTATGACCTGGGGCCTATTTCTACTTTTTGTGGAAGATATGTAAGTTTTTATTAAATGATTGTTAGAAGAGGATTAACCATGGCAAATAGCCATGGTACTATATTTATAAAACTCTCATGTTGAGTTGGGAGTCCAAGGGCCTCCCCACTAACTTAGTGGGGAGTAATGGAGAGTGATGAGGGGAGGGAGGCCAAAGGCCTCCCTCAACTCACAACACTCCCCCTCATCTCTCCATTACCTTGGGTTAAACATATGAATACTTCAGGATTCAGTATGCCAATGGGGTGGATACTTCTGGATCCAGAGCCATTGTGGTTGCCTCGTTAAAACCTTAGCTGTGGAAAACCCAGTGGGAAAAACCAGCAGCTTAAGGAAAAAGAGTACAACTATCGAGGGACTCCCCCCGATATGTACAAGCTTCAGGCTTGCAGATCTCCTATGTATCTATACAATCATCTCCTATTCGTCTATACATCCATCATGTTCTGAAAGAAAATACAATTATCACTCATCTACACAAGTTTCACTCATCTAGCGGCTACTGGAAGGCAGCGTCGCTCTGGAGTGTAATGCTCTTCGAAGTTGGTAGATGACTCCACTAAAGTATTCTTTGAATCAGTCTTCAGTGTGTCTGCAAGGTACTGCTAGACCTGGCTGAGCGTTTCCAATACTTGCTTCTTGGATGATGAGCTTCTCAGAAGATGTAGACATTGGATGATGATGTGTTTATATTTAGGAGGTGGCCGGCCTATTGTGTTTCAGTCATCGCGATGATCTTTAAACCTGCATATGCAATATATATTCCTTGACCCTTGGAAGTTGCGCAAAAGCAGCTTATCCTTGGTCTAGTGTTGCTCTCCAGGACAACACTGTATCTTGTTAACAACTTTACTGGAGACGTTCTATCAAAGATACGTGCAGTTGGCCAGATAATACACTAGAGCTAGGCTCTTCGGGACCTAGGATGTCCTCCCCCTCTTTCAGCTACTGAAAGGTGTCATAAATAAGTATCCATTTTTAATAGGTTGCAAAAGGACATCATTCTTCATAAACTCCAGGTGTATGAAGAATATGAAAGGGTTCCACCACGAAGGTGTTTAATATGTAAGCCGAGACATCTTCGGCATGATTAATAATAGTTCATCTTCAGGATGATTAATGTCATCTTCAGGATGATGGTTCATCTCTAGGATGATAGTTCATCTTCAGGATGATTAATGTCATCTTCAGGATGATGGTTCATCTCCAGGATGATAGTTCATCTTCAGGATGATTAATGTCATCTTCAGGATGATGGTTCATCTCCAGGATGATAGTTCATCTTCATGATGATTAATGTCATCTTCAGGATGATAGTTCATCTTCAGGATGATTATTGCCATCTTCAGGATGATTAATGTCATCGTCAGGATGATCAATGTCATCGTCAGGATGATCGTTATACCTAGGTTTTTCATTTCCAAGGTACGCTTTAAAGCTATTTGAAATCTCAATGGTCTCTGCTGGAGATCCTATTAGCTTTAAGTCAACCATATGTAAGGCAAATATAACAAATCCTGTCAACGATCTTTCGAAAAAGATACAAGGGCAGAATATTGCTTAAGATCAACTAATGATCTTTGTAGCCTTTATGGAGAAGACGTTTCTACGTTTCTCTTTCATCTCTGGGGGTAGAGTATACCCTTCTGGAAGTTTTATATAGATCTCTATATCTATATTGCCGTATATATATGCAGTCACAACGTCCATGAGCTGCATGTATTGGCTTTTGCAGAGAAGTGTAGGCTTAGTAGGAAAATGATCACATTTCCTTCATTTCAATTTCTTTATGAAATTCGAATTATATTCCACAGGTTTTTACACATTCAGATGTATGGACTACTGGTCCAAAGACTTTGCTTTTCAAGAGTGAGTCCAGCTCTACTCTTATTGTCTCGTCCCACTTTGTCCATTCTATGCGTTTACGCTATAGAAAAGTGGGTAGACATCATCGTCGTATTCAGCGACGTGAATGGCAATAGAGAAAGCAAAACCGTCGTCGACGACTGTGCTATATTTGTCCAGTACCTCTCCAGTACGTACGTAATATAATGATGTTTCTCCTGTTGTTTCCTCTGCAGGGGAAATTAGGAGGGGAGAGGTTGCTGGTCTGAGCTCAGCATCCTGTGTGGTTGGATCATTTTAATATATCCAGGAATTTTCCTCTTTTGAGGAATTTTTATATTTTGAACCTGGTAGGCGTCCTCTTTTCAATTGAGGTACAGCCAATTCTGCTGCCGGTGGATTGCATCCATCTTTGGGAATGTCAATCCTAGCTGGCGTATTGGCAACAGGGACGTGTGAACGAACAATCTTCTGGTTGTCCGTAAATTTATCCGTCAATTAATGTACTTTAGTCTGAATGTGAAGGATCTTCTGGATCTCAACTTCACAAAGAAAAAGTATGTGGATCATAACAATATGAGGACTTTTGTTTCCTATGATATGGTCTCAGAAGCTTCAGGCTTCTTTAGACTGCGTGCCTATTTCAATGAGATCTTGCTCATCAAATTCACATTTATCAAGACTTGGTGGTAAACCAGAAGCAAGCAGCATCAGCAATAAGATGTGGCAACAAGCGGGCCGTATCGTGATAAGTGATGCGGAATGCATTGTGTTGGTCCCTAAATACAAAAGGCAACTGGGATTTATCAATGGACGTGAAATCCATTGGAGTCTCTTTACCAGAGACTCTGCAAACCCATTATGAGTTTGAACATACTGCAGGATGTTCAATTTCAATGCCAGTTGTTAGGTAGAAGTCTTGAATGATATATGTAGTAAATTCACCCACATTATAAGCTTTTGAGAAATCTAGGTTGCGAGTGAATATAAAGGCACACATAAGACCATCTAGTAGATGCATATATCAGTACAGTAATGAAGTACCGAAAATGGGCCATTTGCGGGGTGAATAGGCCCGCAAAGGTCACCATGTATTCTCTCAATGAAGCCAGGAGACTCCAAACCCTCTTTCAGGAGGGAATGTCTCTCTATTATTTTTCCCTTATGACAAAGGGGGACAAGGAAACTCAACCTTTTGAAGAATCTTCAGGTTCTTCAATGGATTCATTTGATGATGCGTCCATCATCGCTGATCCAGGATGACCAAGTCCATTTTGCCAGAGTTTAAAAACTAAGGTAAAGAAAGGCACTTCTGGTGCTCAGTCGAGTTGGCTTTCTATAGGATGAATATCTGTAATTTTAGGGGCTCGACGGGGATCCAGTGAAATCGTAAATAGATGGTCTTCTGGCCATTCTCTTGACGAGTTACATATTGATATTCAATATATATTATCCACAATTTTCAAGTTATTTTCTTTAAAAGAAATATCCTTGAAAATTGGAGATTTCCTATATGTTTAAGAGGAGAATTTGCATCTTATAGTCTCGTTGTATATGGGAGCAATATCAATGCTATACCAGTGCAACGAGGCACTGTCCACAATATTCCATACTTCATCGAAATTTTATTTAAGTCAATGAAAAAGACATTCAAAATAAAAGTTCGTAATTAAGCAAATTAAAGATGAAGCAACATGGAATTTTAAATGCATAGATAAAAGATGAAGCTTAATCGAGCAGGTCGTCGTTTTCGAAGTCTTTTGTAGTGAATATCGTTAGTGGCTGAACAGCCGCCAAGTTTGTTTCAGGCAGAGACTTCTGGCTCGCCTGATATAGTTCCTGGAGGTGGCGAGGAGTGAGGCAGATTCTGGACCAATGGCCAGTCATGCCGCATCTATGTCATTTATCCTCCCAGTTCTTCTTAGGAAGTGACACTTGGTCAGTGTTCTTTTGCTTCCATGTGAAGTATCTTTTTCCCTTATTGTTTTTGTTTGTCTGGGGAGCTGCGCCTCTTGGTTGCTTCATTACAGCTTTCCCTTTGTTGTTTTTAGCCTTCCTCTTGTTTTTCCACTTCTGGGGAGAAACGTGGTGGGCTTCAGGGATAGTGGCAGTGCCGGCTGGACGTAAATTATGGTGGCGAGCAGTAAGTCTCGATTCTGCTCTGCCCTAAGTAGGCATGAGATCAGATCAGAGAATTTCGTGAAGTTCCGTTCACGATACTGCTGCATGAGGATTGCATCTTTCTCGTGAAACGAGGTAAATGTTTTTTCCAACATGCGTTGTTCTGTCACTTCTTCACCGCATAACTTCAGGCGTGAGGTGATGTTATGAAGTGCAGAATTATATTCAGCGACGGACTTATAGTCCTGAAGTCTGAGGTTTTCCCACTCATAACTGGCACGCGGTAATATTACATCAATTTGATGTTTATACCGTGCTTCCAGCGCTGTCCGCAGCTCCATTGGGTCCTCTACCGTTAGATATTCGGCCTTTAAGGTCCAATCTATATGTTTCCTAATATAGATAATGGCTTTCGCCTTATCCACATCGGAGACAGTGGTAGGAGTGTTGCTGCTAGATGTAGCAGAAGCATCGGCCGCTGCTGGGGCCGATGAAGGAGCCAAAATTGAGCCAAGGAGGGCCATTGAACGCAAGTGGAACTTCAGGTCCACTCGCCAACTCAAATAATTTTTTCCTGCAGAATCAAGGACCTCGAAATCGACGCTTACCAATTTTGCCATCTTAATCTATGCAATTTAAATAAGCATGTATTAATAATTAAACATCATGCTTTAAAAGAAATAAATAAGAAAAAATGCGGGGATCGGCCAGATACCCAAAACATAAAATGTCCAAAGTCCAAATTACAGTCCTTTAAGAAGAAAAAGAAAAATACAATTTGGAAACCCTATTTGGGTCCCAGATAAATGCAATCTCCTCCATCTTCATAGGTAGTAACATCGGTCTTTGGCATAATACATTAATTCCTCACTACAAATTTCTCTCAGAAAAGAAAAAGAAATTACAAAGAGAAGGAATATAATAATATGGTATCAAAAACTGGCCGATCCCAAAAACCGCATTTTGACTTATTTAAACATCTACGCAGTTATATATGCAACATGCAAATAATAGCGCAGCAAACAGACATTACAAAAAAATAATTAAGCACAAATATTGGATAAAATAATTTAATTTAAGTTAAAAGGATTAGTTGGACCACGGGGAAACGTCATTCATCTTTAGGTTAGTTTACTAAAGACAGAGCGGTCTCAGGATCCGTTTAATCAATTTTACTTAAATAAATATTTTATCCAATGCTTAAGACATTTATTTAAAAGTAGCAGATAAAATATCATAATCTGCAATTCTAGTGGGCTAGAGGCAGGCAGCAGGCCCGATAGCAATAATAATCATATAAATTTGCAATTTGATTAACTATGCTTCTAGCCCAAATAAGCAAACAAAATAAATTATTTATTTTGATTTGGGCTGCAGGCCCATAAGCAAAATAAAACTTATTGTAATAGTCAAGTTATTAACTGGGCTTCTGGCCCAAAAAATAGCCAAATTAAATTAGTATAAGATTTGGGTTGCAGGCCCATGGGCACCAAAATTTAAAATGTAATTTAACATAAGCCCTAAAAAACAAATTTAAGGGTATTAGTTAAAGAATGTGAAAGGCCCCAAAACCTTATTTTACAGATTGTGTTACCCCCTCTCCCCTTGTCTACGTAAAACAGCCGTAGAGGCTTGCGCAATGGAGGATCCAACGTCCGAGAGTAGGGACGGCGGCTCAGAGAGGCCCCCCTTGGGGGGGAGGATACAAGTCAATTTTTTTTGTTATGAAACACGCAGATCCAGCGAAGTCCAAACAAAATTAAACACCCCCGTAAGCATGAATAGAGCTATTTTGGGAACTTGGAGACAATTTTTAGTGCAAACAAACAAACCCTGAGGCCTCAGGCCACACATTAAAGCAAGTTCATGTCCCATATAATTCAAGCTTATCGGTTCCCATTTGAATCTTAAACTATACTTACTGTATACACATGCTGCAAATCACCATTCCATTCTAATTAACACCAAGTGGACTAATTACTTTATTTTTTTCGCGCAATTATGCTCGAGGGAAACCAACTTTATCAAAAGCTGCGTGAGCTCTTAGCCTCCTACTAATAGGATTATAGCTGTCCAAAACCACCCCCAAAAAAAAATCATTGTCCTAAACCTGTTAAGATTTGTTTTTCACCTCAAATAACGAGGTGTATGTTCTTGATTTTTAGCAAGAATGTATATAATTTTGCATATTATATATCTACAGGATAAGAAATTATACCTCTAGATCGATGATCTAGGGAAGAACAATTGTAATCCGTAGATAAGAAAAAATAATCCCCGCTCCCGTAAATCGACGTCACAAGAGCTTTGCCGCAATGAATCGCTGCAACCAAAGATTCCTAAGCGCAGTGAGGATGATTTGATTTTTGGAAGGAGACGTGAAGAAAAGCTCAAAAGAGAAGAGCGGAAGTGCTGATAACGTGTTAGAAGAGGATTAACCATGGCAAATAGCCATGGTACTATATTTATAAAACTCTCATGTTGAGTTGGGAGTCCAAGGGCCTCCCCACTAACTTAGTGGGGAGTAATGGAGAGTGATGAGGGGAGGGAGGCCAAAGGCCTCCCTCAACTCACAACAATGATATGATTTTTGGCTTAATTTTGACTACTCTTATTTTTAAGTTGAATATGGCGATCTTTCGGTTACAACGGACATTTTTGTGGATTTTTCCGAGCTTGGGGATATTTTCTCCATTTTCTAGAAGATATGGATCTTTTTATTAAATGATATGATTTTTCGAGACTAATTTTGTCTTCTCTTATTTTTCACTTGAAGATGGCGGTCTCCCATTTCCAACAGATATTTTTGCGAATTTTTCTGACATCTGGGCTATTTTCTGTATTTTTTGAAAGATATCGATCATTTTATTAAATGATATAATTTTGGCCTAATTTTATCTTCTCATATTTTTTTCGTTGACTGTGGCGATCTCCCAGGTCTAACGTATATTTTCGCGGATTTTTCTGAGCTCCTGACTATTTTCTATATTATCTGGAAGATATCAACCGTTTTATTAAATGTTATGATTTTCTGGTCGAATTTTGTTTTCTTTTTTATTGTTAAATTTAGCGATCTCCCGGTTCCAAAGGATATATTTGCAGATTTTTCCGATCTCTAGGCTATTTTCTATATTATCTGGAAGATATCGACCGTTAAATTAAATGATATGATTTTTTGGCCGAATTTTGTTTTCTTTTTTTTAATTTAGCGATCTCCCGATTCCGACAGATATTTTTGCGGATTTTCTTAGCTCATGGATATTTTCTACATTTTAAGGAAAATATGAATCTTTATATTAAATGATACATTTTTATTGCCAAATTTTGTCTTCACTTATTTTTAAGTTGAACATAGAGATCTCCCGGTTCCAACGGACCTTTTTTCGGATTTTCATAGCTCGGTGCTATTTTCTTTATTCTATAGAAGATATGGATCTTTTTATTAAATGATATGATTTTTATAGCTTAAGTTTGCCTTCTATGATTTTTAAGTTCAAGATGCGATCTCCTGGTGTTCCAACTTACATTTTTTCGGATTGTTCTGAGCTCATGGCTATTTTCTACATTTTACAGAAGATATGGATATTTTTATTAAATGATATGATTTTGATAACCAAAATTTTTCTTCTCTTATTTTCCATTTGGAGATGGTGATCTGATGTGAAACCAGAGAGGTGGCCCGATCTTCATGGCGTATGATGTTCAAGAAACTTGAAACCAAACTTAAAAGAAGGATATGAGCATCACACTTTAGAATAAGTGATTGGAAATAGGGAGTGATAAGCTCTAGATAAGGATAGTTCATTGACCTGACAAATGCAAATGGCCAACCAACGTTAAAATGAACGTGACCTGCTACTTGACCACTTGCCCAACCACAATCACGAGTTTAACCAATCCACACATCAACGCACTTGGGTTGAAGCACGAATTAGGGGCTTTTGCAGATTTGGATCACCAATCTTATAAGGAAGATTGACAAGGCAAGGTTCCACAAGAGCTAAAGAAGATAGAAACTCACACAATATGAGAGAACATTCAAATTCTGAATTGATAATCTGATTGATGCATGTTACAAAGTATTACATGCTCTATTTATAGGTAGAGCTTTGGAAACTAAAAATACTCTTTAAAAGACACTAATTAAAGACCACTATTTGGCTGTTGATCTCCCCATGAATTCAGAGTTAAAAGTATGACTCTTGATCTCCCCATGAATTCATATTTTAATGGTATGACTCTTCATCTCTCCATTAATTCAGAATTAATGGTATGACTCTTCATCTCCCCAAGAATTCAGAATTAATGGTATGACTCTTCATCTCCCCATGAATTCAGAATTAATGGTTGCACATGACTCTTGATATTCCCCCATGAATTCTGAAGTTTGATTGCAAATGACTCTTCTTATTCTCCAAATAATTCAGAATTATCCAATCTTGGGCCTTAATTTTCTTGGGCTTGGATTAGCAAGATTAAGGCCTGATTTGCTTCTTTTTAGCACAACTTTTTTGGGCCAGCAATCTTCTACTTGGGCCCCAATTGCATCTTGCATTCTTTTTAACCTTCCTCTTGTCATTGGGGCCTTCACTTAGAATTAGGTCTTCGGTTTGTAATTTGATGGGCTGGTTCACATCATCCTCCCCCTCTTGAAAAAGAGTCGTCCTCAACTCTTCAACATCTCCACCAAAATAAGGAGACATGTCAGAAACATTAAATGTAGCACTCACACCATACTCACCTGATAGTTGAAGCTTGTAAGCATTATCATTGATTCTCTCAAGGACTCGAAAAGGTCCATCTCCCCTAGGCATGAGTTTGGACTTCCTTTTATCAGGAAACCTTTCTTTCCTAAGATGTAGCCACACCAAATCTCCAGGCTCATAAAGCATCTGCTTTCATCCTTTGTTAGCTCGATCGGAACACTTTTGAGTCATTCTTTTGATATTCTGATGTGCTTTTTCATGGATTTGTTTGACAAATTCAGCACGCTTCTTGCCATCCATATTAGTTCTTTCCTGCAAATGTAGAGGAATCAAATCAATAGGTGCAATAGGATTAAATCCATAAATAATTTCAAAGGGTGAAAACTTAGTACTTGAATGAATAGCCCTATTATAAGCAAACTCCACATGTGGCAAACACTCCTCCCAGTTCTTCAAGTTCTGCTTGATGATTGTTCTTAACAAAGAGGATAGTGTCCTATTCACAACTTTCGTTTGTCCATCGTTTGTGGACGATAAGTAGTAGAAAATAATGATTTTGTCCCAAGTTTGCCCCCACAAAGTCTTCCAGAAATAGCTTAAGAATTTGGCATCTCGATCTGACACAATGGTTCTTGGCATTCCATACAGCCTCACAACTTCCCAAAATCAGGAAGTGCCAGTAAATGTGTTAGCTTCTCTTTAAGAATTTGGAAATCTTTCTCTTGAGCTTCTCCCCATTTGAATCAGACATCCTTCTTGGTCAATTCAGTCAATGGTGCTGCCAGTGTACTAAAATCCTTCACAAACCTTCTGTAAAAGCTTACAAGTCCATGAAAACTCCTGACTTGTCCAGCAATTGTAGGGGTTGGCCAATCTTGGATTGCTTTAATCTTTTCTCCATCCACTACAACACTTGTACTACTAACAACAAAGCCAAGAAAAAAAATTTATCTGTGCAAAAATCACACTTTTTCAAATGGCCAAACAATTTTTCCTTTCTCAGAACCTCTAGAATTTGTCTAAGATGATCCACGTGTTCATCTAAGATTCTGCTATACAAAAGAATATCATCAAAGTAAACAACCTTGAATTTACCATTGTAGGCACGAAAGACATGATTCATTAACCGCATGAATGTGCTAGGTGCATTAGTTAATCCAAAAGGCATAACTAACCATTCGTATAATCCATGTTTAGTCTTAAATGCCGTTTTCCATTCATCTCCTTCTTTCATACTTATTTGATGATAACCACTTTTTAAGTCAATTTTGGAGAAGATAGTTGAACCAGATAATTCATCTAGCATATCATCTAACCTAGGAATAGGATGACGATATCTTACCGTGATGTTGTTAATGGCTTTGTAATCAACACACATTCTCCAAGTACCATCTTTCTTGGGTACAAGCAATACTGAAACTGCACAAGGACTGAGGCTCTCTCTCACTATCCCTTGCTCATCAAATCTTGAACTTCCCTTTGAATCTCATTAGTATCTTAAGGATTAGTGCGGTATGCTGGACGATTAGGTAAAGATGCTACATGAATAAGATCAATTTGATGCTCTATGCCCCTAATTGGTGGAAAACCTGGCGGTATCTTATCATGAAAGACATCTTCATATTCATGCAAAAGAGATAAATCAACACCAGGCAAAGGAGAGGTTAAGTCGTTAGTATTCAACATCGCCTCTTTGTACACAAATACTAGGAGGGTTTGTTGAGAAAACAAAGCTTGTTTAACCTCACTTCTTTTTTCCACTAGAAAACTCTTCTCTCCTTTTACTCCTTTTTCTCCTTTTCTTTTTGAACTTTCTCTCAGTTTACTCTCTTTTTCTCCACTCAAATCTTTCATCTTTTTCTCACTCTCATTTTTACTCTCTTTTTGTTGAATCATTTTTCCTTTCTCACTTTCTCTTTTCTTTTCTCTCTTTATTTGATCTTCTATTATTTGTTTTGGGGATAATTGAAGGAGGGTTATAAGCTCCCCTCGAAGTACAAAAGAATAACGGTTTAAGTACCCGTCATGTGTTACACGACGATCAAACTGCCACGGTCTGCCCAACAAGAGATGACATGATTTCATGGAAACAACGTCACAGATTATTTCATCTCTATATTTGCCAATAGAAAATAGGATTGTGACTTGTTTTGTTACCTTCAACTCTCCACATTCATTGAGCCATTGTAGCTTGTAGGGTTGTCGATGCTTGAAGGTTGGAAGACTCAACGTCTCCACTAATTCAGCACTTGCTACATTGCTACAACTTTCTCCATCTATGATTACACTGCATATTTTCCCTTGGACTAAGCAGCGTGTGTGGAACAAGTTCTCTCTTTGGTCTTCCTCCTTCATTTGAATGTTAAGTGCTCTTCTAGTCACAAGAAATTCTCCTTCGGCAGCAATTTCTCCGTCATCATCTTCAAGCCGCATCTCATCTTCTTCATCAGATTCTTCTTCTTCAGTCTTCCAGTCACTATGTTTATTGATGATCATGGTGCACTTGTTAGGGCACTCGCTGGAAATGTTTCCTCTCCCTGGGCATTTGAAGCATTTTATGTCATGGCTTCTAGAAGTATTTTCTTCAGTTTGCGTCTTATTCGGAATATAAGCTGCATTCTCAACTTTCTTCGAAGTATTCTCCTTCGAACTAGATGGACTATCGCTCTTTGAACTTGTCTTCCAAGGGCTAAAAGAATTAGAGCCCTTCCTTGCAGCATTTCTCCTCTTTAGTTGTTCTACCTTGATGGCTTGGTGGACCATCTCCTGAAACTCTACATAGTGATGCATCTCTACAGCATCAGCAATATCAGGATTAAGGCCATGCAAGAAACGAGCCATTGTTGATTCTCTGTCCTCCATCACATTTGCTCGAATCAATCTCCATCTCTTTGTGATACTCATCTATACTGATAGAGCCTTGATTGAGTCGTTGCAGTTTTTGATGAAGTTCCCTATGGTAATAAGATGGAATAAACCTCCTTCTCATGGTTGATTTCATTTCCATCCAAGTACTAATGGGACGTTCTCCATATCGTTCTTTTTCCGTTTGCACCTGATCCCACCAAATAAGAGCATAATCAATAAACTCAAGAGCTACAAGTTTCACCTTGTTACCTTCAGAGTAGTCATGACATGAGAAAATTTGCTCATCACGCATTTCCCCCTTCCAAATACGCATCAGGATCATTTTTGCCTTGAAAAGAAGGTACTTTGATTTTAATTCCACCTAAGTTGTCTCCTCGGTTTCTATGTCTGCTTTGTTCATCATGATGAAATCTCCTTCTTCTTGGCTAATGATCTTCAGATTCATCCCCATCAACTTGGCTCTCCGTATCTCCCTGAGGTTGTTCTTGATTGTTTGGAGGATTTTGTTGTGTAGAAGCTTGATTCTCCATTTGATCTAATCGTTTATTGATTCGTTCTAGCTTTCTGTTAAACAATCTCTCAATATGGCTCACCAATTCTTGCATTTGAAAAGATGATTCTCCATGTTGTGTAGTATCTTCTGGATTTCCTGCCATGTTAGTGAAAGAAAAAAATATACACTCTTGATAATCTCACCAACTCACAATTCCCTCAGAATCTGTCCTTAGCTCGTATGCAATCCAAATCCTTGTTGAGTAATCCAATAATGCCAATTACTCACTTCAACCAAGTATTTAGTGGTGGTTGGTAAAATTGTGAATAATGGATGGGTTTAGGTCTGAAGTAGGATTAGGTCTAGAGTAGGAATTCAATGAAAAGAAGGGAATTTCTTAGTAGTGCAAGACAAAAATGTAACAATAAGAGCTATGAAATTTGTAAGATAACAGAATGTAAAAACTGAATTGAGCACCACTATTTGTCTTTCTTTCTCATTTTTTGCCAAGCTTTACTTTTTTTCTTTTTTCTTTTTCAGCTTTTTTCTTTTGCTTTTTGGGTTTTTTTGCTTTTTTGGGTGCTTTACTTGTACAAACTAAATAAACATCAATCAAACAAAGGCTCTCAAAAGTTGAAAGATAAAACAAAATTCTTGCACACTAAGAATATAAACTAAGTGAAAGATTTTGGAAAGTTTCTTGTTTTTGTAGAAACAAAGGAAAGGAAATGATTTGAAAGAGAATTTTTTTGAAGCAATAAAATGATTGAAAGAAACCTACCGTGTCTACCTGGGGCTCTAATACCAAATGATGTGAAACCAGAGAGGTGGCCCGATCTTCACAGCGAAGGATGTTTAAGAAACTCGAAAACAAACTTAAAAGAAGGATGTGAGCATCACACTCCAGAATAAGTGATAGGAAATAGGGAGTGATAAGCTCTAGATAAGGATGGTTCACTGACCTAACAAATGCAAATAGCCAACCAACATTGAAAAGAACGTGACCTGCTACTTTGACCACTTGCCCAACCACTATCACTAGTTTAACCAATCCACACAGCAACGCACTTGGGTTAAAGAACGAATTGGGGCTTTTGTAGATTTGGATCACCAATCTTATAAGGAAGATTAACAAGGCAAGGTTCCATAAGAGCTAAAGAAATAGAAACTCACACAATATGAGAGAACACTCAAATTCTGAATTGATAATTTGATTGATGCCTGTTACAAAGGATTACATGATCTATTTATAGGTAGAGCTTTGGAAACTAAAAAGACTCTTTAAAAGACACTAATTAAAGACAACTAATGGCTCTTGATCTCACCATGAATTCAGAGTTAATAGGTGACTTTTGATCTCATGAATTCAGATTTTAATGGTATGACTCTTCATCTCCCCATTAATTCAGAATTAATGGTATGATTCTTCATCTCCCCATGAATTCAGAATTAATGGTTGCACATGACTCTTGATATTCTCCCATGAATTCTGAAGTTTGATTGCAAATGACTCTTCTTATTCTCCAAATAATTCAGAATTATCCAATCTTGGGCCTTAATTTTCTTTGGCTTGGATTAGCAAGATTATGGCCTGATTGGCTTCTTTTTAGCACAACTTTCTTGGGCCAGCAATGCTTCTACTTGGGCCCCAATTGCATCTTGAATTCTTTTTTGCCTTCCTCTTGTCATTAGGCCTTCACATAGAATTATGTCTTCAGTTTGTAATTTGATGGGCTGGTTCACATCACGATCTTTATACTGAAAGATATGGCTTTTTGGCCTAATTTTGTCTTCTCTTATATTTTAGTTGAAGATGGCATTCTCTCGGAACCAAATTAAGGACATTTTTGCTGATTTTTTGAGCTCCGAGATTTTTTCCACATTTTCTGGAAGATATGGACCGTTCTATTCAATGATATGATTTTGGCCTAATTTTGTCTTCACTTATTTTCTAGTTGAAGTTGGCGATCTCCCGGTTCCAACGAACATTTTGCCGATATTTTTGAGCTATATGCTTTTTTCAGATTTTCTGGAAGATATGGATCCTTTTATTAAATGATATCGGAGAAGAAAAAATTAGGCCAAAAACTGTTTGTTGGAACCGAAAAATCGCCATCTTCAACTGAAATATAAGAGAAGACAAAATTTGGAAGAAGGAAATCACCATCTTCATCTATAAAAATGTCCATTGTAACAGGAATGTCGCCATCTTCAATTGAAAATATTTTTATTTATGATTTTCTAAGCTTGGTGCAATTTTCTACATTTTATGAAAGATATTTATATTTTTGTTAAATGCCATGATTTTTCTGCCTAAATTTGTCTTCTCTTATTTTTCCAGTTGAAGATGTCGATCTCCCGGTTCTAACGGAAATTTTTGCAGATTTTTCTGAGCTTCGGCCTATTTTCCACATTTTTGGACGACTTGGATCGTTTTATTAAATGATATGATATTTTGGCTTTGAATATGGCGATCTCCTGGTTCCAACAGACATTGTTGTGGATTATTCTCAGATCAGTGCTATTTTCTACAATTTCTCGAATATATGGATCTTTTATTACATTATATGATTTCTGTAAGCTAATATTTCCTTCTCTTATTTTTCAGTTGAAGATGGCAATATCCCGGTTCCAACAGACATTTTTATCGATATTTCTCAGCTCGGGGCTAGTTTCAACATTTTTAAGATAGAAATATTTTTATTAAATGATATGATTTTTCTATGCTAATTTTGTCTTCTCTTATTTTTCAATTGAAGATGGCGGTCTCTCGGTTCCAACGGAAATTTTTGCGGATTTTTCAGACATTTTCTACGTTATATTGTCGATATTGCGATTTTTATTAAATGTTAGGATTTTTATAACCTACGTTTATCTTCTCTTATTTTTAACTTGAAGACGGGGGTCTCCCAGTTCCAACAGACATTTTTTGCGGATTTTTCTGAACTCGGGGCTATTTTCTGTATTTTCTGGAAGATATGATCGTTTTACTAAATATTATGCTTTTGGCCTAATTTTTTCTTCTCTTATTTTTTCGTAGATGATGGCGATCTCCCAGAACGAACAGATATTTTTGCGGATTTTTCTGTTCTATGGCCTATTTTCTACATTATCTGGAAGATATCGATTGTTTTAGTAAATGATACGATTTTTAAGCCTAATTTTTCTTCTCTTTTTTTGTTAAATTTGGCAATCTCTCCGTTCGGACAGATATTTTTTCGGATTTTTCTGAGCTCAGGGACATTTTCTATATTTTATGGAAAATAAAAATATGTATATTAAATTAGATAATTTTTATTGCCAAATTTTGTCAACATGGCGATCTCCTGGTTCCAACGGACATTTTTTCGCTTTTTTGAGATCGATGCTATTTTCTTTACTATATGGAAGATATTGATCTTTTTATTAAGTGATATGATTTTAATAGCTTAAATTTGTCTTCTATGATTTTTAAGTTAAAGATGACGATCTCCCAGTTCCAACAAACATTTTTGTGCATTTTTTTGAGCTCCGGACTATTTTCTACATTTTATGAAATATATGGATCTTTTTATTAAATGATAAGACTTTTATAACTTAAATGTGTTTTCTCTTATTTTCAAGTTGAGGATGGCGATCTTTATCCTGAATGATATGATTTTTTGGTCTAATTTTGTCTTCTCTTATATTTCAGTTGAAGATGGCATTCTCTCGGTCCTAAAGGAAATTTTTGCGGATTTTTCTAGGCTCCGGGCTATTTTCCACATTTTCTGGAATATATTGATCGTTTTATTAAATGAAATGATTTTTGGCCTAATGTTGTCTTCTCTTATTTTTCCAGTAGAAGTTTGCGATCTCCCAGTTCCAACGGACATTTTACAGATATTTCTGAGCTCCTGGCTATTTTTCACATTTTTTTGGAATATATGGATCATTTTATTAAATGATATCAGAGAAGACAAAATTCGGCCAAAAAATGTCAGTTGGAATCGGGAAATCGCCATCTTCAATTGAAATATAAGAGAAGACAAAATTCTGAGCTGGGAAAACACCATCTTCATCTATAAAAATGTCCGTTGTAACCGAGATATCGCCATCTTAAACTAAAAAGATTTTTTAAAATCATTTTTTGATCTTGGTGCAATTTTCGACATTTTATGAAAGATATGGATCTTTTTATTAATTGATATGATTTTTCTAGCCTAAATTTTTCTTCTCTTATTTTCCTGTTGAAGATGTTAATCTTTTTATTTAAATGATATGATTTTTTTCTAATTTTGTCTTCTTTTATATTTCATTTGAAGATGGCATTTTCTCGGTCCCAACTGACATATTGCAGATTTCTCTGAGCTCCTGCTATTTTCCACATTTTCTGGAAGATATGGATCGTTTTATTAAAGGATATTTTGGCCTAATTTTGTCTTCTCTTATTTTTCTGTAGAATTTGGCGATCTCCCGATTCCAACAGACATTTTCCTGATATTTCTGAGCTCCGGGCTATTTTTCAAATTTTCTGGAATATATGGATCGTTTTATTAAATAATATCAGAGAAGATAAAATTAGGCCAAAAAATATCCGTTGGAACCGGGAAATCGCCATCTTCAACTGAAATATAAGAGAAGACAAAATTCAGAACTGTCCATTGTAACCGAGATATCGCCATCTTTAACTAAAAGATTGTTATATATCATTTTCTGAGATTGGTGCTATATTTTACATTCTATGAAAGATATGGATCTTTTTATTAATTGATATGATTTTTCTAGCCTAAATTTGTCTTCTCTTATTTTCCTATTGAAGAAGGTCATCTTTTGATAAGTGATATGATTTTTGGCATAATTTTAGCTTAACTTATATTCCAGTTGACGATGGCAATCACCCGGTTCCAACAGAAAATTTTGCAGATTTTTCTTAGCTCTGGCCTATTTTCCACATTTTTGGAAGATTTGGATTGTTTTATTAAATGATATGATATATTTGCCTAATTTTATCTTCTTTTATTTTTCAGTTGAAGATGGCGATCTCCAGGTTCCAACAAACATTTTCGTGGATTTTTCTGAGTTTGCAGATAAATCTACATTTTCTGGAAGATATGGATCTTTTTATTAAATAATATGATTTTTTGTACTAATTTTTTCTTTTCTTAGTTTTCAGTTGAAAGTGATCTCCCAGTTCCAACGGACATTTTTGCGGATTTTCTGGGCTCGTAACTATTTTTTTAATTTTTTGGAAGATATCGATCGTTTTATTAAATTATATGATTTTTTGGCCTAATTTTGTCTTCTTTTATTTTTATGTTGAAGAGTGTGCAATCTCTCGGTTCCAACAAATATTTTTGCCGATTAATCCGAGTTCGGTGTTATTTTCTACATTTTCTGGAAGACATGTATCTTTATATTAAATGATATGATTTTCATACCCTAATTTTTTTCTTCGCTTATTTTTTCTATTGAAAATGGCGTCTTGTCGTTCTGACAGACATTTTTGCTGATTTTTCTGAGCTCGATGCCATTTTCTACAGTTTCTTGACGATATGGAGATTTTTATTAAATGATAAGATTTTTATAACCTAAGTTTAGCTTATCTTATTTTTCAGTTGAAGATGACGATCTCTCGGTACCATCGGACATTTTTGCGGATTTTTCTGAGCTCCGGCCTATTTTCTAAATTATTTAGAATATATTAATAGTTTTATTAAAGGATATGATTTTTTGGCCTAATTTTGTCTTCTCTGGGTTTTAAGTTGAAAATTCCGATCTCCCGGTTCCAACTGACATTTTGCCAATTTTTCTTAGATTGGGGCCATTTTCTGCATTTTTTTTGGAAAATATGGATCTTTTTATTAATTGATATGATTTTTCTAGCCTAAATTTGTCTTCTCTTATTTTCCAGTTGAAGATATTGAACTTTAAGTAATATGATTTTTGGCCTAATTTTGTCTTCTCTTATATTCCAGTTGGAGATGGCGATAATCCAGTTCCAACAGACATTTTTGCAGATTTTTCTAAGCTCCGGCCTATTTTCCACATTTTTGGAAGATATGGATCGTTTTATTAAATGATATGATATTTGTTGAGTATTGATGTTTCATACCAATGTTATTTTGATGATGATCGCAGCATTATGATGTTGCTAATGTCTCTTTTATTTTAGTCTCATGTTTTTTTAAATAGAGAATAGCATGACTTAGAGAATAATAGCTTGGTGTAAGGATGTACATTAAGTGGAGCAATGCCAAAGATTAGACATGAGGAGCCAAAGCTTAGAGATCATGGAGGAGCATCAAGGCATCTAGCTTTGAAGCCATAGACTTTAAGGAAAGCAATGTAATCCATGTAATATTTTATTTATTGCTTTTCTCTATGTGAGTTAGTGAGCCTTAAGATTATCATAGAATCCAATCCAATAGGTTCATCATGCCAAATGACTTAATTAGAGTCTCTGGCTCTCCAACAGTGACTGATGAAGGAACGCTAAGCGACTGGGTGATTCCAGGCGCCTGGTGAGCCTTCTACAGTCGGCTGTTGTATACTTCTCAAGTCAACTTTTTTATTGACTCTTACTTGAGCTTTTGAAACAGTCGACTGAATTTCAAATTACAGTCGCATGTCTTCCAACAGATGCTTGGGAATTATTCTACAGTCGTCTGTGCATAACTTGCATTTTCTGGGTTTCATCTCCAATTTGCAGTCGACTGATGAAGTATTTACAGTCGTCTGTAGAATTACAATCGCCTGTGAAATGGTCATCTATCGTCTGAAGGCGTAAGTGTGAAAGTTGCATTTTTCTCAGCTCCTTTCCATCTCTAGTGACAGTCGCCTGCTGAAGGATATTCAGTAGCCTGTGAATTACTCTACAGTCGTCTGTGCACAACTTGCATTTTCTGGGCTTCATCCCAATTTGCAAGTCAGTCGACTGATGAAGTTTTTACATTCGCATGTCTATTTACAGCACCAATGTAACCTTCTACAGTCGCCTGTCCTGCTCGGATTATAGCCATTGAAAATTTTATAGCCGTTGACCAGTCGACTGTCAGTTGTTCATCAGACGACTAGCAGCATGTACCGTAAACTGCCAAAATCTAGTCGTTGCAGATTTATTCATTTTGGATTTTTGCTTGGGTTTGAGGGTTTCTTTTGGCTTCTTTTATATAGGAGATGGCCGAGTTCATTAGAACTTCTTAGAACTATTGAAGATCATTTGAGAATCATTAAGCCACTCTCAAACTCTCTCATTTCCCTCCTAGAGCTCATTCTCTCCTTTATGCATGGAAATCATCCAAGTGCTTTCAAGCTAATCTCATCACTTGGAGATCCTCTTCTATGCCTTGCAATCATTAATGAGTAAGTTCATCTCAAGGCATAGGTAAGAGTATTTGTTTTACTTTGTGTTTTCATTGAAACCCTAATTCTCTTTATAGGAATTAGATATTCTCTTTGTGGGAGTTTGGTGTCCTAGTGTATGACTAACCCTAATTCTCTGTGTGAGAGTTAGCAATTCTCTGTGTGGAAATTTGACTCTTGAGTCGGGTTGGTTTGGTTCGTGTGTTTGACAAAATCCTCTGTGTGAGGTATCTCTTCGTGGGAATGTATTCACTTCTCTTTGTGGGATTATAATGAATATTGGTGTGGATGGACGACACAAGTTTAAGAAATTAAAGTAAAATATTTTGTTTGCGTTTGGATTGGCTGTGTTGATTAATTCCTCTTGCATTTATTATTCCACATTTTCAAGTTAATTTTTAATTGCATAATTTATTGCCATTACTCTATTCAACCCCCTCAAGAGTGTTTGTTGTTAGTATTGCAAGGTAGATGGTCCTTACAATATTTTGACGTAATTTTATCTTCTCTTATTTTTCAAGTTAAAGATTCCGATCTCCCGGTTCCAACGAACATTGTTACGGATTTTTTCTGAGCTCGGGATTATTTTCTACAATATCTGGAAGATATGAATCTTTTTATTTAATTATATGAATTTTGTAGCCTAATTTTGTCATCAATTATTTTTAAGTTGAAGCCCTGTTCCAACGGACTTCATGGCCGATATTTCTGAGCTCGGGACTATTTTCTACATTTTCTATAAATATGTATATTTTAATTAATTGATATGATTTTTCTACCCTAATTTTGTCTTCGTTTATTTTTCAATTGATGATGGCGATCTCCCGGTTTCAAGGGAAATTTTTGCAGATTTTTCTGAACTCATGGCTATTTTCTATATTTTATTTTAGATATGAATCTTTTTATTAAATGATATGATTTTTATCGCCTACATTTGTCTTTTCTTATTTTTTTCCACTTGAAGATGCCTGTTTTCCGTTTCCAACGGAAATTTTTGCGTATTTTCTGACATCCGGGCTATTTTATGTATTTTCTGGAACATAACGACCTTTTATTTAATGATATGATTTTCTCTAATTTTGTCTTCTCTCAGATTTTTCGTTGATGATGGCGATCTCCCGATTCCCACGGATATTTTTGAGAATTTTCCTGAGCTCTGTGCTTTTTTTATATTATTTGGAAGATATCGAACGTTTTATTAAATGATATGATATTTTGGCCTAATTTTGTCTTCTTTGTCTTTCATTAAATTTTGCACTCTCCCATTCCGACGGATATTTTTGCAGATTTTCTGAGCTTGGGGATATTTTCAACATTTTATGGAAAATAAGAATCTTTATATTAAATGATATGATTAAATTTATTGCCTCATTTTGTCTTCTATTATTTTTCAGTTGAACATAGCGATCTCCCGGTTCTAACGGACATTTTTGCAGATTTTCTATGCTATATGCTATTTTCTTTATTTTATGGAAGATATTGATCTTTTTATTAAATGATAAGATTTTTATAGCATAAGTTTGTCTTCTATTATTTTTTTAGTTGAAGATGGTGATCTCCCAGTTCCAACAGACATTTTTGCGGATTTTTCTGAGCTCAATGCTATTTTCTACATTTTATGGCAGATATGGATCTTTTTATTAAATTATATGATTTATTAAGATATGGAAATCTTTGCGAATTTTTCTAACCTCGGGGCTATTTTCTGTATTTCTCGAAGAAAACGATCGTTTGATTAAATGCTATAATTTTTTTGTCTAATTTTGTCTTCTCTTAGATTTTTCGTTGATGATGGCGATCTCCCGGTTCCCACAGATATTTTTGAGGATTTTTCTGAGCTCTCGGCTATTTTCTGTATTATCTGGAAGATATCGATCGTTTAATTAAATGATATGATATTTTGGCCTAATTTTGTCTTCTTTGTTTTTCGTTAAATTTTGCGCACTCCTAGTTCTGACGGATATTTTTGTGGATTTTTTGAGCTCAGAAATATTTTATAATTTTTATGGAAAATAAAATCTTTATATTAAATGATATGATTTTTATTGCCTAATTTTGTCTTCTCTTATTTTTCAGTGGAACATATCGATCTCCCGGTTTTAACTAACATTTTTACAGATATTTTGAGCAATGTATTACTTTCTTTATTTTATGGAAGATGTGGATATTTTTATTGAATGATATTATTTTTATAGCTTAAGTTTGTTTTCTCTTATTTTTAGTTGAAGATGGTGATCTTTATATTGAATGATGTGATTTTGGCCTAATTTTGTTGTCTCTTATATTTCAGTTGAAGATGACATTCTCTCGGTCCCAGAGGAAATTTTTGCGGATTTTTCTGAGCTCTG
This sequence comes from Scilla litardierei, assembly GCA_030789695.1. Classification (NCBI taxonomy): domain Eukaryota; kingdom Viridiplantae; phylum Streptophyta; class Magnoliopsida; order Asparagales; family Asparagaceae; genus Scilla; species Scilla litardierei. The sequence continues at coordinate 115,227,401 of CM061133.1, read as the reverse complement.
GGCTATTTTCCACATTTTCTGGAAGATATGGAATATTTTATTAAAGATAATATTTTTGGCCTAATTTTATCTTCTCTTAATTTCCAGTTGGAGTTGGCAATCTCCAGGTTCCAACAGACATTTTTGTCGATCTTTTTGATTCCGTGATATTTTCCATATTTTCTAGAATATATGGATCGTTTTATTAAATGATATTAAAGAAGACAAAATTAGGCCAAAAAAATGTTTGTTGGAACCAGAAAATCGCCATCTTCCACTTAATGATAAGAGAAGACAAAATTCGGAACATGGAAATCACCATCTTCATCTATAAAAAAGTCGGTTGTCACTGGGATATCGCCATCATCGACTGAAAAGATTTTTATATATCATTTTCGGAACTTGGTGCTATTTTATACGTTTTATGAAAGATATGGATCTTTTTATTAATTGATAGGATTTTTCTATCCAAAATTTGTCTTTTCTTATTTTCCAGTTGAAAATGACGATCTTTTGTTTTAAATGATATAATTTTTGGCTTAATTTTGTCTTCTCTTATATTCCAGTTGCAGATGGCGATCATCCGGCTCCAACAGACATTTTTGGGGATTTTTCTAAGCTCTGGGCTATTTTCCACATTCTTGGAAGATATGGACTGTTTTATTAAATGAAATGATATTTTGGCCTAATTTTTTTATTTTTTATTTGAAGATGGTGATCCCCAGTTTCCAACAGACATTTTTGCGGATTTTTCTGAGTTTGGGTCTATTTCTACATTTTTTGGAAGATATGTTTCTTTTTATTAAATGACATGATTTTTGGCCTAATTTTGTCTTCTCCTATTTTTCGGTTGAATATGTCGATTTCCCGATTCCAACGGACAATTTGGCGGATTTTTCTGAGCTCGAAGCAACTTTTCAACATTTTCTGGAAGATATGAATCTTTTTATTAAATGATATGATTTTGGCCGAATTTTTTGTTTTCTTTGTTTTCAGTTGAAGGTGATCTCTTGGTTCCAACGGGCATTATTGCGGATTTTTAGAGATCCTGGCTATTTTCATAATTTTCTGGAAGATATGGATCATTTTATTAAATGATATGATTTTTTGGCCTAATTTTGTCTTCTGCTATTTTTAATTTGAAGAGTGCGATCTCTCGGTTCCAACGGATATCTTTTCAGATATTTCTGAGTTCGGTGCTATTTTCTACATTTTTAGAAGACATGGATATTCATATTAAAGGATATGATTTTCTTACCCAAATTTTGTCTTCTCTTATTTTTTATTAAAAATGGCGATCTCCTCGTTCCAACAGACATTTTTTGCGGATTTTTCTGGGCTCGAGTCTATTTTTCTACATTTTCTGGACGACATTGAGCCTTTTATTAAATCATAGGATTTTTATAACCTAAGTTTTGCTTATCTTGTTTTTCTGTTGAAGATGACGATCTCCCAGTTCTATCGAACATTTTTGCAGATTTTTCTAAGCTCCGGCCTATTTTCTACAATACCTGAAAGATATGAATATTTTTATTAAATAATATGATTTTTTGACCTAATTTTATTAAATAATATATTAAAATTCCGATCCTCCGATTCCAACTGACATTTTACCGATTTTTCTGAGCTCGCGGCTATTTTTTGCATTTTCTGGAAGATTTGGATCTTTTTATTAAATGATTTCATCTTTGGCCTAATTTTGTCTTCTCTTACTTTTAAGTTGAAGATGACGATCTCACTGTTCCAACAGACATTTTACCGATTTTTCTTAGATCGGTGCTATTTTCTGTCTTTTCTGGAAGATATGGATCATTTTATTAAATGATATAATTTTTTGGTTTAATTTTGTCTTCTCTTATTTTTTCGTTGAAGATATCGATCTCCCGGTTTCAACAGACATTTTTTCAGATTTTTATGAACTCTGGAATAATTTCTACATTTCTGTATGATATGGATCTTTTTATTAAATGATATGATTTTTTGGTTTTAATTTTGTCTTCTATTATTTTTCTATTGAAAATGGTGATCTCTCGGTTCCAACTGACATTTTTTTGGGCTTTTCTTTCTCGGTGCTATATTTTAAATTTTATGGAAGATATGGATATTTTAATTAAATGATATGATTTTTATTGTCTCTTATTTTTAAGTTGAAGATGGCGTTTTCCAGTTTAAACGGAAATTTTTGCGAATTTTTATGAGCTCGTGGCTAATTTTTGTATTTTCTGGAAGATATGGATCATTTGCTCTGATTTTTTTACCTAATTTTGGCTTCTCTTATTTTTTTTTTCGTTAAAAATGACGATCTCTTGGTTCCAACGGACTTATTTTCGGATTTTTTGAGCTACGTGCTATTTTCTACATTTTCTGTAGGATATGAATCTTTATAAATAATATGATTTTTATAACCTAATTTTTCTTCTCTTATATTTTCGGTTGAAGAAGACGGTCTCCAGGTTCCAACGGACTTTTTTGTGGTTTTTTCTAAGCTCGGGGCTATTTTCGACAATTTCTGTGAGTATGGATCTTTGTATTAAATGATATGATTTTTGTAGCCTAATGTTATCTTCTCTTATTTTTCAATTGAATATGACGATCTCCTGATTCCAATGGACATTTGCAGACTTCTCTGAGCTCCAGACTATTTTCTATATTTTTTGGAATATATGGATCTTTTTATTAAATGATATGAGTTTTTGACCTAATTCTGTCTTTCCATTTTTAGTTAAATACGACGATCTCCCGATTCCAACAGACATTTTAGCAGATTTTTCTAAGCTCGACGCTATATTTTACATTTTCTGTAAGATATGGATCTTTATATTAAATGATAAGATTTTTAAATCCTAATTTTGTCTTCCCTTATTTTTCAGTTGTAATGGTGATCTCCCGGTTCCATCGTATATTGTTGCAGATTTTTCAGAACTCGGGATTATTTTCTTCATTTTCTGGAGATATGGATGTTTTATTGAATGATATGATTTTTATAACCTAAGTTGATGGTGATCTCCCAGTTCCAATGGAAAGTTTTGCATATTTTTATGCGCTTCGGCCTATTTTCCACATTTTTGAAAGACATGGATAGTTTTATTAAATGATATGAATTTTTGGCCTAATTTTGTCTCCGCTTTATTTTCCAGTTGAAGATGGAAATCTCCCGGTTCCAACTTACATTTTTACGGATTTTTCTGAGCTCATGGCTATTTTCTACATTTTCTCGAAGATATGGATATTTTATTACTTTATATGATTTTTGTAGGCTAATTTTGTCTTCTCTTACTTTTCTGTTGAAGATGTCAATATCCTAGTTCCAACGGACATTTTTATCGATATTTCTGAGCTCGAGACTAGTTTCTACATTTTCTATAGGGAATTGATATTTTTATTAAATGATATGATTTTTCTATCCTAATTTTGTCTTCTCTTAATTTTCAATTGAAGATAGCGATCTCCTGATTTCAACGTAATGTTTTGCGAATTTTTCTGACTTCGATGTTATTTTCTGTGTTTTATTGTCAATATGAATATTTTTTAAGTGACAAGATTTTTATAGCCTACGTTTATCTTCTCTCTTTTTTCACTTGAAGATGGCGGTCTGCCAGTTCCAACAGACATTTTTGAGGATTTTTCTGAACTCGGGGATATTTTCTAAATTTTCTGGAAGATATCGATCGTTTAATTAAATGTTTTGATTTTTTGGCCTAATTTTGTTTATCTTATTATTTAAGTTGAAAATTCCAATCTCCTAGTTCCAACTGATATTTTGCCGATTTTTCGGAGCTCGCGGGGTATTTTCTATATTTTCTGGAAGATCTGGATCTTTTTATTAAATTATATCATCTTTGGCCTAATTTTGTCTTCTATTAGTTTGAAGTTGAAGATGGCAATCTCACAGTTCCAACTGACATTTTGCCTATTTTTCTGAGATCGGGGCTATTTTTGAGCATTTTCTGGAAGATATGGATCGTTTTATTAAATGATATATTTTCTTGGTTTAATTTTATATTTGCTTATTTTTTGTTGAATATAGCAATCTCCCGGTTCCAACGGATATTTTTGGGGTGCTATTTTCTACATTTTTTATAAGATATGAATCTTTATATTAAATGATATGATTTTTATAGCATAATTTTGTCTTCCCTTATTTTTTGCTGTGAACATGACGATCTGCCGGTTCCAGCGCACATTTTTGCGAATTGTTTTCTAATTTGGTGCTAGTTTCTATATTTTATGGAAGATATTGGTCTATATATTAAATGATACGATTTTTATGTTCTAATTTTGTCTTCTCTTATTTTTCTTTTGAAGATGGCAATCTCTTGGTTCAAACGGACATTTTTTTTCGGATTTTTCTGAGCTCGATGATATTTTCTAAATTTTTTGAAAGTTATGGATCTTTTTATAAAATGATATGATTTTTCATCTTAGTTTATCATCTCTTATTTTTCAGTTGAAGATGGCGTCTACTGGTTCAAACGAAAATTTTTGCGAATTTTTATGAGCTCGGGGCTATTTTCTGCATTTTTGGAAGATATGTATCGTTTGATATGATTTTTGGCTTATTTTGGTATTCTCTTATTTATTTTTGAAGATGGCGACCTCTTGGTTCCAATAGACATTTTTTTGGATTTGTTTGAGCTACGAGCTATTTCTACATTTTCCGTAAGATTTGGTTCTTTATAAATGATATGATTTTTATAGCCTAATTTTGTCATCACTTATTTTCATTTGATGATGGCGATCTCCCAGATCCAACGGACTTTTTTGCGGATTTTTCTGAGCTCGAGTCTATTTTCTACAATTTTTGAAAGATATGTATTTTTTATTAAATGATATTATTTTTGGACTAATTTTGTTCTCTTTTTCGGTTAAAGAAGGGGAGCTTCTCTTATTTTTCTCGTTTAAGATAGCGATCTCCCGGTTTCAACGGCCACTTTTACAGATTTTTATAAGCTTCGGGCTATTTTCTACATTTTCTGTAATTTAGGGATCTTTATATTAATTGATATGATTTTTATAGCATAATTTTGTCTTCACTTATTTTTTTCAGTTGAACATGGCGATCTCCTGGTTCCAATGGACATTTTTGCGGATTTTTTGATCTTGGTGCTATTTCCAACATTTTATGGAAGATATGTGTCTATATATCAAATGAAATGATTTTTGTTCTTATTTTGTCTTCTCTTATTTTTTTCTATTGAAGATGTCAATCACTCAGTTCCAACGGACATTTTTTTGGATTTTTCTGAGCTCGAGGCTATTTCTAAATTTTATGAAAGAAATGCATGTTTTTATTAAATGATATGATTTTTATCGTCTAAGTTTGTTTTCCCTTATTTTTCAGTTGAAGATGGCGTCTCCCAATTCAAACGAAATTTTTTGCGAATTGTTAAGAGCTCGGTGCTATTTTCTGCATTTTCTACAAGATATGGATTATTTGATATGAATTTTTTTGCCTAAATTTCTCCTCTTGATTTTTTCTTTGAAGATAGCGACCTCTTGGTTCCAATGGAAATTTTTGCTGATTTTTTTTAGAAACGGGCTATTTTCTACATTTTCTATAAGATATGGATCGTTATAAATGATATAATTTTTATAGCCTAATTTTGTCATCACTTATTTTTCATTTGAGGACGGGGATCTTGTAATGCCCTACGTAGCTACTGCACAAGTACTAGAGGGGGTGAATAGTACTTTAAAATAATTAAGAAGATAATTCCTAATTATCTTGCAAACTCAACCAACAATGCGGAAATGTAAATATTTACAACAAAGAAATGCAATCACAAACAGACGATATAACAGGTTCGGATCCACCCAAGTCTCCCCGACTTGTTCTCGGTGATCCTACATTCCAACTACCCAGATCCCCTCCGGATACTTGAGTTAGAAACCTCTAACTCAAATTTGCACTATGAAATACTTGTAGAAAACCTCTACAAGATCAAAGCATACACAAATGAAATTAAGACTCCCACAGCCCAGGATCACAAACAAACTCTCACAACCGAGAGTAAAACACTTGCAATATTCAAAGTAAATGAAATACGAAATGCTTACCAACAAAATTCTATGTCTTGAGTAAACTTACGATTTAGGGCAAGGAGGATTTTGGGGAAGATGAAGGCACCAAACCCTAGCTCCAAGAAGTAGATCAGCAATGGAAGCCTAGAAGGATGTTGGTGACCTTGGAATCAAGCTCTTGGCTTGGAAGGCTCACAATCAATGAATCTCTCTTTTGAAATAAGAGTGAGGGAGAGATTCAAGTGAGAAATGAAAGAGCTTTGAATGAGGATTAAATGCTTCTCTTTGATTCTCTAAAGATCAATTAATATCAGCCTTGAATGCTATGAAAGCAGCACTCCAAGTAGATATAGGATAGAGGAAAGAAAGAGCAAAATTCGTGGCATTTAATGCTCCAACGGCTTTATTCTGAAGCAGACTAGTCGGTCAAAGAAGGATCACTGACCGACTAGTTCATCAACTAGTCGATCGGTGATTCAACGTGGACCGACTAATTGAAGAACAGCCAAAAGATGAAGTTCAAGGAATATAGAACTAGTCGGTCCAAGAAGACTTGCCAACCGATTAGTTTCACAACTAGTCAGTCGGTGAGTGTTCTTTGACCGACTAAGAGTCAAAATAGTATAGGCTGAAATCAAGTTGAACTAGTCGGTCTGAGAACAAATTCCAACCAACTAGTTTCTCAACTAGTCGGTCGACAATCGTTCTTAGACCGACTAATGATAAATAGTAGCTCATGCTCAAAAATGGAAGCTCAACTAGTCGGTCTAAGAAGGATTCCTAACCGACTAGTTTCACAACTAGTCGGTCGGTGAACCTTCTTGGACCGACTAACTGTAAACAATAACTGAGCTAAAATTGAACAAGGCATTCTAGTCGGTTCAAGAAGCATTGCCGATCGACTAGATTGCCATCTAGTCGGTTGGTTCTTCTTCTTGAACCAACTAACATGCACAAGAAGCCGCGATGAGAAGCGTGAAGCTTCGGAAAAGTTTGTATGGGCTTCTAATAAGATCCTAGCTCTAAGATAGGAGCGTTATGAAGATTAAAACGTAAGACCTACTCAAGGCTTAACAATCTACGAAACGAAGCTAGAAGACTATAAATAAAACTTGACGAACCGTCTTCAAATGCTTCGATTCGAATCTCTTGACTTCAATAATGGTCCTTGAGCTTCAACAAAGCTTCAAGCATACGATCACGCGCTTTGAGAAGTCTCGAGACGTCGTTTTTGATGTTCATAGAAGTTTGGCGACGATCTCCATAACTGCGCTCACAAAGAGTTAGTTCACGATATTTATGTTTGTTCATCATCCAAAACCAAATCCGGGGAATCAATACTCAACATTCTCCCCCTTTTTGGTGATGACAAACCAACATAAATAATAACCAAAAATAATGATTCAAAAGAAATTTACTTACTCCCCCTGCATTGATGTCACGTTAATTCCAAATTAAATAATATCAGACGCATCAAGCAGACGAGGAAAGTAAAAAATGAGAATTCAATTATTGAAATATCGGATTTGAAATCCATTTTTATATCTTAACTCCCCCTGAATCTAAAATATCAAATTAGATTCACGGTAAATTGCTTTAAATTATCATTTAGCACATCGTCATTATTAATTCTCTCCCCCTTTGGCATTAGCAAAAAGAGTGGGAGGAGAACAACGACAACAACAATGGCTATAATAAAAGCAAGGGAGTCGTAGAATACGACCACGGTCCAAATGACACCAAAGGAAAATATGAAGTAAATCAAAGCGTGCCAACGAGACCATAGTCGATAATCGAAAAATAAAATCATCAAAACTCAAATTAATTTCACGTATTGAGTTATGGAACATACTCTCCAATATCAACATTCTTGATGAATTAAGTGCATGGAAAACAATTCTATGTTTTCATAGAATTAATTTCTATTAAATCAAATTTAATCGTCGAGCGACGGAGTCAACATCAGAGACAATAATATAATGTGCACAAAAGAGGTAAATGGCAACATGATGTATATATATATATAACAACATGGTACAACAAAATTATACATCTGCCAACATACATAAACGATCGAACGATCGGAGCACATCATACAACATATATCACAACAGATATCGAAGAACATACATCACAAGTGTATCATCAAAACATCAAAAATACATCAAAAGTCATAACCACCCAAACTATCCTACCTCACACTCTCACTACAAGATATATCATCCAATTTGCATAGGGAGAGTCCTCAAAGAAAGCTCAGGAGGTGGAAGCAGGGTCAGCAGCAGCAGCAGGCTCTGAAGGAGGTGTGGAGGTCACCGGGTCAACTGGAGTGTCCACAGACGGGAGTGTTGCAACAGGAGTGGCCTCGGAGCACCAGATGAAGTATCCACCGAAGGTATGGTGGCAGCAGGTGTGCTCTCAGGGGCACCGACAGAAGTAGCAGCAGCAGCAGACGTACCCTCTGGGGCACGAGCAGCAGATCCAACAAGCTCCTCGAGCTCAGCATCATCCATCTCCTCGTCGTCAGAAACAGACGGAGCAATCTCAATGCCCAAGCGAGAGCAGATGCGATCGAGCATCTCCTCAGAACGAGCGACACGAGACTCAACACGTCTCAAGGAAACGGCAAACTCAACGAGAGTACGAGAAGGAGGTGGAGGAGCAGCAGAAGCAGAAGCTGAAGGAGTCGTCCTCTGAACGTGACGAAGTGCCGCAAGAGACTTCTTGACGGCCGTCGCATTTAGAGGAGGACCAAGAGGACGCTCGTCATCGGGAGGGAGAGGGACCTTAAAGTGACGGAAGACGAGGGTCAAAAGGCAAGGGTATGGAATGTGAGCAGATTTTGTGGATTTCCTAATACACTCGAAGGAATCCATCTTATCAAGAATAATCCTAGCCCAATTGATCTCGCTCCTCATGAAGAGAGCATAGATCAGCTTAAGGAATGGCTGGGATGGCAAGCTCGAAGAGCCGTACTTCGAAAGGAGGTATGACTTCAGGATAATATTTAAAACCCATGCGTTTGGCTTGAAAGATTTTGAAGGTACGCCAACCATGGCGGGAGGGATCACATGGAATATCTCGGAGAGCATGGCCTGGTCAAGATCAGAAATGTCATCGACAGAGATATCGGCAGGGAGGAGGCCAGAAGAGGAGACACCTATCAAATCCCCTAAGATTTCTGCCGTGAGGACAATCGGTGTCCCCAAGGCAGTCGTCTCAATGGAATGGGTCTCGTCATACTGACCGCGAACACGATTCACATAGAAAAGCTTGACTAGACGGGGGTACGGGTGTGGATTCGCCTTAGGATCATAGCGAAGATAGTCAATGAGGCCGCTATGAGAAAGAAGATCGGCGAGGTGAGGGAAATCGGAGAACAGAACAAAGTGCTCCAATAACAGTGGACAGTGTTCGATACGATTGTATGACACGAGACACATCGGGTCATCGCGACATAACGATATATCGACACCGCCAACTGGCATGGGAGCCTTCCCCTTAGGCTGACGAGTGGAAGATCGAGGTGGAGGAGTAGGAGCCCTAGCGGTATGCTCGAACTCCGGAATATATTCCGTGTCGGAGTCATCGGGAGGAGTGGGAGCACAGAATGAAGCAGGAGACACGGGCTGTTTCCTAGGCTTGGGCTGAGATCTAGGCTTAGCGGTCGCCGTCCTCTTCTTCTTAAGAGGAGGTGAAGAAGACGATGGATGGGTCGATTTGGAACGGCGTTTGGGTTGCGGGGGGTCCGTAGACGAAAACTTTACGGTCATGGGTGACGGACGCGAGGGTTCGATTGGGATACGTGTCTTCGCCATAATCGAGACGAGACACAAGCAATCAAGTAGAAATCGAAAGCTCGAAACCTAACACAAACCCTAGACAACCCCTAAACCGAATGAAAAACAAAGAAACCCTAACCCTATAAGCTGAGAGAGGGTGAGAGTATACCCTAGGTTGAAGATGGAGGGAGATCGACGGAGAACTCAGTCGGAGATGGCCGGAAAAGACACAGTCGACGGTGGAGGAAAGGGAAGTCGAAGGGGTTTTGGCAGAGGGAGAATTTTCGCACCGACTAGAAAGAAAACTAGTCGGTGTGGGAGTGTATAAGTCGATCGAAATTCGAAAAGACACATCAGTCCCTGAGCAGTTAGTCGGTCACAGTTCAAGCGCTGACTAACTAGATGACGATCTAGTCGGTCGGCCAATGAGCTTGAACCGACTAAGTGCAAACAGTAACTGAAGCCAAAATTAGGGCATGAGTTAGTCGGTCTGTGTTCGTTCACTGACCGACTAGAACTGAATCTAGTCGGTCGGCCAATGAACTTGGACCGACTAAGAGAGTCCAAAAATTTTAGAATTTGAAATTTTGAGTTCTCTCCTAATTGCACTTGGACGAAACATCGTAATACTCTCATTAATCATTATACTACCCCATAAAACATCGAAAATCTTAAATACGGCGTTCATGAATATTTCGAGCATAAATTCCGAAAATTCAACCAAAAATCCAGAAAATCTCAATTAATCTAGCATGAGCATATATAAAGAAATTTTAATATCATGCACGATTATTGAAGATATGAATCCTAAATCTCGGATTCACCCCATAATCCCCAATTTTCGACGCAACCGCACAAAGGAGTCTTCCTTGAGTGGTTTCGTGAAAATATCGGCGATTTTCTTCTGGGTTTCAACGTACACTAAAATGATGTCCTTTTTAGCAACATGATCATCTAAGAAATGGTGTCGGACATCTGTGTGTTTAGAACGGAAATGGTGTACCGGATTCTTAGAGAGACATATTGCACTTTGGTTGTCCACCATGATAGGGCAAGTATCACAGTTTATACCAAAGTCTTTAAGAGTGTGTCTCATCCACCTGAGCACACGCGACACCAACGACAATATATTTCTCCTCGGTGGTTGAAAGTGATACGGAATTCTGCTTCTTGGAAAACCAAGAGACAAGAGAATTTCCTATAAAATGGCAAGTGCCACTAGTACTTTTCCTGTCGGATTTGCATCCCGCATAATCTGTGTCACTATATGAGATTAACTCATATGTGCTAGACTTTGGATAAAGTAATCCAAATTCGAGTGTGTAACTTAAATAACGGAAAATATGTTTTACCGCTACTAAGTGAGATTCCTTAGGTTGAGACTGATAATGAGCACATACACATATGGCAAACATAATATCGGGCCTACTTGCGGTAAGATATAGTAAACTACCTATCATACCTCGATATAGACGAATGTCTACATCTTTGCCGCCCGTATCTTTATCAAGATGTGAGTCGTGCTCATTGGAGTCTTCTTCCCGGAGGCATTCTCCATTCCAAATCGCTTTATCAACTCCACCGTGTACTTGGTTTGGTGGATGAAGATTGCATCGTTCATTTGGCGAATTTGGAGACCTAAGAAATACTTGAGCTCACCCATGTGGCTCATCTCAAATTGATCCTTCATCACATTAGAAAACTCTTCGCAAAGAGTGAAGTTAGTAGCACCAAAAATGATATCATCAACATAAATTTGAACTAAAATAATATCATTATTCGAATACTTAACAAATAATGAGAATCAACTTCTCCCATTTTAAAACCCAAATCCAAAAGAAAATTCTTTAGACGGTCATACCAAGCTCGAGGAGCTTGTCTCAAACCGTAAAGTGCTTTCTTAAGTTTGAAAACGTGATTTGGAAATTTTTCATTTATAAAACCCGAAGGTTGAGAAACATAAACTTCCTCAACAACATCTCCGTTTAAACATGCAATTTTTACATCCATTTGAAAGAGTTTAAAATCTTTATGGCATGGAAAAGATAACAATAATCTAATAGATTCTAATCTAGCTACCGGAGCAAAGGATTCTTCGAAATCTATACCTTCCTCTTGCCGGTTGCCTTGAGCTACTAACCGAGCTTTGTTCCGGACGATGATTTGGTTTTCGTCGGTCTTGATCTTGAAAATCCACTTCGTTCCTATAACGGTGTGGTTCTTCGAAGGCAATGGAACAAGCTCCCAAACCTCATTCCTCTCGAATTGAATGAGTTCCTCCTCCATGGCAAGGATCCAAGCACTATCTTCGCATGCTTCGTTAATATTCTTTGGCTCTATTGAGGAGGCAACTGCACAATGAGCGAAGTAGTTGACTTGAGATCTCCTCTTGACACTATCATGAATGTTGCCAATGACTTGCTCATGGGGATGGTCACGAACTGTATGAAGCCGTTTGGGAATTCCCTGATCACTAGGAACATTCTCAAAAGATTCATTAGAAGGGTTAGTATCAATAGAATCAATAGAATTAGAATTACCAATAGAATCACATAAGACATCCATGGAGTCATCATCATTAGTAATTCTAGTCGGGACAAAACCTTCATTAAATGAAACATGAAGTGATTCCTCGATCGTTGAGGTTCGTTTGTTGTATATCCGGTAGGCTTTGCTACGTGAGGAATATCCAACAAATATCCCCTCATCAGATCTTGGATCAAATTTGTCCAAACCACCCTACGTGTTTTTAATAAAACATTTTGCACCGAAAACTCGAAAATGTTTAACTTGAGGCAATCTACCAAACAACAATTCATAACAAGTTTGTTTAGTACCGGGCCTCAAAAGTATTATATTAACCACATAGCAAGCGGTATGTACCGCTTCCACCCAAAATTGATGGCCAAGTTGGCTATCGTCAAGCATAGTGCGAGCACATTCCACTAGCGTCCTATTCTTTCTCTCAACAACACCATTTTGAGGAGGTGCGCGAGGGAAGGAAAAGGTGTGAGTAATACCAACTTCATCACAAAAATTTGAGAAAGACTCATTCTCAAATTCCCCTCCATAATCACTACGAATAGTGACAATGGTGGTTCCAATGAGATTTTGTACTTTCTTAACAAATATTGTGAAGTTTTCAAAAGCATCATTTTTATTACATAATGAAAATACCCAAGTAAATCTAGAAAAGTCATCAACAATGACAAGTCCATATCGTGCATTTCCTAATGAAGCAACTCTAGTTGGCTCAAAAAGATCTAGATGTAATAGCTCTAGAGGCCGCTTAGATGAAATGCTTTTCTTAGGTTTAAAAGATGATTTTGGAAGCTTGCCTCGTTGACACGAGTCACAAAAGCTTTTCTTTTGAAAGACAAGCTTAGGGAAGCCTCTAATAGAATTTAACTTGGAAAGCTAAAAAGTGTTCCAAAGTTCACATGACCAAAACATCGATGCCATAAGTGTTGTTCACTTGTGTTGGCAATGAGACATTGTTTATGTGATTTTGGGATATCTAGGATATATATATCCGTATGGCGTGTGCCGGAAAATAATAAATCATTATTATCTTTTCTCAAAATATGGCACATTCCTTTCGCAAAGCTAACTTTGTAACAAAGTTGGCTTATTAAAATAAGATTGTGGTTTAATCCTTTAACAAGGTAAACATCACTTATTAGTGGTTTAGAAGGATTACCAACTTTTCCAGCACCTATGATGGTTCCGCTCTCGTTGCCTCCAAAGACTACCCGGTTCCCATTTGCAATGGGCACCACTCCGGAGAGCAATTGAGTGTCACCCGTCATGTGTTTTGAACACCCGCTATCGAGTATCCAATTCCTCTTGGAGCTAAATTTGGATTTGTTGCTCCGTTTCTTTTTCTTGAGTACCTAAAGATAAACATATCATTCCATGGTACCCAAGGTCATTGGGTCCTAAAAGATTAGACCTTTGGAAGCCAAGTCCAATTGGACTTAGACTTCCCCACATAATCATCATTATGCACTACATTCATGAAATAAGAATTCATGTAAACTTGTTTTTCATCCATATTTGTGTCCTTCAGGCTCCAAATAGTGAAGATTTTGGGAGCCCTAGTCCTATTGGGAGCATGCATACGTTGTTGATTTCTACGTGATGCATGTCGTGGATAGGCATATGGCACATGATGAAATGGTGCATGATGATAATTGTTCATATGATGGTGTGGATGAACATATGCATGTGGAGGAACACGTGCGTGAGGGTGTCTCACTTGGTGTGCATGTGCCCGTGGATGTGGTGCATAAAAATCATCATATGTATGAACATGTGGAGTAGGATGTGTGTTCCTACGTGGCATGATATTGGTGTACATATAAGCATGACCCTTCTTTGGAGGTCCACCCAAAGTGGGTTTCTTTCCAAACGGGGATGACGAGGTGGAAGCACCATTGGTAGATGAACTACCAATAGAGTGTTTGCTCCCACTCGTTGAGGCATCGGAAGTTGGCCTAACAAAGGTGGTAGACGATTTGGATGAATTTTCCATCTTATACCCCAAGCCAATGTGGTGATTGGCCAGAAGTAAGTCATTTAGGATTTTATCCAAATGGTCCTTACCTTTATTGAATTTATTAATTCGGCCTAATGTGCACTCATATTTCTCGGTGAGAGAACGCATATAAGCATCCAAAGTGGACACTTGCGATGTGAGCACATAAACACGAGATTTGAGATTCTCATTCTCAATACTCAAAGTAGAGTTTTGAGAAGTCAAATCCGCTATCTCATGTTCATTCGATTCCTCAATGTGAATATGCTCAAGTTGAGATTTGAGATTTACAATCTCATTTCTCAAGTCTTCAACAACGGTGTCGTTGTTGATGACGATAGACTTAGGTGAGGTTTGGAGACTAACTAATTCATCTTTGGTCTTAGTATATCTATTTATTAATTTAGAATATTTAGACCAAATTTGCTCGTTAGCTAATCTAAGGTCATCCATAGTTACCTCATCGCCTTCATCCTTGCTATCATCGGAGGAAGATCCTTGATCATGTTCCTCTCTAGCCATGAAGCACATGTGTGCTTGCTCCACTTGCTCATCATCCGACTCTCCACTTGAGAAATCCTCATCGGAGTCGGTGAATGTCCCGACAAGCCCTTTCTTGTACCCTTTCTTGTAATTCTTTGACTTGTCGAACTTTGGCGCCTTCCACTTATCCTTTTGCTTGTTTTGAGAACAATCCTCTTTCATGTGTCCTGGCTTATTGTATTTAAAGCACAAAGGAGCGGAGGCGTTAGAAGAACTAAACTCTGATTTGTTCTTGAAATTACCTTTCCAGAAGAACCGGTTGAACTTCTTTGCCATGAGGGCAATGGATTCCAAGTCCAACTCTTCTTCCAATTCTTCATCATCGGTAGATGTAGATGTAGATGGAGCGGCCTTGAACGCAATCGCCTTTTTCTTTGGCTCGTCTTGCTTCAAGTAAGACTTCATCTTGTCCTGCAACTTTAGTTTGCTATCCTTGCGTACCTCATAAGACATCAAGGTACCCATTAGTTGAATGACGGTATACTTACTCATGCCATTACCTTCCTCGATGGTGAAGGTATGTTTCTCCCAACAAGAAGGAAGTCCGTCAATGATCTTTGAGACTTTCTCCTTTTGGGTGTAGGTTTTTCCAAGAGCCTCCAACTCGTTGGTGATGTCAACGAAGCGAGCATAATACTCCTTCATCTTATCACCCTGTTGCATATGAAATAATTCGTAATCTTTATTCACAACAACGAGTTTGGAGTCTCTTACCCTACTCGTTCCTTCATGCAAGATGAGGAGTGAGTTCCAGATTTGATATGCACTCTTACATGTGCATATCTTGTTGAAGTCCTCGGGCTCCAAAGCACATTGCAAGGCGTTCATTGCCTTGGCTTTGCTTACCTCCGCGACGACCTCCGCGGTAGTCCACTTAGCGAAATCTTCTTCTTCGGGCTCGACATACTCCGTCAACGTGGCTCTCCATAATGAAGCACTCCGGAGGAACGTTTCCATCCGGCATTTCCAGTACCCGTAATTGGTACCGTTGAAGAAGGGAGGCCTAGTCGAGGAGTGTCCTTCCATCACCGAAGAAGCTCCTTCACGGTTCCTGAAGGTGCTGTAGTCTGAAGGTGGATGTACGGTTTAGTTGTCGTTGGAAGTCATAGCTAGGTACTTGGCTCTGATACCAAATGTAATGCCCTACGTAGCTACTGCACAAGTACTAGAGGGGGGGTGAATAGTACTTTAAAATAATTAAGAAGATAATTTCTAATTATCTTGCAAACTCAACCAACAATGCGGAAATGTAAATATTTACAACAAAGAAATGCAATCGCAAACAGACGATATAATGGGTTCGGATCCACCCAAGTCTCCCCGACTTGTTTCCAGTGATCCTACGTCCCAACCACCCGGATCCCCTCTGGATACTTGAGTTAGAAACCTCTAACTCAAATTTGCACTATGAAATACTTGTAGAAAACATCTACAAGATCAAATCATACACAAATGAAATTGTGACTCCCACAACCCGGGATCACAAACAAACTCTCACAACCGAGAGTAAAACACTTGTAATATTCAAAGTAAATGAAATACGAAATGCTTACCAACAAAATCCTATGCCTTAAGTAAACTTACGATTTATGGCAAGGAGGATTTTGGGGAAGATGAAGGCACCAAACCCTAGCTCCAAGAAGTAGATCAGCAATGGAAGCCTAGGAGGATGTTGGTGACCTTGGAATCAAGCTCTTGGCTTGGAAGGCTCACAATCAATGAATCTCTCTTTTGAAATAAAAGTGAGTGAGAGATTCAAGTGAGAAATGAAAGAGCTTTGAATGAGGATTAAATGCTTCTCTTTGATTCTCTAAAGATCAATTAATATCAGCCTTGAATGCTATGAAAGCAGCACTCCAAGTATATATAGGATAGAGGAAAGAGAGAGCAAAATTTGTGGCATTTAATGCTCCAACGGCTCTATTCTGAAGCAGACTAGTCGGTCAAAGAAGGATAACTGACCGAATAGTTCATCAACTAGTCGGTCGGTGATTCAACGTGGACCGACTAACTGAAGAACAGCCAAAAGATGAAGTTCAGGGAATATAGAACTAGTCGGTCCAAGAAGACTTGCCAACCAACTAGTTTCACAACTAGTCGGTCGGTGAGTGTTCTTTGATCGACTAAGAGTCAAAATAGTATAGGCTGAAATCAAGTTGAACTAGTCGGTCTGAGAACAAATTCCAACCGACTAGTTTCTCAACTAGTCGATCGACAATCGTTCTTAGACCGACTAATGATAAACAGTAGCTCAGGCTCAAAAATGGAAGCTCAACTAGTCGGTCTAAGAAGGATTCCTAACCGACCAGTTTCACAACTAGTCGGTCAGTGAACCTTCTTGGACCGACTAACTGTAAACAGTAACTGAGCTGAAATTGAACAAGGCATTCTAGTCAGTTCAAGAAGCATTGCCGACCGACTAGATTGCCATCTAGTCAGTTGGTTCTTTTTCTTGAACCAACTAACATGCACAAGAAGCCGCGATGAGAAGCGTGAAGCTTCAAGAAAGTTTGTATGGGCTTCTAATAAGATCCTAGCTCTAAGATAGGAGCGTTATGAAGATTAAAACGTAAGACCTACTCAAGGCTTAATAATCTACGAAACGAAGCTAGAAGACTATAAATAAAACTTGACGAACCGTCTTCAAATGCTTCGATTTGAATCTCTTGACTTCAATAATGGTCCTTGAGCTTCAACGAAGCTTCAAGCATACGATCTTGCGCTTTGAGAAGTCTCGAGACGTCGCTTTTGATGTTCATAGAAGTTTGGCGACGATCTCCATAACTGCGCTCACAAAGAGTTAGTTCACGATATTTATGTTTGTTCATCATCCAAAACCAAATCCGGGGAATCAATACTCAACAGATCTCCCTGTTCCATCGAATTTTTTAGGATATTTCTGAGCTCGATTCTATTGTCTATATTTTCATAATTTAGATTTTTTTATTAAGTGATTTGATATTTGGGCCTACTTTTGTCTTCTCTTCTTTTTTCGGTTGAAGAAGGCGATCTCCCGGATCCAACAGACATTTTTGTGGATTTTTTTAAGCTCGGGCATATTTTCTACATTTTATGTAAGATATGGATCTTTATATTAAATGATATGATTTTTATAGCCTAATTTTATCTTCTCTTATTTTTCTGTTGAATATGACTACTCCTGGTTCCAACAGACATTTGCAGACTTCTCTCTCCAGAATATTTTCTACATTTTCTAGAAAATATGGATCTTTTTATTAAATGATAAGATTTTTTTGACCCAAATTTTCCTTTCTTCTTTTCAATTGAAGACGACGATCTCCTGATTCCAACGGTCATTTTTGCATATATTTTTAGCACGACGGCATATTTTACATTTTCTATAAGATATGGATCTTTATAATTAACGATATGATTTTTTAATCCTAATTTTGTCTTCCCTTATTTTTAAGTTGTAAATGGTGATCTCTCGGTTCCATTGAATATTGTTGCAAATTTTTCTGAGCTCGGGATTATTTTCTACATTTTTTGGAAGATATGGATGTCTTATTAAATGATATGATTTTTATAACCTAAGTTTCCCTTCTCTTATTTTTCAGAAGACGGTAATCTCCCAGTTCCACCGGATATTTTTGGTGATTTTCATGAGCTCAGGGCTATTTCCTAAATTTTCTGAAAGATATTGATCTTTTTATTAAATGATATCATTTTGGCCTAATTTTCTATTCTCTTATTTTTAACTAAAGATGTCGATCTCCATGTTCCAACAGACATTTTTGCGTATTTTTCCTTGGCTCTGGATTATTTTCTGCATTTTCTGGAAGATTTGGATCTTTTGTATTGAAATATATCATTTTATAGCCTAATTTTGTCTTCTCTTATTTTTCAGTTGAAGCTAGTGATTTCCCTGTACCAATAGACATTGTTGCGGATTTTTTCTGACCTCAGGACTATTCCTCCTTTTTGTGGAAGATATGCATCTTTTTATTAAATGACATGATTTTTGGCTTAATTTTGTCTACTCTTATTTTTCAGTTGAATATGGGATCGGTTCCAACGGAATTTTTGCGGAATTTCCAGAGTTTGGGGCTATTTTCTACATTTTCTAGCTAGTATAGATGTTTTTATTAAATGAAATGATTTTTCTAGCCTAATTTTGTCTTCTCTTATTTTTCACTTGAAAATGGCAGTCTCCCAGTTCCAACAGACATTTTTGTGAGTATTCTGACCTCGAGGATATTTTCTGTATTTTCTGAAACATATCGATCGTTTTATTAAATGATATGATTTTTTTGCCAAAATTTATCTTCTTATATATTTTTTCGTTGATGTTGGCGATCTCCCAGTTCCAACAGATATTTTTGCAGGTTTTTTGAGATCTGGGCTATTTTCTGTATTATCTAGAAGATATCGAACGTTTTATTATATGATATGCTTTTTTGGCCGAATTTTGTTTTCTGTTTTTTATTAAATTTAGCGATCTCCCGATTCCAACAGATATATTTACGGATTTTTCTGAGCTCTGGGCTATTTTCCATATTATCTGGAAGATATCGATCGTTTTATTAAATGATATGTTTTTTGGCCGAATTTTGTTTTCTTTTTTTGTTAAATTTATCTATCTCCAGGTTTCAAAAAGTATTTTTGTGGATTTTTCTGAGCTCGGAGATATTTTCTATATTTTATGAAAAATAAGAATCTTTATATTAAATGAAATGATTTTTATTGCCAAATTTTGTCTAGTCTTATTTTTCAGTTGAACATAGCGATCTCCCGGTTTAATCGGACCTTTTTTTGGATTTTTTAAGCTCGGTGCTATTTTCTTTATTTTATGGAAGATATGGATCTTTGAGCTCGATGCCAACTTACATTTTTGTGGATTTTCCTTAGCTCAGGGCTATTTTCTATATTTTATAGAAGATATTGTTCATTTTATTAAATTATATGTTCTTATAACCAAAGTTTGTCGTCTTCTCTCATTTTGCAAATGAAGATGGCGATTTTTATATTGAATGATATGATTGTTTGGCCTAATTTTGTCTTCTCTTATATTTTAGTTGAAGATGGCATTCTCTCGGTCCTAAATGACATTTTTGCAGATTTTTCTGAGCTCCGGGAGATTTTCCGCATTTTCTGAAAGACATGGGCCGTTTTATTAAATGATATGATTTTTGGCCATTTTGTTCTCTTATTTTCTAGTTGATGTTGGTGATCTCCCGGTTCCAACAGACATTTTTACGGATATTTCTGAGCTCCGGGCTTTTTCCACATTTTCTGGAAGATATGGATCGTTTTATTAAGTGATATCGGAGAGGACAAAATTAGGCCAAAAATGTTTATTGGAACCGGGAAATCGTCGTCTTCAACTTAAATATAAGAGAAGACAAAATTCAAAAACAGGAAATCGCATCTTCATCTATAAAAATGTCCATTGTAATAGGGATATCGCATATTCAACTGAAAATATTTTTATTTATGATTTTATAAGCTTAATTCTATTTTCTACATTTTATGAAAGATATGGATCTTTTTATTAAATGACATGATTTTTCTAGCCTAAATTTTTCTTCTCTTATTTTGCAGTGGAAGATATCAATCTCCTGGTTCCAATGGAAATTTTTGCGGATTTTTCTGAGCTCTGGCCTATTTTCGACATTTTTGGTAGACAGTTCTGAGCTCTAGCCTAAATATAAAATGATGTTTTGGCATATATTTGTCATCTCTTAATTTCCAGTTGAATATGGCAATCTCCCGGTTCCAACAGACATTTTTTGTGGATTTTTCTGAGCTCGAGGCTATTTTCTACATTTTCTCGAAGATAAGCATCATCTTGTTACATTATATGATTTTTGTAGGCTAATTTTGTCTTCTCTAATTTTTCAGGTTGAAGATAACAATATCCCGGTTCCAACAGATATTTTTGCCGATATTTCTTAGCTCGGGACTAGTTTCGACATTTTCGGCAAGATATAGATATTTTTATTAGATGATATGATTTTTCTATCCTAATTGTCTTCTCTTATTTTTTTCAATTGAAGATGCCGATCTCCCGGTTCCAACGGAAATTTATGCAGATTTTTCAGACCTCACCGCTATTTTCTACCTTTTATTGTAGATATGGATATTTTATTACTTGATATGAATTTTATAGCCTACGTTTATCTCCTCTTATTTTTAACTTGGTCTCCCAGTTCCAACGGATATTTTTGCAGATTTTTCTGAACTCAGGGCCATTTTTTGTATTTTCTGGAAGATATCGATCGTTTTATTAAATGTAATGCTTGTTTGGCCTAATTTTTTCTTCTCTTATTTTTCGTGTATGATGGCGATCTCCCGAAACTAACAGATATTTTTGGGGAATTTTCTGTTCTATGGCCTATTTTCGGTATTATCTGGAAGATATCGATCGTTTTATTATATGATATGATTTTTGGCCAAATTTTGTCTTCTCTTTTTTCGTTAAATTTGATGATCTCTCGGTTCTGACGGATATTTTTGCAGATTTTTCTAAGCTCGAGAATATTTTCTACATTTTATGGAAAACAAGAATCTTTATATTAAATGAAATGATTTTTATTGCCAAATTGTCTTCTCTTATTATCCAGTTGAACTTGGCGATATCCTAGTTCTGACAGACATTTTTTCAGATTTTCTGAGCTGGGTGCTATTTTCTTTACTTTATGGAATATATGGATCTTTTTATTAAATGATATAATTTTGATAGCTTAAGTTTGTCTTCTATTATTTCAGGTTGAAGATGACGATCTCTCGGTTCCAACAGACATTTTTGTGGATTTTTCTGAGCTCCGGGCTATTTTCTACATTTTATGGAAGATATGGATCATTTTATTAAATGATATGATTTTTTATAACCTAAATTTGTTTTCTCTTATTTTCTAGTTGAAGATGGCAATCTTTATATTGAATGATATGATTATTTGGCCTAATTTTGTCTTCTCTTATATTTCAGTTGAAGATGGCATTCTCTCGGTCCCAAAGGAATTTTTTGCGGATTTTTCTAAGCTCCGTGCTATTTTTCACATTTTTGGAAGATTTGGAATGTTTATTAATGATATGATTTTTAGCCTAATTTTGTCTTCTCTTAATTTCCAGTTGAAGTTGGCGATCTCTCGGTTCCAACAGACATTTTTGCTGATATTTCTGAGCTCCGGGATATTTTCCATATTTTCTGGAATATATGTATAGTTTATTAAATGCTACCAGAGAAGACATCATTAGGCCAATAAATGTCCGATGGAACTGGTAAATCGCCATCTTCAACTTAAATATAAGAGAAGACAAAATTTAGAACTGGAAAATCATCTTCATCTATAAAAATGTCTGTTCTAACCTGGATATCGCCATCTTCAATTGAAAATATTTTATATATCATTTTCCGAGCTTGGTGCTCTTTTGTACATTTTATGAAAGATATGCATCTTTTTATTAATTGATATGATTTTCCTAACCTAAATTTGTCTTCTCTTATTTTCCAGTTGACGATGGAAATTTTCCATATTTTTGGAAGATATGGATTGTTTTATTAAATGCTATGATATTTTGGCCTAATTTTGTCTCCTCTTATTTTTTCCAGTTGAAGACTGCGATCTCCCTGTTCCAACTGACATTTTTGCGAATTTTTTTGAGCCCCGGCCTATTTTCCACATTTTTGAAATATAATGACTGTTTTATTAAATTCTATGATTTTTGTCTATTTTTGTCCTCTTAGATTTTTTCGTTGATGATGGGAATCTCCCGGTTCCCACGGATATTTTTGAGGATTTTTCTGAACTCATGGCTATTTTAGGTATTATCTGGAAGATATCGGCCATTTTATTAAAAGATATGATATTTTGGCCTAATTTTGTCTTTTCTATTTTTCGTTAAATATCCGTGTTCTCCCGGTTTCGACGGATATTTTTACAGATTTTTCTGGGATCGGGGAAATTTTCTACATTTTATGAAAAATAAGAATCTTTATATTAAATGATATGATTTTTATTGCCAAATTTTGTCTTCTCTTATTTTTAAGTTGAATTTAGTGATCTCCCAGTTCTAACAGACATTTTTGCGGATTTTCTGAGCACGGTGCAATTTTCTTTATTTTTGGAAGATATGGACCTTTTTATTAAATGATATGATTTTTATAGCTTAAGTTTGTCTTCTATTATTTTTAAGTTGAAGATGAAGCTCTCCCGGTTCCAACAGACTTTTTTGCAGATTTTTCGAAGCTCAATGTTATTTTCTACATTTTTTGGAAGAAATGGATCTTTTATAAAATGATATGATTTTTATAACATAAGTTTGTCTTCTCTTATTTTCCAGTTGAAGATGGTGATCTTCAACTGAAATATAAGAGAAGACTTAATTCGGAAACAGGAAATAACCATCTTCATATGTAAAAATGTCCACTGTAATAATGATATCGCCATCTTCAACTGAAAATATTTTTATATATTACTTTTTGAGCTTGGTGCTATTTTCTAAATTTTATGAAAGATATGGAAGTTTTTATTAAATGACTTGTCGAAAATATGGCGATATTTTTGAAGATGTGGATATTTTTCTGAGCTTGGGGAAAATAAAAAGCTATTTTACATCGCCATAGCACAAAAAAATCCACAAAAATATCCGTTGTTTCCGGGAGATCTCCATCATCAACGAAAAAAATAAGAGAAGAAAAAATTAGGCCAAAAGTATAACATTTAATAAAATGAACGATATCTTCTAGAAAATACAGAAAATATCCCCAAGTTCAGAAGAATCCACAAAAATGTCCGTTGGAACTGGAAGACCGCCATCCTCAAGTGAAAAATGAGAGAATATAAATGAGGGCTATAAATATCTTATCATTTAGTAAAAATATACATATCGACAATACAATGCAAAAAACAACGTCGTGGTCTGAAAAATCCGCAAAAATTTTCGTTGGAACCGAGAGTTCGTCATCTTCAATTGAAAAATAAGAGAAGACAAAATTAGGGTAGAAAAATCATATCATTTAATAAAAAGATCTATATCTTACAGAAAATGTAGAAACTAGTCCCGAGCTGAGAAATATCGGCAAAAATGTCTGTTAGGACCGGGATATCGCCATCTTCAACTGAAAAATAAGAGAATTTTGTCCTAATCCTGGTTACAATGGACATTTTTATTGATGAAGATGGCAATTTCCCAGTTCCAAATTTTGTCTTCTTTTATATTTCAATTGAAGATGGCAATTTCCCGGTTCCAAATTTTGTCTTCTTTTATATTTCAATTGAAGATGGCGATTTTCCGGTTCCAACGGACATTTTTTTGGCCTAATTTTTTCTTCTCTAATATCATTTAATAAAATGATCCATATATTCCAGAAAATTTGAAAATTAGCTCGGAGCTTAGAACTATCCGCAGAAATGTCTGTTGGAACAGGGAGATCGCCAACTTCTACTAGAAAATAAGAAAAGACAAAATTAAGCCAATAATCATATAATTTAATAATAACGATCCATATCTTCCAAAAAATGTGGAAAATAGCTCGAAGCTCAGAAACAGCCTGATTTTTGCGATTTCTTAGTTCCAACGGATATTTTTGCAGATTTTTCTGAGCTCGGGGCTACTTTCTACATTTTCTCGATGATATGGATGTTTTTATTACATTATTTGATTTTTGTAGTCTAATTTTACCTTCTCATATTTTTCATTCGAAGATGGCAATATCCCAGTTCCAACGGACATTTTTATCGATATTTCTGAGCTCGAGATTAGTTTCAACATTTTCTGTAAGATATAGATCTTTTTATTAAATGATAAGATTTTTCTATCCTAATTTTGTCTTCTTTTTTTAATTTAAGATGGTGATCTCTCGGTTCCAACAAAAATTTTTTCGAATTTTTCTGAATTTGACGCTATTTTCTGCGTTTTATTGTTGATGTGGATATTTTTAAATGATATGATTTTTATAGGGTATGTTTATCTTCTCTTATTTTTCACTTGAAGTAGCGGTCTCCTAGTTCAACGGACTTTTTTGCGGATTTTTCTGAACTCAGGGTTATTTTCAGCATTTTCAGGAAGATATCGATCGTTTTATTAAATGTAATGCTTTTTGGCCTAATTTTGTCTTCTCTTTTTTGTTAATGATGGCGATCTCTTGGAACTAATGGATATTTTTACAGATTTTTCTGTGATATGGCCTATTTTCTGTATTATCTGAAAGATATCTATTTTTATTAAATGATATGATTTTTGGCCTAATTTTGACTTCTCTTTTTCGTTAAATTTAGTGATCTCTCGGTTCTAACGGATATTTTTGCGGATTTTTCTTAGCTCGGTGATATTTTCTATATTTTATGGAAAATAAGAATATTTATATTAAATGACATGATATTTATAGCCAACTTTTGTCTTTTCTTATTTTAGTTGAACATGGCGCTCTCCCGGTTCCAACAGACATTTTTTCGGATTTTCTGAGCTCGGTGCTATTTTCTTTACTTTATGGAAGATATGGATCTTTATATTAAATGATCTGATTTTAATAGCTTACGTTTGTCTTCTATTATTTTTTAAGTTGAACATGACGGTCTACCGGTTCCAACAAACATTCGTATGGATTTTCCTGAGCTCTGGGCTATTTTCTACATTTTAGGGCAGATATGGATCTTTTTATTTAATAATATGATTTTTTGGCCTAATTTTTTCTTCTCTTATATTTCAGTTGAAGATGGTATTCCTTGGTCACAAAGGAAATTTTTGCGGATTTTTCTGAGCTCCGGGCTATTTTTCATATTTTCTGAAAGATATGGAATGTTTTATTAAATGATATGTTTTGGCCTAATTTTATCTTCTCTTAATTTTCAGTTGAAGTCGGCGATCTTCGGTTCCAACGGACATTTTTGCGGAAATTTCTGAACTTCAGGATATTTTCCATATATTTTAGAATATATGGATTATTTTATTAAATGATATCAGAGAAGACAAAATTACGCCAAAAAATGTCTGTTGGAACCGGGAAATCGCCATCTTCTTCTATAAAAATATCAGTTGTAATAGGGATATCGCCATCTTCAACAGAAAAAGATTTTTATATATCATTTTCTGAGCTTGGTGCTCTTTTATACATTTTATGAAAGATGCGGAACTTTTTATTAATTGATATGATTTTTCTAGCCTAAATTTGTCTTCTCTTACTTTCTAGTTAAAGATGGCGATCTTTTTATTAATTGATATGATTTTTGACCTGATTTTGTCTTCTGTTATATTCTAGTTGAAGATGGCAATCATCTGGTTCCAATGGACATTTTTACATATTTTTCTGAGCTCCGGCCTATTTTCCATATTTTTGGAAGATATGGATCGTTTTATTAAATGATATGACATTTTGGCCTAGTATTGTCTTCACTTATTTTTCCAGTTGAAGATTGCGATTTCCTGATTCCACCGGACATTTTGCGGATTTTTCTGAACTCAGGATTATTTTCTAGATTTTTCTGGAAGATTTGGATCTTTTCATTACATTATATGAATTTTGTAGTCTAATTTTGTCTTCCCTTATTTTTTTAAGTTTAAGATGGCGATATCCCTGATCCAACGGACATTTTGGCCGATATTTCTGAGCTTGGGTCTATTTTTACATTTTCTGTAATATATGTATCTTTTTATTAAATGATATCAGTTTTCTAGCCTAATTTTGTCTTCTCTTATTTTTAATTGAGATGGTGATCTCCCGGTTCTAACGAAAATTTTTACGGATTTTACTGAACTCAATGCTATTTTTACATTTTATTATAAATATGGATCTTTTTATTTAAATGATTTGATTTTTGTGGCCTACGTTTGTCTTCTCTTATTTTTAGCTTGAAGATGCCGGTTTTCCGGTTCTAACGAAAATTTTTGCAGATTTACTGACATATGGGCAATTTTCTATATTTTTGGAAGATAACGATCGTTTTAATTAATGCTATGATATTTTTCTAATGTTGTCTTCTCTTAGATTTTTCATCGATGATGGCGATCTCTTGATTCCCACGGATGTTTTTGAGGATTGTTCTGAGCTATGTGCTATTTTTTGTATTATTTGGAAGATATTGATCATTTTATTAAATGATATAATATTTTGGCCGAATTTTGTCTTCTAGTTTTTTCGTTAAATTTTATGCTCTCCCGGTTCCAACGGATATTTTTGCAGATTTTTCAGAGCTTGGGGATAATTTAAACATATTAGAAAACTAAAAATCTTTATATTAAATGTAATGATTTAATTGCCTAATTTTGTCTTCACTTGCCTAATTTTATTGCCTAAATGGATATTTTTTCAGATTTTTTTGAGTTTGGGGCTATTTCTATATTTTCAGGAAGATATGTTTCTTTTTATTAAACGATATGATTTTTTGCCAAATTTTGTCTTCTCCAGTTTTTAAGTTGAATATGTCGATTTTTTCGGTTCCAATGGAGAGTTTGGCGGATTTTTCTGAGCTCGGAGCAATTTTTCAACATTTGCTAGAAGATATGGTTCTTTTTATTAAATGATATTAATTTTTGGCCTAATTTTATCTTTTCTTAGTTTTCAGTTGATGGCAATCTCTCGGTTCCAACAAACATTTTTTGGATTTTCTGAGCTCCAGCTTATTTTCCAAATTTTTTGGAAGATATGGATCGTTTTATTAAATGATATGATTTTTTGGCCTAATTTTGTCTTCTCTTATTTTTAAGTTGAAGACTGCGATCTCCCGGTTACGACGGAAATTTTTGCGGATTTTTTCTAAGTTTGGTTCTATTTTCTACATTTTCTAGAAGACTTGTATCTTTATATTAAATGATATGATTTTCATACCATAATTTTGTCTTCTCTTATTTTTCAATTGAAGATGGCAATCTCGTTTCAACAGATATTTTAATGGATTTTTCTGAGCTCGAGGATATTTTCTACATGTTCTAGAAAATATGGAGTTTTTATTTAAATGATATGATTTTTAATCTAAGTTTTGCTTATCTTATTTTTCAGTCTAAGATGACGATCTCCCGGTTCCATTGGATATTTTTGCGAATTTTTCAAAGCTCTGGCCTATTTTCTACAGTATATTAGAGATATGAATAGTTTTATTTAATGATATGATTTTTTGGCCTAATTTTGTTTTCTCTTAATTTTAAGTTGAAAGGTCCAATCTTCCCGTTCCATTTGACATTTTGCCGATTTTTCTAAGCCTGTGGCTATTTTCTCCCGGTTACAATGGACATTTTTGTTGATTTTTATGAGCTCCAAGCTAATTTCTACATTTTCTGTAAAATATGGATCTTTAAATTAAATGATATGATTTATATCGCATAATTTTGTTTTCTCTTATTTTTTAATGGCGATCTCCCGGTTCCAACGGACATTTTTGC
>CM061133.1:115052684-115198701 GCA_030789695.1 Scilla litardierei | reverse complement strand
CTGGGGGTCGGGCTGACCCGACGCTCCCGACTCCTCCTGCGGGAGCTCCTGCTCCGCCGTGATCGGTCTCTTGAATGGTGTCGTTCGCTTCTCCTGCGGTGGGACGACCGTGATCGATGAGACGATGCCGTCATCGATTCGCTGTTCGTCCCTTCGGTCTCTCTCCGGCTCCTTTCACGATGGGGCGAGGAGGCACGTGACCTCGCCTGACGGGAGCCGGACCGCGT
This sequence comes from Scilla litardierei, assembly GCA_030789695.1. Taxonomy (NCBI): domain Eukaryota; kingdom Viridiplantae; phylum Streptophyta; class Magnoliopsida; order Asparagales; family Asparagaceae; genus Scilla; species Scilla litardierei. The sequence continues at coordinate 115,198,474 of CM061133.1, read as the reverse complement.
GAACCGACGCTCTGTGTTCGGTTTCCGGGTCCCGTGGTCGTAGACCACCGCGGACCGTAAGTACGGGGGACCCCCCGCCCATCGGTGGCTATCGTTCAACGCGCCCCCGTCGGACGGCGCGGGGCCGACAAGCTGCTGTACCGTCGCGACCAACGTCTGGAGGTTCGCGTTGGTCTCCTGAGCCAGGGCACGGAGCTGTTCCTGTGTGGCTAGTTCTGAGCCGCTGGTCTCTTCGATTGAGTGGGCGGGGTGGCCGTCGACGTGCGTGTCCTCGGGGTTGCCATTAGATGCGCCATTCCCCTCCTCTGGGATGGGGGTCATGCGTTTCCTTCCATTGCTGGCTCGTGCCATTGTTGGTGTGGTTTTCTGCTTCGTGGGATGATCTTCGGTTCCCACAGACGGCGCCAGATGTTTCAGAGTGTTTTCTCACTACAAAGCGTTGACCGTGGAGAACCCGGTCAACGTGGTCAAGGGGCCCGCTTTGGGTCCCTCAAGGGCTTCGAACCGGTGCAGAAGGGTCGAGGGGAAGCCTCGGCCCTGGTTGAGACGCTCGGCCTCGGACTGACGTGCTCGGGCTCGGCTGATAGGGGGACGAGGGGGAGCCTCGGTCGCCCGGGTAGATGCACATCCGGCGGGTGGCGAGGGAGAGTCTCGGGCCCGACTGGACGCTCGGCCTCGGTTGGGTGTGCTCGGCCTCGGCAGGCTGACGGTGAGGGGAAGCCTCACTGTCCGGTTGATCGAGTGGTCGGAGAGGGGCGAGGGGTAGCCTCGGCCCGTTGATCAGCTGTCCACCTGCGTAGACGAGAATGCTCGTCAGGGGGCCGGACCTTGGTTCCGGCCAAATCCCCTCCGATGCCTAAGTCAGATAGAGATCTGAGAAAGGAGGCCCGGCGGAGACGGTCCGACTCGTGAGGAGATCGTGACGGCGTCTCTCGGCGCGAGCGGGGGAGGAAGGAGATGAATTGGGGGAACGAGGTCGTTGATGGAGTACCTTAGGTTTTGTTACCTGAGATGCGGTCCCTTTCTTCGTCGTCTTCCTGGCCCTTTTGTAGAGCCCCGGCGTGATCGCCTCTGACCCACGTCCCACGCCTGCCATTGATCGTGCCCCATTAGTCCCCCCTTGCCGTCGTTCTCTCCGCCCTGCCAGCACCTCCCCATTATCGCTCTTTAGTGGTCGCGCGTCCGGGGGAGTGGTTTTCGCAGGAGTGGGCGAGCGACCAACAGGTTATTGGGGCCGGGTCGGATCGACGTTCGAGAAGGTCCCTTGTAGGGCCTTTGTCGAATGGGCTTTGAGGACGCAGATGGGCTTTTGACCAGTTGTCGGGCTCCTGGGCTCGTGCTTTACGGGTCTCGGCCAAATAGGCGTAACATCATCATTTGACACCTCCTTAGCTAGTTCACGGCTTTGCAACTCAGAAACTCGCTTAGGCAACACTTTAGTAAGGAATTCATATTCAACCTCCTCACACCCTTATTGTGGCGCAAGAAGAGCCTCATAATAAGATAGTATAACATCCCTAACAGCCTCCAGATCATCCACTCTAGTGCCATCCTCCTATGAAATAGCTCGAATCTTGCTTCTACTATGATGTTGCTTTAGAGCATGAAAAAAGAAGGAAGAGTTTTGGTCACCCAAATTCATCCATTGCACACGAGATTTTTGCCTAAGAAAGCTCTCTTCCACCTTAGTAATAGCCATATACTCATTAAGGAGCCTTGACTCCTCTAAATGTAAGGTAGAATCAAGTGGAGACGCTTGTATCAACCGCTGCATAGACTTCAAAGATTCTTTTGCAACATTAACACATGAAGAAACCTTAGAAAAGTGCTCCTTATTAAATTCTTTCAAGGCTTTTTTAACCATCTTCAACTTACGGCATAACCTGAACATAGGAGTATCTGTAACATGCATCTCCCACACACGAGCAACTAAAGAGAGAAAGTCAGGATGATCTGCCCAAAAATCAAAAAATTTGAATGGAATTCTCCTCTTAGGAAGGGGTACTAGAGTAACAATCATATGACTATGGTCTGAAACTCCAGAAAGTAAGAAAGAAGCATTAACACATAGAAAAACACACTCCAAGTGAATATTAGCCAGTACCCGATCAAGAAGTCGAAATATATGATTTAGAAACTGTCTATTAGACCATGTGTATGCACATCCATCAAATCAAACATCATCCAATCCTACCTGATCAAGACATCTTCCAAAGTCATCCTTCTATGAAGGCCAATCCTCAGAACCACCTACCACCTCAAGTGGGGGTACGTACTGCATTAAATTCTCCTAGAGGCAACCAAGGATCGTCTGAGAAAATAACCCCATAAGAAATCAAATCAGCCCATAACTCCACACGAGTAGTACGAGAAGTAGAACCATAAACCATGGAGACAACACAGCTCCAACTATCATCATTAGCCTTCACCTTATAATGCATAACCTAATCCGTGGCACGAACAAAAGTAACATGTACATCACACGGATTCCAACAAACCCACACACGGCCATGTGGTGAAACCTCATAGTTATACAAGAACTGCCAAGAAGGAAGAACTTTCCATGAGACAGTCTCCACATTATGCTCATGCACATGAGTCTCCACTAAACCACAAAAAGATAACCCATTTTCAGAAATAAAATTTCTTACCTCCTTTTGCTTCAAGGGATTATTTAAATATCTAACATTCCAACAACCAAAAATCATGGAAAATAATGTAAGATGTAACTATATCAAAATTTACTGCCAACGCCCCCCACGAGGGGAGTTACGCTTCTTACTCTTCTTCTTCCCACCTGACCCCATTTTATTATTCTTCAATGAATAATTTGCTTTCCATGCCAAAGAGTTCCGCAAAATTGGCTTACTATCAGAAAACTCCCAACCACATACATTTGTAAACAAATTAGGAGGCACTCCCCCTCAATGCAAACAGAATTAGTATCAAGAACCTCATCACTTTGTATTGGCTGATTACAACCCATCAACACATTACAATTCTCCTCTTTTGTTCCACCATCCCCATCTAAAATAACATTATTAGAAGTCACCTCATCCTTATGCTCATCACTAGAATTAGCAACCAAAACAATAGGAGAAGTTGTGGAAGAAGTCTTCTTGCTAACCACCATCATCCACCCACCATTCTCATCTGGACTTGTGGCAGGTTTTGAAACACCCTCAACACTCCCTTGGGTTTGCTTCTCCTTATCCTTCACTGGGACCCAATTCTTAGTAGGTTTAGGATACCTCTCTTGTTCATGCTTCTCACCATCATTCTTGCCTTCATGACATTGGCTAGTAGCATGCCCAAAAACTCCACATGTATCACACTTAGTAGGAATCCATTCAAAATCAGCCTTATAGGGACCCAAACACCATTAGAGCATCATAAGTCAAAGTCATGAATTACAGCCACTGAAGCATTGATCTCAACACATACTCGGGCAAAGCTCAATCTAGTACGTGCAATAGTAACATGGTCTGCATATAATGGTCTCCCCACTTCACGTGCAACATAGCTCAACCCGTCTAGTGTCCAAAATTCCAAGGGTATGTCATAAAGCCTGACCCAAATCGGTATCTTCTTTAAATCCTCCTTAGAAATTGTAAGATTTGGTTGCCATAGCTTAAGAACAAAAGGATGATTAGCAATATGCCAAGGAGCCCTCTCCAAAATTTTCATAGCGCTATCAACATTATCAAATTTGAAGAAGAAAAACCATTTTCAGATGATAAAACCTCACGTAGACCAAATTTGTCCCACAGTTTATGAGCTATTGTGTTGACCACCACATAGTGGAGCTTCTTCCCTACACAATACCCAATTAAAGTGCTCTTCCACATATCACGACCCATTGCTAAAACCGTTGCAGGAGGAGCAACCTTCAAACGTCCAGCTTCATTTTTGGCCTCAAAAAAATTTTAATTTTGGAAACACACGACCTAGACTCCACTTTGGCCCATTAACAATATCTACTTAACTATATGGAGATTTACTATCCTTATTACCCAGATTAGTTACATTATGAGAGTTATGGTCCACTACCACATTATTATCTCCATATAAGACATGTGTACCAGATTTGGAATATAATATGCCCCATTACTAGGAATATTACTTTCTAAACTAGAAGAACTAGCCAAATATGCATTAATGGCCCTGAATGCATCAGATTTAGACTTTAATACTCCTTATTACTTTCCAAAGTAGGAGAGCTCACCATATTCAAATTTGAATTTGAACTAATAGCATTGCTTGCATCAGATTTAGAATTTAAATGCCTTCATAACTAGGAATATTACTTTTCAAAGTAGGAGAACGTACCAAATTAGAAATAAATGACTTTCTTGCATCAGATTTAGCAAGTTCCAATAGAGAAGGAAATCTGATGCAAGAATACATTTGATTGATTAAAGAATACATTTGTTTTGCCTCTCTTCTTTCTATTGGAAGATGTAGAATTCTTCTTGAAGCTACAATCTTTATCTTCGATCATCAAATCCACTTTACGAGCTTTGATTGATCCTTGAGTGACATCCATTGCTAATTGATCTTCATGATATATGTATGCAATGGAATAACGGCTAGTAGGAGATTAATCACAAGTATTTATGTTTGCTCATCATTAAAACCAAGTAAGGAGAAGTCCAATACTCAACATTCTCCCTCTTTTGGTGATGACAAACAAACATAAACAAAAAGATAAATAATTGTGCTTAAAAAATGCTTACTCCCCCTATATAGATGCCAATCAAGTTAGTCAATATAAGTATTGATCAATTAAAGCAAATATGTAAGATATGCATGAATGAAATGATATTAAGATTAGAAGTTTAGGATTTTTCAATCAAAGTTCATTATATCTTACTCCCCCTGAATCTAAGGCAACTTCAATCTTAGATTCAAGTTTAGATTATACTTAGCACAAAATTATGATTTGTTTATTTCTTTCACCCTATAGCATTATCCAAAAAAGAGGGAGTTGAAAAACAACAACAATAGTGCTAAATTAGAACTAAAACAATCATGAGAGTCTAAAGAATGTGATACATATATAATGTGATGCCAAAAAAACATGAAAATATGAAGGCGTATCACACACATTATATATCAAAACTCATCAAAGTAAAAAAAGCAAGTAGTTGACTGAAGGAATGGAAGATTCGTTATACAACTAGTCTCGTTACATAAGATATATATAAGAGAAGCATATTAGAGAGACAATTGCATAACATATATATAATGACCACACCAGATAATAGAGACTGAATATGAAGCAACATCATATATATATGGGAATAATGGGTATCATACTCCATATGAGAGCCTCTCTCATACGCCCTCTCACATAAAGCACCCAAGTACAAGCTCACATGGGCTTGTACTTGGTTGTACTTGGGTGTTTTATGTGAGAGGGCGTATGAGAGAGGCTCTCATATGGCGTATGATAGCCATTATTTTATATATATATATATATATATATATATATATATATATATATATATATATATATATATATATATATATATATATATATATATATATATATATATATAAGGAGTGATACACGGAGTTATAAAAAGTAAATAACATCTCCGTATACATCAAAAGTGTATCCCAACATCATCAACAAACCAAAAGTATGGAGAAACATCATCATCCAGATATACATCATCTACCAAATGAACAGACTCAGTATCCCAACCCTAAAAAAATCTAAAGCCTAGAGTGAGTGTCGTCAAGCACTGAACATTATCAATCACGAGCAGCAGCACCTGAATCCTCAAGAGCAGACATGTCGACATAAAAGCCATGGGTATCCTGATCGTCTCCAGAAAGAGCAACAGCATCAGCAGCAGTAACAGGTAACCTGGAGGAGCCTGAGAAGTAACATGCTCAGCAGCTGCTGCTAAAGGGTCAGGAACCTCTGTGACAATAGGCTCGAAAACTGAAGGCTGAGTGGGTTGAACATAAGGAACGAACTAACGAAGGTGTAGGAGGATATATGCCTATAAGTCTATTTATCCTTAGTATACGTCTTGGTAAGGTATTATATATTATCAATTATCCTAAGTATGAATTCGATGAATCATATACTTAAATAATTTACTTAGACTTATAGTTGGGTCCTTATGTATCCAGATAAGATCTCTATTATGAGTAGTAGGTGACCGAATAGAAACTTAAGTCTTAAACGGTTCGTGGTCATAGATGTGTTGAGAACTGGATATCGGCACATCAGACAGACCACTGTGTCTTTGTCTTACCTTAGGGTAATGATGATCTCATAGTCATTCGACTTGGTGAAATCAGAGACGATACACAGGTGCTCATTGGAGAATGAGTTCACGGAACGACCAACTTAGATTTATTATATGGTTAAATTTAACTAAATTGTCTATAATAACTCTAGGGTGATGATATGTAAGCTGGTCCTTAAGACCTGAAGTCATTTGTACGAACCTGTGAGCGAACGGTGTCGCTTAGACCTATGATCTAGCTTCGAGGCTAGGCCTGCTGAAAGATCTTAGGTTGGGTTATGCCTAAAGCTCTCGAGACGAGTAGATGACTAAGATGATATTTGTCTCTTCCGTTAAAGGGTAGTTACTGTCACATGCTCAGTACGGTCTTTGTGTTAATCCTCGGTCGGGGTACGTTGTAAGATGTACAACGTGAAGACAACAAAGACCGCCATATACTGACCAATGTTGTCTAATGGGGTTGACAGTAAACCGTACCCTAGGCCAATAGAGACAGAGTCTTGACGAATGGACTATAGCTAATGGTATTCATCACTGACACAGCCAAAGTGAACCCAACGATACCTTTGTCAATGGGTCGATCACGTAATGATGATTCTGAAACAGGGACGACAACTGCTGCTCGTGGTGACCATCATCTAGGGGTTTCGAGCCCCAAGTTGTAGTAAGGTCAGTCTGTAGGGTCTCACATCGAGTAGTATTCGTGTCTTAGTAATAGGAAGATATATAAGGGGAATTCATTCGATGAAATGGAATAGTTAAGTTCACAAGCTAGTTGTGAGACTAAGTCGTAGATGGGGACAATGTTGCATTCAATGCAAACAAGATTAAACGTGTCGTAAATTGGTTATGACAATATTCGTAGGAACAAAAGCATTGGAAAGGGTTACCTGGTTGATGGGATCGTCCCGGTCTAAACACAGGTTCAAACCGCGTCCAAACAGGGCTCAAACGAGCTCGGAAACGCAAAAAACAGTCGAAGGCAAAAGTGGGTTAGACCCACTTGGGCAAACGGGTCAAATCGCTAAGCTTAGCGGGTGCGCCCGTAACTTAAGTTAATTAGGGTTTTTTGAAACCCTTTTGACGGCTACGAAAATTGACTTTTTGCCCATCTTTGGACAATTTTTTAGGTGTCAAACGAAGTCGGAATTCGTCACCGTTTGTTCCTACGCGTTCACCATTCGAAGCCCTTAGAAATGATATCTTGTTTGGTGTCTAAAGTTTAATGGATGAAGATATTTAATTCGTTGAAGTTAGCCTTTGTGAAAAGCTTACTAAACTTCAATTAGCCAAATTAAATCCATCTTCTTTAATCTTTGTCCCACATTGCTCGCAACGAAAAGAGAGGTACCGACTCCCTATATAAATAGGGGTGCACTCTCTTCGTTGAAAAATACACCAAGTCTTCAATCGAGTAGCTCCGAATTTTGAACAAGCTCGATCTACGACTTAAAATATTCTTCTTTCTTCTTCCTATTCTCCTGACGGGTCCTAGCATGACTTGGAAAGGGGGTTTGGATTCGGATCCAGACGTCTAAGACATGGGTCTGCTAAAGTGAAACCTTCTACCGCAAGTGATCGGCTCGGAGGCGGGTGTCGGCTCGGGTGGATCAGTTCGAAGGTGCGAGGCGGCTCGGGTAGATCGAGTCAAGGTGGTTCGGTTACGAGGAGCGTAAGAAGTCGGTGCGGTACATCTTGCTCGGCCAGGGTTGAGATTACGGGTATGTTCTTTAGAGCTTTTTAGTCTAATTTAATTTCGTCGCAGTAGGATATATCCCTCTTGGGATGGTCAGATCCACCCCAAGTTAGCATAGATCAGGCTAGGTTCTGGCTCTCTAAGGGCCTAGCTAAAATGTTTAGCTAGCATGTTTTTATTTTCCGCTGCGCTTTATGCCTATGTGGTCCGTTCGACTTAGGACGGGCACAGATCTGAGCTCTGAGTGTACGCCAAAACCCTTCAGTGGTATCAGAGCCTCGTTATGCTTGTAGATCTTGACTTGTGGCGATCTTAAATTATTAAAATTGCTTGTTTTTGAACATACGTATATTTTAACTTTATGTTAAAATTGGTTAAACAAATTTTTTGTGTTTTAAAAATTATTTTTGTAACATGAAAATTTTGGGGACGTTTTAAGTTTTATGTGATAAATTTAATAAGTCTTCTTTGTTTAAATGTTTTAATTTTTTTTTTATTTTATGAGATAAAATAATTTTAGTAAGCATTTAAAAGTTTTTAAAGTGTATGTAACATTAATAAAAAATTGTACTTCATGAGATGATATTAAAAATTTATTTCTTTTAGTTACATAAGGATTGAAAGATTTTTTATCTTTATCTGAAAGTTTTAAAATTGATTTCAACGATTTTAAAAATGTTTTAAAATTATTTTGTAGTATATGTAACATAAAGGAAATTTTTTTTTCATGCGATTGAATTAAAAATTAATTTATTTTAGTTACATAAAGTTTTGAAGATTATTTTATAAGATAATTTAATCTCAAAATGTTTGATTAATTTTAAAGCTTAGTTTGTATTTAAAATTATTTGATAATTTTTATAAACCTAATTTTATGTGATAAAAATGTTTCAAGCTTTAAAATTTTAGATCTTTAAATTTAAATTTAAATGTTAAATTTTTAGATTAGCAAGTTAATTATTTATGTTGTATATAATTTTAACTTGCATGTTCTCTTTATATGTCACATTATTGAACCTTTAATTTATGTGATTAAATTAGTTGGTTAATATTTAATGGACATGATGAATATATTATTCATGGACCCTTTAGATTAGCTATTTATTGATTAAAAGTTTATAAGATAAATTTTTAATGACAAGTGACATGCTATGTTTTAAATGAACAAATACAACATCAAAACCTAATTCCCGATTAGGGTAGTCCCTTTAATTGACAATCATTATCATAAATTTTTTAAATAATGATTATCATTAAATGAATATTTTTGTAATATGTTGTAACTGTTTTTATTAAAATCCTTATAAAAATTGGGGTAGCACGATGAACAAAACGAGCCTTATATTTGATAAGGATCTAATTAAAGTCATCAAACAAATCCATAAAAATTTCAAATTTTAAGGATCAACTAGTTGATAAGGATTAACTAGTATTTATTAAAAACTATTTAGTTGATGGACGAACATAGAATTGATGAACCTCATTCAATGGATCATGATGTCGGTCAATATGCTTGGCTAAGTTTGCTAGACCACCCTAGCTAGACTAGGGGCTAAGTGGTCCTGGCTTACTCAATTCCCTGGCCGCATCCACTGGACCGCAAATAGTCGAATCATATCTGTGTAAGTCCATCGACTATACCTAAGTCAAATATGATAATAATCTTATTCAAGATAAATCGTAGCCCTCCTTGTTTTAGGAGTTGGCAACTGTAAGACCCGTATTACGGCTGTTGAGCTGCACTCAAGCTGTGACATGGCAATCTTATAGAAACTGATTTCTTGATAACATCTTGACTTGACCTAAACCATCGTGCCGTGCATACACCGAGCGTCGACGTAAGTCTAACCAAAGATGTAGTCTAAGACCTGACCCAAACCGACGTGTCGTGCATACACCAAGCACCGGGGCAAGTCAGGCTAGACGCGAAAACAAGGGTCCGACTAGGCTAGCCATTGTGATTTGGACGAGCACACTAATGATCACAAATGACTAAGGGTAAAAATCGAAAGGGAATCAAATTTAATATGATTGACGATGAGTTCGTCTACCAACTGCAGAGTCGAACAACTTGACACACTCAAAGTTGTCAGACTCAGGATAGTCGAATCCCTCTCCCATAAATGTTATTGTATAATAAATTGTTTATAATTATGGCTTTAATAAATTTAGTAGGAGAATATATGTTTGTTAAAAACCATTGAAACTAAACAACAAACATATACCGACTAAGTATCTACTAAATCGCAGAATGGATTCGAGTCTAAAGTATATGGTAGAGCGGAATGTTCTTGATGGGACCAACTATAAGGATTCGCTTAGAAACATTAAGTTATTCCTTTCTCTAGCCGGGATTGGATACGTGCTGTTCGAGGATCCTCTGGAAAAGCCGGACGAAGATGCAACGCCTGAGGAGAAGAAAGCCTACAAGGAGTACCAGAGGGATACCGAGAAGGCCAGGTGCCTTACTCTGGCTTCAATAAACAATGATCTGCAACGGAAGCATGAACATATCGATGTTCAGAGCATGCTTCTCAATGCAGAGGAATTGTTTGGCAAGCGGTCAAGATCTGCCAAGTTTGAAGCCACAAGCAACCTCTGAGGCATTAAGATGGGAACGGGCCCCGTACAAGATTACGTGATTAAGATGATCGGGTACGTGGAAGATGCCGCCCAATTGGGTTTTGTCCTGGACAATGAGATGTCCATGGACATCATCCTTAAGTCTTTGACCCCAGACTTCAAACCTTTCATACTAGTTTCATTATGAACAGTATTGAAACGGATCTTCCCGGCCTCCTCAACAAGCTTAGGCAGTTTGAGGAGATCAAAAAAACCGACTGTGTTGGTTGTTGGCTCTGCTTCTTCAGACCAGCCGAAAGGCAAGGGTAAGAAGAGGCAGGTCCCACAACTAGCTAAGGTGAAGAAGGGAAAAAGAAGGCAAAGGGGGCTCCGTCCAAATCCGAATGCTTTCACTGCCATAAAATAGGCCATTGGAAGAGGAACTGTAAGGTTTACCTTGCAAAAAAGAAGAAGGGGCATACTGATGCCTCTACCTCATGTACAACAAATTCAATTTAATAAAGCATAATTATTTCCAAAAATACTTTATCACATAGTATGAGAAACTAAGACATATATGTAATGTATACAGGTGGCTGATATAAGGCAGAGGATGGAAGAAAGTTCCGAGGACGGTCGGCATCTGAGCAATCGTTGCTGCTGGGGCCGTGCGAGGACTTTAAGAGACGTGAAGAAGAAGGAACTGATACTTATTTCCTTTTATGAATAAAATGTATCGTTCCTTAAGTTAAAACAATGATTGAGTGTTTAATGCTCAAGGTTTATTATAATAAACATATTATGATTCATTTTTATGAATCCATTGCTTTAATAAAATGTCTTGGGGAATGTGCTTCCTTTTGAAATTGTGATTTGTTGCGAATGGCTTAAATTTCTGTGAATGTGGATGTCTGAGCTAGTTGCATTAATTCTCGAGCTGACAAGCAGAGCATCTGAATAATTTGATTATTTGGAGCCGACTTAATTGTATAGCCAGTTGATAGATAAATATAAGTTCCAGGAGCGTATAAATTATGTATGATCACAATTATACGCATGATAAGATTGATTCTTAATTCAAACTACGTTTGATTCTTAAGAGTTATTATTAAATGTAGTTAAGGGAATAGTACTAAGATGGACGTTTAACTGTGTAAGCCAATATCAAGATTCCTTAAATCGATCTTGATGTGACTCATTCGTCAAATCCAACCCGACACTGATACGTTCCATCTAAGCACTTCTTAATTGGTTATGCTTATCATATATATTCTAAATATGATTTAGATATATAATAGAAGCATTTAACCAGATAATTCTTAAAGTCCGTGGGAGCTAGCTCATATACTTAGTTCTGGTTTCTCGGACTAAGTAAAAAGGTTTCCAACTTATTTGAATCATCTATATAAGACATTGAATCAAAATAGTTTTGATGTAATTGAATATATAGGACTTAAGGTGCCACTTATGTACTTGACATATTGACACAAAATAATTGGAATGAGCTAAGACAGACTTATAGAAATGTTAGACCATACATCAAGATTGTAAGAGCTAATTGTTAGCTATACAAAGAAAAGAAATTGATCCAAATCAGTTTTCGAGGATCAACCTTGTGAGATCAAAAGATGTATAAATAAAAATCCATTTAAATGAATTATAGATACTCGTTAGTAAATTCACTCTAAGGTTTAACATATGATGGTCTGATGTGTTTGATATGCTATAACAGTATGAGATACCGAGTTAGATAGCCTAAGTGCAAGTGGGAGATGTAGGAGGATATCTGCCCATAAGGCTATTTATCCTTAGTATACGTCTTGTTAAGATATTATATGGTATCAATTATCCTAAGTATGAATTCGTTGAGTCATATACTTAGATAATTTCCTTAGATTTATAGTTAGGTCCTTACGTATCCAGATAAGATCTCGATTATGAGTAGTAAGTGGCCAAATAGAAACTTAAGTTTTAAACGGCTCGTGGTCATAGATGTGTCGAGAACTGGATATCGGCACATCGGCCAGACCACTGTGTCTTTGTCTTACCTTAGGGTAATGATGATCTCATAGCCATTCAACTTGGTGAAGTCGGAGACGAGACACATGTGCTCATTGGAGAATGAGTTCACTGAATGAACAACTTAGAGTTATTATATGGTTAACTTTAACTAAACTGTCTATATAACTCTAGGGTGATGATAAGCTGGTCCTTAAGACCTGAAGTCATTTGTACGAACCTGTGAGTGACCAGTGTCGCTTAGACCTATGATCTAGCTTCGAGACTAGGCCTGCTGAAAGATCTTAGGTTGGGTTACACCTAAAGCTCTCCAGGCAAGTAGATGACAAAGATGTGATTCGTCTCTTCCGTTAAAGGGAAGTTAGTGTCACAGGCTCAGTACGATCTTTGTGTTAATCCTCGACCGGGGTACGTTGTAAGATTTACAACGTGAATACAACAAAGACAGCCGTATACTGACCAATGTTTTCTAATGGGGTTGATAGTAAACCGTATCCTAGGCCAACAGAGACACAGTCGTGACGAAGGGACTATAGCTAATGGTATTCATCACTAACACAGCCAAAGTGAACCCAACGATACTTTTGTCAATGGGTCGATCACGTAATGATGATTCTGAAATAGGGATGACAACTGCTGCTCGTGGTGACTGTTGTATAGGGATTTCGAGCCCCAACCTGTAGTAAGGTTAGGCTGTAGGGTCTCACACCGAGTAGTGTTCGTGTCTTAGTAATAGGAAGATATATAAGAGGAATTCATTCGATGAAATGGAATGGTTAAGTTCACAAGCTAGTTGTGAGACTAAGTCGTAGATTGGGACAATTTTGCATTCGATGCAAACAAGATTAAACATATCGTAAATTGGTTACGACAATATTTGTAGGAAAAAAAGCATTGGAAAGGGTTACATGGTTGACGGGATCGTCCCGTTCTAAAAAAAGGTTCAAACCGCGTCCAAAACAGAGCTTAAACGAGCCCGGAAACACAAAAAACAGTCGAAGGCAAAAGTGGGCTAAACCCACTTGGGTAAACAGGTCAAACTGCTAAGCTTAGCGGGCGCGCCCGCAACTTAAGTTAATTATGGTTTTTTGAAACCCTTTTGACGGCTACGAAAATTGACTTTTTGCCCATCTTTGGGCAATTGTTTGAGGTGTCAAACGAAGTCGGAATTCGTCGTCGTTTGTTTCTACGCGTTCACCATTCGAAGCGGTTCGAAATGATAGCTTGTTTTGGTGTCTAAAGTTTAATGGATGAAGAGATTTAATTTGTTGAAGTTAGCCTTTGTGAAAGGCTTACTAAACTTCAATTAGCCAAATTAAATCATTCTTCTTTAATCTTTGTCCCACATTGCTTGCAACGAAAAGAGAGGTGTCGACTCTTATATAAATAGGGGTGCACTCTCTTCGTTGAAAAATACACCAAGTCTTCGATCGAGTAGCTCCGAATTTTGAGCAAGCTCGATCTACGACTTAAACTATTCTTCCTCTCTTCTTCCTATTCTCCCGACGGGTTCTAGCAAGACTTCGAAAGGGGGTTTGGATTCGGATCCAGATGTTTAAGATGCGGGTCTGCTCAAGTGAAACCTTCTACCGCAAGTGATCGGCTCGGAGGCGAGTGTCGGCTCGGGTGGATCACCTCGAAGGTGCGAGGCGTCTCGGGTGGATCGAATCAAGGCGGTTCGGCTACGAGGAGCGTAAGGAGCCGGTGCGGTACATCTTGCCCGCCCCAGAGTTAAGATTACGGGTATATTCTTTAGAGCTTTTTAGTGTAATTTAATTTCTTCGCAGTAGGATAGATCCCTCTTGGAGTGGTCAGATCCATCCCAAGTTGGCATAGATTGGGCTAGGTTCTGGCTTTCTCAGGGCCTAGCTAAAATGTTTAGCTAGCATGTTTTTATTTTCCGCTGTGCTTTATGCCTTTGTGGTCCGTCCGACTTAGGACATGCATAGATCTGAGCTTTGAGGGTACGCCAAAACCCTTCAGAAGGTGCTCAAGATGTGCTGGAAAAGGAATGCCCATGTGTTGGAAAGATAGATGAAAAGGCTCGTACAAACCATATAACCCTAATATCTTCTTGTCGAGCTCGAAAAGAAGGGATTTATGGTATGAGGAGCAGAAGATGATGGGGCTGATGAAACGACTGGAGGTGAAACAGTTGATGTAGAAGGGCATGAAGAAGATTGTATCTTCTTTGATGCCGTCAGTAGAGCCGAAGTGGACTTCGACTTTGCTGCCGTATCAAGATGAGGACCAAGAGGCAAGGGTTCATAAGGGGTCACATCAATGCCGAAGTGGCGAACGATGTGAGTAAGAATTCCTCCATAAGGAATATGAGAGGAGGAGGAAGTGAACTCTACCCGGTCCATACGATCAAGGAGGACCCCGGCCTAATTCACTGACATGCCAGATAGGATAGCATACATGCACTGAAGAATCTCCTGAGATGGCTGATTAGATGATCCATACTTCGACAAGATGTTGGGCTTACCACAAGGTGAACAGCCCAGCGTCGAGTAGAGAACATGGATGCATTGATGCCAGAGAAATGGAGGAATCAGAGTAAACATGTCCTGAAGGACAACCTGGTCAAGATCAGCAACAAAGGAGATGGAGATATCAGCTGGCAAGGATCTAGTAGATGGAATCCTAAGAATAGTCCCTAAAAGAATAGGGTCAAGTTTGGTATGCGTGCCCTGAACCATGGTGTCAATAACACTAGCATCAGTATATTCACCGCAAATGCATTTGGCATAGAATAGCTTCACTAGAAATGGATAAGCACGAGGGAAATCGAGATGAGAATAACGAAACAAATCAACCAAGTTGGTCGTTGTTAGAATCTCAGAAAGTCTCTCAGCGGTAAAAGCAGAGTATACTATGAAACGCTCACGAAGGATCTTGATCCCTATTAAGGACTGAAATTTTGCTAAGCAAGAGGCATCCCGGTAAATGGGGACAAGAGGAGTAGCTGGAGGAGTCTGAGGAGACATGGGATGATTTTGGCCTTGGGGTTCAGAGGATTGAGTCTCTGTGTGGGTTTCTTTTTCCACACGAGGATTATCAGGCAACAAGATAGGCTCATTGATCTGAACACCAATAGGTGTATGCTGATGTTTCTTGAGGGTCTCAACAAACTCTTCTTCTTCGGATGAAGATATCCGAATCAGATTCATTCGCAACATCGGATATAAGATTAGCGTTTTTGGTGCGGGATTTGTAAAGAACTTTCTTGACTAGGGCAGCCTTAGATATTCTAGGCTTCTTAACAGCAATAGATTTCCCTTTGGAGGCGGAACTGAGCTTTCATGGAGCCATAGATATGAAATAGACAGAATCGAAAATACTAGGGCTCGAAATGAAACATAGATAAAGAGATTACCACACTTGACAGAGGGAGGAGAGATCCAAAGCTCGATCGAGTGATATGAGACTGAATCGGTGGCTCAAACTTTGAATTGAACAGAGAAGATGAAGGAAATGGGCTCTAGTTCGAAGAGGAAGAGGAGGGATCTCAATCAGAGGATAGAGAAAATGTGAGGGGCCCGATCATATAAGTGAAGGGGAATCACATCTAGGCCGTCGGATCGAAAGATGGAAGGCTCATATTAAGGCATTGAACAGCCTCAGCAGTAGACAGTCGATTGATGTACAATCGTCAGTCGGTAGGCTGAAAAAGATATAACACTCACTCAGAAGATAGACATACGCCTGTAGTGGAAAATGTAGTTACCTGGCAAATTGACAATCGCCTGTTAAATCCAATACTGTCGCCTGGCTGAAAGTCGTCAAATTGGCAAAATGAGAGAAGAACTCAAGTTCAAAGGAAGGCGCCTGCTGTATAAATTTCAATCGCCTGTCGAATAAACATGTGCCTTGAAAATATACATCAGTTGCCTTACCGAATGATTACAATATGATTCAAAAATATATAGAGATGCAGGCGACTGTTGAAGCAAATACATCGTCTGTCCTGGTCCTTAAATGAAGGATTGAGCTGATTTCAAGGATTTTGAGAATACTCACCCTTAGACCTATACTCTAACAACTCTAATAACATCAATACACTATCATCAACATATAAATTAACATGCAAATCACGTGTATTGATCCAATCATAAAAATCATCAAAAATCTTCAATAAATTCCATTTAAAACATATGTGAAAATATGACATATATGAACATGAGATATAAGAATGATCACAAAATAGGTTATAACATATACACATGAGCTCCTAAATCTCAGATTCACCCATAATCCCTAATTCTCCACGCAACCTCACAAATGTATCTTCTTTAAAAGGTTTAGTGAAGATGTCTGTGATTTATTTTTGGGTTTCAATGTACTCTAAGATGATGTCCTTCATAGCTACATGATCATTAATGAAATGGTGTCTCACATCTATAGGTTTGATACGGAAGTGGTGTACCGGATTTTTGGAAAGACAGATTGCACTTTGGTTAGCAACCATGATAGGGCAAGTATCACAATTGACACCATAGTCTTCGAATATGTGTCTCATCCAAAGAATTGTGCACATGCAAGACCCGCGGAAATATATTTTGCTTCCATCGTAGATAAGGATACCGAGTTCTGTTTCGTGGAAAACCAAGAAACTAGGGAATTTTCTAGAAAATGGCAAGTGCCACTAGTACTCTTCCTATAGGATTTGCATCCGGCTAAATCGGCATCACTATATGAGATTAACTCATATATGCTAGACTTAATGTAAAGTAACCCATAATCTGGTGAACGATTATGATAACGAAAAATTCGTTTAACTATAATCAAGTGTGACTCCTTAGGTTTAGCTTGATATCTAGCACAAAGACATACAGAGAACAAAAAATCGGGCCTACTAGCAGTTAAGTAAAGCAAGCTACCGATCATACCTCGATATAGATAAATGTCCACATCTTTCACATTCTCATTTTTCTGTAGATGGGTTATTGTTCTCATGGGAGTCTGCTTGAAGACAATTCCAGCCCGAATCACTTGATAAGCTTTCCAGTGTACTTTGTTTGATGTATGAAAGTCATATCCTTCATTTACAGAATTTGTAGTCCAAGAAAGTAGTTGAGCTCACCCATTTGGCTCATCTCGAATTCATCCTTCATAGACTTACAAAATTTTGGCAAAGATTAAAGTTAGTAGAACCAAATATTATATCGTCTACATAAACTTGAATTAAAAGTAAGTCATTTTCATATTCTTTAATGAAAAGGGTTGTATCAACTTCATCCATTTTAAAACCTAAATCCAAAAGAAAGGGTTTGAGTCGATCATACTAAGCTCTAAGAGCTTGTCTCAACCCATATAGCGCTTTCTTAAGTTTGAAAACATGGTTTGGATTTTTTCATGTATGAAACCGGGTGGTGGAGAAACGTAAACTTCTTCATTGATGATACCATTTAAAAATGAACTTTTAACATCGATTTGAAATAATTTAAAATTTGTATGAGATGCAAAAACAAAAGAAACCTATTAGCTTCTAATCTAGCTACGGGGGCAAAGGATTCTTCGAAATCAATACATTCCTCTTGTCGGTAGCCTTGAGCTACTAACCTTACGTTGTTCCTTGTGATGACCTATTTCTCATCGGTCTTGTTCTTAAAAAATCCATTTGGTCCCAATGACTTGGTGACCATTTGGAAGATGAACGAGTTCCCAAACTTCATTTCTTTCATATTGCATGAGCTCCTCTTCTGTTGCAACTATCCACGAGCAATCTTCACAAGCTTTTTGAATGTTCTTTGGCTCAATGGTAGAGACAAATGCACAATGAGAGAATTCATCATTCCTTGACCATGTTTGGACACCCACACTACTGTCTCCAATAATTTGGTCAGTAAGGTGATTACAAACGGTCAGATAAGCTTGGGAAATACCTGGATCACTTGGAACATCCTTAACATTTTCATTAGTATTGTTAGTCTCAATAATAAAATCATTAATTTTAAAATTACTAATGGAATCACATAGGACATCTAAACTATCTTCGATAACATGAGGAATATCAAAATCTTCATAAAATGAAACGTGTAGTGATTCCTCGATCGTTGAAGAGGGTTTGTTGTATATCCAGTAGGCTTTACTACGTGTGAATATCCAACAAAGATTCCTTCATCGGATCTTGGCTCAAATTTATCCAAGTTACCATAGGTGTTCTTTATAAAACATATTGAACCAAAAACACGAAAATATTTAACTTGCGGCTTTTTATCATAAAATAATTCAAAACAAGTTTTGTTCGTTTGGGGCTTCACTAGGATCCTATTAAGTATGTAACTTGCATGTGCACCGCCTCCGACCAAAATTGTAGACTATCATGGAGCATGGTGCGAGCACACTCAATTAGGGTCATATTCTTTCTCTTAACAACCCCATTTTAAGGTCATGCACGATGAAAAGAAAATTGTTAGTAATCTTATTGTCATCACAAAACTTAGTGATAATGAAATTTTGAATTTTCTTTGCAAATATAGTGAACTCAACAAAAGCTTCATTTTTATTGGTTAGCTTCATTTTTATTGGTTAAAAATGAAACCCAAGTAAATCTAGAGAAGATCATATACGACGACTAATCCATAATGACCTATGTGAAAAGTGTATAGTTTCCAGGACTTCCCATGATATTTCGATTGGGATGACGACCTCACGGTTGCTGCGAAAAGTGGGTTGAAGAATTTTACTATTTATGGTCGCCTCGGCTATCGGCCAATACATGAATCAAATGACCAAATTCTTGGCTCATAATACATCGATAGTGCATCACCATCACTTTCCGTGGGAAAATTATAAGAATCCACTCGAGGGTTCAATACATAGGTAATTCCATATTTAACTATTTCTGGGACTTGCACGGATTTCGCAGGCGTTGTGGGAAATTAGAGGCCAAATGAGGAGTGTTCGCGGTTTCTTTGTGATGAGGATGTAGTTTCCAGGTCTTCCCATGAGATTTCTATTGGGATACTGACCCGACGATTGCTGGGAACAGCAGATTGAAGAATTTTACTATTTCTGGCATTCCCGGATATCGGCCAATCCGGGCATCAAACGACAGAAAGCTTGACCCTATGACATCGATGGTGCATCACCATCGCTATCCCTGGGAAAATTATAAGAATCCACTCAGGGTTCAATACACAGGAAATTTCCATATTTAACGATTTCTGATACTCGCACAGAATTCATAGGCATTGTGGGGAAATAAGAAGCCAAATGAGGAGGGTCTGTGGGTTCTGTGTCAAGCAGATGAGTTTCCATGACTTTCCATGAGATTTCGATTGGGGTGATGACCCCAGAGTTGCTACAAACATCGGGTTGAAGAATTTTACTATTTCTGGCAGCCCCGGTTATCGGTCATTTCGGACATCAAGCGACCGAAATCTTGGCTCTTACGACATCCATAGTGCATCATCATCTCTTTCCAAGGGAAAATATTAAGAATCCACTTACGGGTTCAATACACAGGCAATTTCCATATTTAACGGTTTCTACGACTCGAACGGATTTCGTAGGCGTTGTGGGGAAATAAGAGGCCAAATGAGGGTTCTATATGAATCGGATGTAGTTTCCAGGACTTCCCATGAGATTTCGATTGGGATGATGACCCCACGGTTTCTGCAAACATCGGGTTGAAGAATTTTACTATTTCTGGCAGCACCGGCTATCGGCCTATCCGGGCATTAAACGACCGAAATCTGGGCTCCTACGACATCGATAGTGCATCACCATCGCTTTCGTTGGGAAAATTATAAGAATCAACTCACAGGTTCAATACAAAGGCAATTTCCATATGTAACGATTTCTGGGACTCGTAGGCGTAGTGGGAAAATAAGAGGCCTAATGAGCAGGATCCATGGGTTCAATGTGAAGAGGATGTAGTTTCCAAGACTTTCCATGAGATTTTGATTGGGATGATGACCCCATGGTTGCTGCGAACAGCGAGTTGAAGAATTTTACTATTTCTGGCTGCACCGGCTATCTGCCAATCTGGGCATCAAATGACAGAAATCTTGGCTCCAATGACATCGATAGTTTATCACCATCGCTTTCCTTGAGAAAATTATAAGAATCCACTCACGGGTTCAATACACAGGCAATTTTGATATATAACGATTTCTGGGACTCACATGGATTTCGTAGGCGTTGTGGGGGTAATAAGAAGCCAAATGAGGGGGGGTCTATGGGTTCTATATGAAGCGAATGTAGTTTCCATGACTTCCAATGAGATTTTGATTGGGATGATGACCCCACGGTTGCTGCGAACATCGGATTGAAGAATTTTACTATTTCTGGCAGCCCCAGTTATCGGCCATTCTGGGCATCAAGCGACCAAAATCTTGGCTTTTACGACATCCAAAGTGCATCACCATCGCTTTCCAAGTGAAAATTACTAGAATCCACTCAAGGGTCAATACACAGGCAATGACATATTTAACTATTTCTGGGACTCACACGGATTTCGAAGGCGTTGTGGGAAATTGAAGGCCATTTCACCGAAATCTTGATTTTTTTGGCTTTTTTGGGTGCTTTACTTGTACAAACTAAATAAACAGCAAACACACAAAGGCTCTCAAAAGTTGAAAGATAAAACAAAATTCTTGCACACTAATAATATAAACTAAGTGAAAGGTTTTGGAAAGTTTCTTGTTTTGGCAGAAACAAAGGAAAGGAAATGACTTGAAAGAGAATTTTTTTGAATCAATAAAATGATTAAAAGAAACCTACCGTGTCTACCTAGGGCTCTGATACCAAATGATGTGAACCAAAGAGGTGGTCCAATCTTCACGGCGTAGGATGTTCAAGAAACTCGAAAACAAACTTAAAAGAAGGATATGAGCATCACACTCCAGAATAAGTGAAAAGGAAATAGGGAGTGATAAGCTCTATATAAGGATGGTTCACTGATCTGACAAATGCAAATAGCCAACCAACGTTGTAAAGAACGTAACCTGCTACTTTGACCACCTGTCCAACCACGAACACGAGTTTAATCGATCCACACAGCAACACACTTGGATTGAAGCATGAATTAGGGGTTTTTGCAGATTTGGATCACCAATCTTATAAGGAAGATTGACAAGGCAAGGTTCCACTAGAGCTAAAGAAGATATAAACTCACATAATATGAGAGAACACTCAAATTCTGAATTGACAATTTGATTGATGCCTGTTACACAGGATTACATGCTCTATTTATAGGTAGAGCTTTGGAAACTAAAAAGAATCCTTAAAAGACACTAATTAAAGACCACTAATGGCTCTTTATCTCCCTATGAATTCAGAGTTAATAGTATGACTCTTGATCTCCATATGAATTCATATTTTAATGGTATGACTCTTTATCTCCCCATTAATTCAGAATTAATGGTATGACTCTTCATCTCCCCATGAATTTAGAATTAATGGTTGCACATGACTATTGATATTCCCCCATGAATTCTGAAGTTTGATTGCAAATGACTCTTCTTATTCTCCAAATAATTCAGAATTATCCAATCTTCGGCCTTAATTTTCTTGGGCTTGGATTAGCAAGATTAAGGCCTGATTTGCTTCTTTTTTAGCATAACTTTCTTAGGCCAGCAATGCTTCTACATGGGCCCCAATTGCATATTGCATTCTTTTTAGCCTTCCTCCTGTCATTGGGCCTTCACTTAGAATTAGGTCTTCAGTTTGTAATTTGATGGGCTGGTTCACATCAAGGAGGGTAGCAAGTTCGGGCTCCTCCTTATATCAGCTAAGCACCCAGTCATAGCCGTCATCGACGACTGGTCCTCCTAGTGGCTTAAGGACATGGATGGGAGGGATGTGAAAATGCTAGGAATGACACAGTCAAGCATCACTGGGTCAACAAATGTGAGATCGGGGTGGGGCAGATAGAGATGATGCTCGTGCTCGGTGCCTAGTAGGTAGATCTAGTAATGCTCACCATGTGACCTGATGATGTGCATACGATCAAGCACATCTAGAGTCAGTCGAATAGGCCCGATGGGTGTTGTTAGACCAGCAGGAAGTGCAAGGCTGAGCATGGAAGCAAAAATGGTGAAGATACCACCATAACAGATATCTGTTATGGCGTGGACGGTCTGGAGGAGGCAGTGACAAAGCCAGTGTGCTATGTCAGAAAGTAAGAAGAGGTAGATGGTGCCATCAGGGTAATGGCACAAAAGTCAATTCATCCCATAAGATGGGTAAGCTCAGGAAGGGAGAGTGTCCCGACCTCTGGCCTGGAGAATAGGGTGGTGGCTAGGTGGCACCGGGCGTAGCAGGAGGCAGGGGGTGGACTATGGCTGAAGACTTAGCTTTGCTAGGGTAATATCGTCGAAGGCCAATGATACGACACCAAAAGTGCTCTACGTCGAACGTGGTAAGCTCGTAGTATTGGGAGTAGGAAAGGGGATGGGTCGGGGATGGCTGGAAAATGGAAGTGTGCGTGGACTACATCACGGTCAAGCAGCCGAAAGTAGATGCCGTCACCGTCTCAGACGATGGAGCTCATCGCCTCGAGGGTGAGGCACGTGTACGTGCGTGCATGCATGGCGAGGAGTCGGTCAAAACCGATGATCTGGTAAAGCCTATGGACACCCTATAGGATGCCCAGCCTAATGAGGGTGGGGTCATGGATGAGGATGATGGTGCAGTGAGAGATGGCGATGAAACGCACGTGGTGAGCGTCGTCCCTGAAGACAATATCATACGTCCTCAGGGTGATGGTACGGGCTGTGATGGAGGAGGAGGAGGAGGAGGAGCGGGAGTGGTGGGTGTCGGGATGGGGTAGTGAGTGGTGCCTCTATCGCTAGAGGCGTGTGGGATGGTGATCATGACAGTGAGGAGGAGGACATGAAGTCTGCCTAGTGGTCCTCAGGTGTGGGTGAGCGGCGACAGCTGTGTGACAGCCGAGAACAGGATGGACAAGTGGTAGCGGACTTTCTCTTCTTGGTCGGAGGCTTCCTAGGCCGCAACCAAGGATGCATCGTGCAAATGCGGGCTAACGACATGAGCACAATATACGGTAATAAAGGATAGGGAGTGGAGCGAGTATACCAAAATCTAGCGTCGCTGCAAAAGCAAGTATCTCATGCACATGGGTACCCTCAACCAAAACAATCCCCCAAGCTATCCCAAGATGATCGTCTCTACGAACACCTCCAATGGTATCTGTAATTGACAATGAAATATGATCAGTATGTAATAAGAAAATGAATCGGTATGGGGTTCTAAAATAGAAAGAATTAGAAATGTTGTTCGAAATTGGGGTTTATGGAGAGGGAGAGAGAGAGAGAGAGAGAGAGAGAGAGAGAGAGAGAGAGAGAGAGAGAGAGAGAGAGAGATGTGGATAAATAGGGGGTGAAAGGGGCGGAGATAGGTGGGTGAAGAAGGCTGATCGAGCAGACGGTGGCGACGCTTGGGCAGCACTTGCGGCGGAGGTGGGAATGAGTAGGGGCAGCGCTCAGTCTGGGGCTTTAGAGAGAGAGAGAGAGAGAGAGAGAGATAGAGAGAGAGAGAGAGAGAGAGAGAGAGAGAGAGAGAGGAGGGGTGGTGGTTGGACCGAGTGCGACGGACGGCATCGCTCGGGTGGAGCAACCGACGGAGGCAACGAGGCATCGAATCGAGCTGAGGAGGGTTAGGATAAGGAAACTCGAGCTGTGGGGTGGTTTTCGAATTAGATTAGGATTAGGGTTAGGGCCCAATCGGTTTTAAGTGGAGAGCATGTCTAGCGGGTTTAAGTGAAGAGCGGGCCCCGCCCGTTAGTCGCTCTCGATCAAGCAGCGATAGATGCTCGATCGAGCTCAGAAGATATAAAATTTTTGAAATTTTAAACCCTAGATTTGTTCCCTAGTACTCGACCAAGCTGTTTCCTCCGCTCGGTCGAGCTGAATTAAAACAGAGTGATGATTTCAGCTCTTTTTGCTCCCTTTTTTGCTCGATCGAGTATGGTAGCTACTTGGTCGAGTCCATTAAGTTTTCAGAGATCCCTTTTTGGCTTGTTTGGACTCCTTTTGTAGCTCGACCAAGTAGGGTAGCTACTCGGTCGAGTCGAGTTAGAAACAAAGTCCTGATTTTGGTCTCCTACTCTGATTGTAGCTCGACCGAATAGGGAAGCTACTTGATATCATTGTTTGATCATTTATAAAATGGTGTCTCATATATATGTGTTTGGTACGAGAGTGGTGTACCGGATTTTTGGAAAAACATATCGCACTTTGGTTATCAACCATGATAGGACACATATCACAATTGACACCATAGTCTTTGAGTGTGCGTCTCATCCAAATGACTTGTGCACATACAAGACCCGCATCAATATATTTCGCTTCTATCGTAGACAATGATACCAAGTTCTGTTTCTTAGAAAACCAAGAAACAAGAGAATTTCCCAGAAAATGACAAGGGCCACTAGTACTCTTCCTAGCGGAGTTGCATCCGAAAAAATCGGCATCACTATATGAGATTAACTCATATGTGCTAGACTTAGAGTAAGGTAACCCATAATCTAGTGAATGATTGAGATAACGAAAGATTCGTTTAACCATAATCAAGTGTAACTCCTTATGGATGTTTTCTCAGGCTTGATGTGTCGTATGGTTGAGGAGAGGCCTTTTCAATTTCAATGGAGATGCGAGAAGGAGAAGATTTCTCATTTGTGTTTTGCGGACGATCTTATGATTTTCTGTAGAGTAGAATCAGATTCTGTTGTTAAGATTGGAGATTTCATTCGATAGTTCAAGAGTTATCTGGTCTTAGTCCAAATCCTTCAAAGAGCCATATGTTTATATGTGGGGTGTCTTCTCATAATGTAGAGCATTTGCTTGGAATTCTTGGGTATAAAGAGGGTACTTTGCATGTGTGTTATCTTGGGGTTCCTTTAATTTCCACTAAACTGAAGGCTGTAGATTGTCGTGCATTAGTAGAGCGTATTGTAGCTAAAGCTTAGAGTTGGGTTTATCGTGCTGTGCCATTTGCAGGTAGACTCCAACTTATTAAGTCGGTGTTGTTCTCTATTAATGTATATTATGTAGGATCCTGCCAAAACAGAGTTAGGATCGATAAATGAAGTTGAGACTTACGCTTGCGTATGCGGCACGGTAGTCACAGAACTTCGCCTTCAGATTCGCCACGACGGATCGAGTCTTCTAACGAACGGAGTAAGGCTACTAAATCCACAATCTAAATCTCTACTTTTAGATTAAGAACTTGGATAAAGAGAGGAGAAGGATTTCGGCAGAGCTTCGCTAGAATGAAATGCATGCAAGAATGCCATGCAAAAGTGTAAGGAAATGGCTAACCCTTGGGTCTTATTTATAGCCCCCAAGGTAGTTATTTTAGGAGTAATTGTTCCTTTGGAACAATTTAACTAAGGTGTACCATCGTACATGGCATATTATAAGATTAAGTTGTACCATATGCATGGTACAACATAAGCTTAAGATATTACCCCTTTATTAGTCATATGTCGCATGCACTTATGCACATATAATGCGACTTTCCCATCAATCTAGAGATCCTCTCCGCAAGGGAACATATTCCCTTTGCACACGACTTCGTGTACGCGACGTTCGAGGTCCGTAATCCCTCGTACATCCCCTACAAGGGTGTACTAACGTCTTCCATATCCAACATCTCCCACTCACACTTGAGGGGATTGTAAGAGAACGTCTTTCTCTTAGTTCTTTCATCTATCATACCGAGAAATAGACCATGCGACCGTCATGTGCGTAGAGTCTGTTGTTGTGCACTTGTTAGAGATACACAACGACCTCGAAGGTGTAAAGTTGAATAGATCAACGCATGCTTTACCCTAGATTATTTCTTCACATTTCTTATACTTTATATTCAACAATTGAATCCCATCTGGATCACAATTGGCTGGCCAGCTTTGAATCATTAAAGTCCAAATATGAATATGAAATCAATCTTCCTCTTCTTGCGAACCTTCTGATCTTGACTTGATTCGCTTTTCTAACGTGCCCCGCCGAGCCGAATTATCATAGCCCATTAGCAACACGCTAAGATAGCGATCATCTCGTCAAATCTAAATGAAACAATTGGAGTCCTTGAGGGTAAGAGTTAAGACCCATATGGCCTTTAAGTCTCACATAATAGCAAACACTATTGCTACTAACTCAGTGGTCGAAATGCATACGTGGTATGAACACGTATTACAACATCACTCCTTTCCCAGGGAGAGTATGTCTCAATGATGTTGTAAGGATGATGATCAGACACCACAATGTCTGACTTTGGGTCCCTTTACTACTCAAATAATCTTCTGGACCCACATCCCGCATAAGACAGATAGGATCTCAAAATCCTCTTAGATCTTTTGAAAGCATCCATATGATGCAGATCTTTCATTCGACCATTTTGTTTAAGTCATGACTCTAAATCATCCGCCTGATGATTTTGACTTTAAACAGGTCTCATCTCTATTCTATCCGTCTGATAGAATAAGGCGGTTGCTCATGTGAGAGAGCCAACCTCAATCTGTCCGACATACTAAAAAGTATAGCTGAGATTTCAAAAAATGTACACAAACATTTCTCAAGAATTTCATATGCAATGTTTGAAAAAGAACTTATTCTTTTATTAAATTTGATCTTTCTCAGACATGGGAATATATATTGGTACAACTCAGCTCTTACGCAATCCTTGGGATGATAAGTGTTTATAAAACACATTTCTGGGGATCGCTTTCGTAAGCGGATCCTCTATCATCTCATGCGTAGATATGTCCCTTATGTCTACCTTCTTGGTTTTATCATAGTCTTTTGCAAATTCGTATCGGATATCAATGTGTTTGATCTTACAAGACACATTATCCTCTTAACCGCTTTCCAGTGTACTTGCCCTGGATTGGATTAGTAACGACTTACCATTTCCAACGGCAAAACAGATGTCCGGTCTCGTACACACCATAGCGTATATAAGACTATCAACTGCACTGGAATATGGAACTTTTTCCATATTTTCCTTTTCCTTTTGGTTCTTTGGACACGATTCCAGATATAAATTATCGCATATGCTTATATGAATATCAATGGACTTGCAGTCCTACATATCAAAGCGTTCTAGAACCTTCTTTATATAAGTCTCCTGAGAGAGAAAGAAGTTTCTTCGAATGATTCCTTGAAATCTTAACTCCAAGGATATATGCGGCTTCTCCCATGTCTTTCATCTCAAAAACTGATGAAAGCCAAGCCTTGATATCCATCACAAAGCCCTTGTCATTTCCAGCTATTAAAATTTCATCTACATGTAGAGACAAGATAATATACTTGCTTTTAATCCTTTTGATATATACTCAGTTATCTTCATTAAGCATGGTAAAACCATTTGATAACTTTTAAAAAAACGTATATACCATTGCCTCGATGATTGTTTAAGACCATATATGGACTTATGAAGTTTACAAACCTTATGTTTGTTTCCTTCTTTTACAAACCCTGTTGGTTGTTCCATATAAATCTCATCGTCCATTTCTCCATTGAGAAATGCAATCTTTACATCCATTTGATGTAATTCGAGGTCTAAGCAAGTCACCACTGCCAGAATCAGGCGAATCAAGGTAAAATGAACAACAGGTGAGAAGGTCTCTTCGTAGTCTATCCCTTCCTGTTGCGTAAAACCTTTCGCGACAAGGCGAGCTTTATATCTGTCAATAGAGCCATCAGCCTTATGCTTGATCTTGAGAACCCATTTGTTCCCAATAGCTCTACGTCCTCTGGGTAAGTCAACTAAGTCCCAGACTTGGTTAACTTTCATGGATTCTAACTCCTCTTGCATCGCTTCCATCCATTTGTCTTTAGCAGGGCAAGATACGACATGTTTGAAAGTAGCAGGCTCGTCATCCACTTGTAGTAAAGTCATAAATGTTTGCGGAAATTCATCCTCAAATCTTAGAGGAGCCAACCTTGTACGACTACTACGTCGTATTTGAGATTCTTCAAGTCCTTGTTGACTCGAATTTTAGATCAATTCTAATATCACTTCCACTTGGAATGTCATTAGAATTGCTCCCACTTGGATCATTATTCCCGTATGGAATAGGATAATCGTCATTCATATAATCCGTTGGTGAAGGTTGAAACATATTTTCGTTTTCACGAAGAATTCTCCCACTCGAATGAGGTAATCTTTCTTGATCATAAATCTCAAATAGAGATAAGTCCTCACTTATCTCGCCCTGTCTTGGAAACTCGTTTTCCAAGAAAGTGACATCCCTCGACTCAAACTCAATTAGGCCACCATTGTCTTCCTGACTAACAAAAACATAACCTTTGGAGTTTTCTGCGTATCGTATAAAGATACATTTTCTTCCCCTTGGCCCAAGTTTGCCATATTTATGGGAGGAAATATGTGCGTAGAATGCACACCCCAAGGTTTCAAAATGTTTAAGTCAGGAGACCTTTGGTTCCACAACTCATAAGGAGTGGAGCTAACTGATTTCGAGGGTATGCGGTTTAAAATGAAAGCGGCCGTCAATAATGCATCACCCCAAAAGGTGATTGGCAAGTTAGCTTGCGCCATCATTGGACGGACCATTTCCATTAAAGTCCTATTTCTTAAAACTTGTTGATTGATATTCACCGCCCCTATCGGTTCGTAAGACCTTAATCTTGCGATCTAATTGATTCTCCACTAAACTCATATAGTTTTTAAAGCAAGCCAAAGCTTCACTTTTGTGGGATATCAAATAGATATGTCCGAATCGGGTGAAATCATCAATAAAAGTGATGAAATAGGACTTTCCGCGTCTTGTCTTGACATTCATCGGACCACATATGTCCGAATGGATAAGCTGTAATGGAACCTCGGCCCTTGTGCCGGTTCCAAACGGCTTGCGACAAGATTTTCCCACAAGGCAATGTTCGCATGTCGACATTTCAACCTTTGAAACATTGGATAGAAGGCCACGTTTGGCAAATCTATCCATACGCGTTGGTCCAATATGACCAAGCCTTGTGTGCCAACAAATTTTATTAGACTCATTAGTCAAAGAATTTGTCACAAGGAAATTTTCATTACATGAGGAACCATACATTGTACTTATTACAATAAATCCTTTGAAAAACAAACCCAGTACCAATAAAGGAATTATTACAAAATAAGTCCATATTACAATCATGAAAGAACCAACTATAACCAAGACCCATTAAATTGACCACAGTTTTAATATTCCTTTGAATATATGGAATGAAGAGAACATCATGAAGTAGGAGGTGCGGCCGTTGTCCAAGACTAGCTTGCGAGTCCCAACGCCTTTCACTTCAACACGTGTGTTGTTTCCTACATTGATCCACTTCATTCCTTGGGGTATCCGGTGATACTCCACGAAGGACCGTCTGTCCCTTGTTATGTGGTCGGTGGCACCTGAATCAATTATCCCAAAATGGATTAGATTCCACAAGAAATATTGAACTAGAAACACATATGTAACTAGTATTACAAGTTACATCGTCACTTCCACTCGTACACGAACGAGCATAGTGACCGAGCTTGTTGCACTTGAAGCACTTGATCCTTTTCAAGTCTTTCTTCTTGTGCCATTTCTTGTGCCCACCCTTATGTTTGGGTTCCTTGGTAGACTCAGGTTGCTTGTTACGTTCATTAGAAGACTTCGAACGATCTTTACGTTTCTTTCCCCCGTGTGAGGAACTAGTAACCATGTGCACTTCTGCACTTGGCTTGGCAGCCACAAGCCGCTCTTCCTCTAATTCGAGGTGCTTGGAAACATCGTTGAAGGTCTTGATGCTCTCATTATGAATGAGATGCATCTTCATCTGATTCCACCCATTTGGTAGGGAACGTATAACTGCTTGGATTTGTTGCTCATCAGTGAGCACATGACCTACGTCCTTTAACTCCGAGATAAGGTTCGCCATATGTCGCAGATGTTTCCCTATGGAATGATCTGGACGTTTCTTATATGTATCGAACCTTATAGTTAAGGCGCGAAGTTTGGACACCGATGTGCCACCGAACTTCTCCTCTAGCTTGGACCATATGTCCATGGCTAGGTCATGTTCTCGGAAGATGCGCATTTATGTCATCAGCCATACTGCTTAATAACGTAATGCGCGCTATCTTGTTCTTCTGAGACCAAGCATCAAAAGCTTCCTTGTCTCGTCGGTGTTGGGCCGTAGTGCCCAACTCGGGTTCAATCATAACGTTCTTTAGAGTTTCGAGTACTTCTTGCTCCTCTAGAACGTATTGTATCTTGATGGACCAAAGTTTGTAATTATCGTCGTTGAGTTTTTCACCTTTGTTTAACTCAACGACGATATTCTTTGAAGCGGAAGACATTTTACTTTTAAAATGCTGCAAAAAACACAAAACCGAAGGACTGATCAAAACATTGCATAAAAATTCTTAAAATATAACTCCCACTTGAAATGATAATAGAGTATCCCATTTGGATAGTTCTAAAAATTCAAATCCCACTTGGAATTATATTATATTTGATAAGTTACTTTCGAAAAATATTGAAGATGTTGTTCTAGAATCGAAAAGGTCTCTACAATTCCAATCACCATCTAGAACAACCTTCAATATTCCCCCATCACTTATCAAACAATAGTACTATTATAGTACTAGCAGCGGAAAACGATTTTGAAAACGTATTTTTCAGATATAATTCCCACTTGAAATGATAATAGAATATCCCACATGGATAGTTCTAAAATCAACTCCCACTTGGAATGATATTCATAATTTGATAAGTTACTTTCGAAAAATATTGAAGATGTTACTCTAGAATCGGAAAAGTCACTATGTTTCCAATCACCATCTAGAGTAACTTTCAATATTTCTCCCTCACTTTATCAAATGTTAGTACTCTTATAGTACTTCGCAGCGAAAAAGCGATTTTGAAAACGTATTTTTCAAAACGTATGAAAACGTATTTAAAAAAATTGTATATTTCAACTTAGTACCCTTATGATACTAGTGAAATATTCGGCACTTCCTGACCATTTGTCGGGAATGAGCCGTAGCCGTGCCAAGGTCGGATCCCCCTTTTGGGGATTTTTCTGCAAACTATCGTCGCCGGCTCCCGTATGGATCCAGGCGTTTTCCCCCCGTATGAGAGAATTTTGGCACAGACGACTGTCGTTTAGCCCCGTATGGGCTAGTTGGCACGTTCATGTTCGACTAAGGCCTTTTGCCGAATTGGTCTGAAACTTCTCCCGGCCGGGGCCTCAGCCTTGGCCGAGGCTGGCCAAGGGCCAGCCAGGGCCTCTGCCCTGACCGGCCAGGGGCCCTGGCCGGTCGGCCAGGGCCTCTGCCCTGGCCGAGGCCGGCCGAGGCCAGGGCGTCGGCCCTGGCCTCTGCCAGGGCCGGCCAGGCCCTGGCCGAGGCCAGGGCGCCGGCCCTGGCCTCTGCCAGGGCCGGCCAGGCCGGCCCCTAGCCTTGGCCGGGGCCGGCCACTGCCGGCCTGGCCTTGGCCGGCCATGGCTTGGCCTTGGCCGGTCATGGCCAAGGCCATTTTGGCCTTGGCCGGCCATGGCCCTTTGGCCATGACCGGCCTCCCCTTGTGTGGGGTGGCCGCACACCCCCGCCGGAGTGGGTTGCCGCGGTGGTTATTGGCCATAGCCAACCCCCTCCGTATGGGGAGGGGGGTGCATGGCCTTCATAACCCATTTGGCCATGGTGCACATGCACTAAAATTCATCTTCCCCGATGGGAATAACCACCACCTTCTTCTCCGGTGAAGCACCCGTTCGTCGAGGAAGTAGTTGTCCTCCAATGGCCGTGTGCCAAAAAATTAACCCACTTCAAAAATTCGTAAACTACGTGCTCCACATGAAGAGAGTTCACATTCCCTATGAATGGAGATTCAGCATCCATGAAGAGAGCGAGCTTGAGGATATGAACGGTCGGTTCTTCCCGTCACGGAGAGTTCCTGCCATATTCGTAATGACAGAAGACCCAAACGTGAAAAGAACAACCGCTGTGTTCTCTCCGTCACGAAGCGTTCCTACCATATCCGTAATGGTAGGATACCCATTCGTGAAAAAGACAACGACTCGTTCATAGTTTTGACGGGGCGAAGGTTCTGACCGGAGCGAATCCGTGTGGCTCCGATACCAATGTAGGATCCTGCCAAAACAGAGTTAGGATCGATAAATGAAGTTGAGACTTACGCTTGCGTATGAGGCACGGTAATCACAGAACTTCACCTTCGGATTCGCCACGACGGATCGAGTCTTCTCACGAACGGAGTAAGGCTACTAAATCCACAATCTAAATCTCTACTTTTAGATTAAGAACTTGGATAAAGAGAGAAGAAGGATTTCGGCAGAGCTTCGCTAGAATGAAATGCATGCAAGAATGCCATGCAAAAGTGTAAGGAAATGGCTAACCCTTGGGTCTTATTTATAGCCCCCAAGGTAGTTATTTTAGGAGTAATTGTTCCTTTGGAACAATTTAACTAAGGTGTACCATCGTACATGGCATATTATAAGCTTAAGTTGTACCATATGCATAGTACAACAT
Organism: Scilla litardierei; assembly: GCA_030789695.1. Classification (NCBI taxonomy): domain Eukaryota; kingdom Viridiplantae; phylum Streptophyta; class Magnoliopsida; order Asparagales; family Asparagaceae; genus Scilla; species Scilla litardierei. Next base: position 115,165,432 of record CM061133.1, on the reverse strand, counting down.
AAGCTTAAGATATTACCCCTTTATTAGCCATATGTCGCATGCACTTATGCACATATAATGCGACTTTCCCATCAATCTAGAGATCCTCTCCGCAAGGGAACATATTCCCTTTGCACACGACTTCGTGCACGCGACGTTCGAGGTCTGTAATCCCTCGTACATCCCCTACAAGGGTGTACTAACGTCTTCCATATCCAACATATTGGACTTCCATGTTTATCCTTCCGAAGGCAGTCATTCGGCATGTTATTTCTAATCTTCGATCTTTCCTTTGGAAGGGTACTGATTTGTCGTCTGGAGGGGCTAAGGTTTCTTGGGATTCTATTTGCTTGCCTTTTGAGGAAGGTGGTTTGGGAATTAAGGGTATGGAGCATTGGAACAACTATTATGGACCGTCTTTGGTTATTGTGTTCTCGTCCTCCTGACTCTGTGTGGTGTTCTTGGGTTTATTCCTATCTTTCGAGGGGACGGAGTATGTGGGAGCTGACATGTCCAGGTGATTGCTCTTGGAGTTGGAGTTAGATTCTGAGTCTCTGTCAATTTGTTCGCACACATATGAGGTTTCGTGTCGGTGATGGCCGTAGTATTTCATTATGGTTTGATAATTGGCATCCTCTTGGCCCTCTTATGGAACTTTTGGATATTGTATTATTTATGATTCTGGATTGGGTCATAATGCTACTGTGGATGCCCTTGTGAATGGTAAGGAATGGTTTTGGTCTTCTGCACAATCTCCGGATTTAATACGGTTGCGTTCGGATACACATGTTTATTTTAAACCCGATTCGAACCGTAATGATGAACTGAAGTGGCTAGATTCTGCAGGAATGTTTTCTATTCGCAGTGCTTATAAACTTTTGAGGCCTCGATCTCCTTTGGTTGACTAGTGGCAGGTGGTTTGACAGAAGCAGATGATTCATAGGCATGATTTTATTCTATAGTTAGCTATTCGGGATGCTCGTATTACTCAGGATAAGCTACTTAGGTAAGGATGCATTTCTGAGCCTCGTTGTGTTTTATGTAGTGCGGGGTATGAAGATGTGGAGCCTCTATTCTTTAATTGTTCCTTCACCGAGTACATATGGTGTTCCTTACATGTCAAATCTGACCTTCCTTGTGAACCACATTCATGGTCTGAGACTATTTCTTGGATAGGAGGATTTAGTCACATATCTCTCTTCGTGGAATGATTGTGCGTCTTATGCTAGCAGCGGCAGTTTATGCTAGGGAGCGTAATTCTTGCTTGCATGATGAGCCACCTAGATGCATGTCCCAGCTGGTTTAGTATGTCAAATTCTCAGTTTGTACTCGTGTTGATTCCTTATAAAGGGTGGCTGCTTCCATGGTGAATAAAGGGCTCCAATGCTCCTGGGGATTTTCTGATAGTGTTTTTGATTAATTTTGGGATTTTTAGTTGTGTTGTACTGTAAGGCACTGATAATATTTGATGATAATAGTTGTACCAGTTGTCTAGATTTCTATTATTGTTAAGGATCTGTCCCTAACTTTATTTCAAGGGTATGCCCTTATGCTTGTGTATATTGGTTTTTTTGTTATAATACTTACCTTATCTAAAAAAAGTGTGACTCCTTAGATCTAGCTTGATATCTAACACAAAGACATACGAAGAACATAATATCGGGCCTACTAGCAGTTAAGTAAAGTAAGCTACTGATCATACCCCGATATAAACAAATGTATACATTTTTCCCGCTCTCTTCCTTGTGTAGATGGGTTGTCGTACTCATGGGTGTCCGTTTACTTGAAGACGATTCCATCCCGAATCGATTGATAAGCTCCTTAGTGTACTTTGTTTGATGTATGAAAGTCTCATACTTCATTTGCCGAATTTATAGTCCAAGAAAGTAGTTGAGCTCACCCATATGGCTCATCTTGAATTCACCCTTCATAGACTTAGAAAGTTCTTGGCAAAGATTAAAGTTAGTAGAACCAAATATTATAGTGTCTACATACACTTGAATTACAAGGATGTCATTTTCATAATCTCTAATGAAAAGAGTGGAATCAACTTCACCCATTTTCAAACCTAAATCCAAAAGAATGGTTTGAAGTCGATCTTACCAAGCTTTAGGAGCTTGTCTCAACCCGTATAATGCTTTCTTAAGTTTGAAAACATGGTTGGGAAATTTTTTCACGTATGAAACCAGGTTTTTGGGAAGCATAAACTCCTTTATTAATGATGCCATTTAAAAATGCACTTTTAACATCCATTTGAAATAATTTAAATTTTTTATGAGATGCAAAAGATAAAAGAAACTTAATAGCTTCTAATCTAGCTAGGGCAAAGGATTCTTCGAAATCAATACATTCCTCTTGCAGGTAGCCTTGAGCTACTAACACTCTGTTCCTTGTAATGACCTCGTTTACATCCGTCTTGTGCTTAAAAATCCATTTTGTCCCAATCACTTGGTGACTATTTGGAAGAGGAACAAGCTCCCAAACTTCATTTCTTTAAAATTGCATGAGCTCCTCTTCCATTGCAACTATCCATGAGCTATCTCACAAGCTTCTTGGATGTTTTTTTGGTCAATTGTAGAATTGTAGAGACAAAGGCACAATGAGAGAATTCAACAATCCGTGACCTTGTTCGGACATCCACACCAATGTCTCCAATTATTTGGTCGGGGGTGATTACGAACGGTCGAATAAGCTTTGAGAATACCTGGATCACTTGGAACATCCTCAACATTTTTGTTAGTATTGTTAGTCTCAATAACGGAATCAGTAATTTTAACACTACTAATGGAATCACATAAAACATCTACACTATCATTGACAACATGAGGAATATCAAAATATTCATAAAATTAATGTGTAGTGATTCATCGAGCGTTGAAGAGTTTTTGTTTTATATCAGATAGGCTTTGTTATGTAGGAAATATCAACAAAGATTCCTTCATCGGATCTTGGCTCAAATTTATCTAAGTTAACATAGTTGTTCTTTATAAAACATTATGAACCAAAAATATGAAAATATTTAACTTGCGGCTTTTCATCATAAAATAATTCGAAACTAGTTTTATTTGTTTGGGCCTCACTGTGATCCTATTTAGCACATAACATGCCGTGTGCACCACCTCTACTCAAAATTGTAGTTCAAGATGACTTTCATGGAGTATGGTGCATGCACACTCAATTAGGGTCCTATTCTTTCTCTCAACAACACCATTTTGAGACGGTGTACAGGGAAACGAAAAGTTGTGAGTAATCCAGTTGTCATCACAAAACTTAGTGAAAAATTCATTCTCGAATTCTCCTCCATGATCACTACAAATAGTGATAATTGTGGTTCCTAGGAGATTTTGAATTTTCTTTGCAAATATAGTATAAACTCTTCAAAAGCTTCATTTTTATTAGTTAAAAAATGAAACCCAAGTAAACTTAGAGAAGTCATCTACAACGACTAATCCATAATGAGCATTAACTAAATATGCGGTTCTAGTTGGCCCAAATAAATCGAAATGAAGTAATTCTATGGGCCTCTTAGAAGTTATGCCATCTTTTAAGTTTAAAAGATGATTTACTTAGTTTACCTCTTTGACATGGATCATAAAAGTTTTTCTTACTAAGGGAAATCTTTGGAAAACCTTTAATAAGATCATGCTTAGTTAACTTATATAAGTGCTTAAAATGAACATGACCAAAACGGCGAGGCCATAATAGTTATTCATTTGATGAGCAACTAAGCAATATTCTATGGTTTTAGGCAAGCTCAAATAATAAATATGTTTCGCCTAATACAGGTAAATAAATCATGTGAATCATTGTCAACAATATTACAAAAACCCTCTCCAAAGTTAGGGTTGAAGAGTTTTTCTATTTCTAACAGCCCCACCTTACATTAATACCAAAAATTGGCAAATCCCAGCCACAAACGGCCAAATTCTTGGCTTCTACTATATTGATAGTGCATAACTATCGCTTTCCGTGGGGAACGATAAGAATCCACTCACATGTTCAATACACATACAATTGCCACCGTTAACGATTTCTGGGACTAGCACAGATTTGGGAGGTGTTATGGAGAAATACGAGGCAAATAAGGTTTCTATGTGAATTGGAGGTAGTTTCCAAGATTTTCGATGAGATTTCGATAGGGATAACCCCCAGTAGTTCTGAATAACTGGGTTGAAGCATTTTTCTATTTTTGGCAGTCCCAACTTACCCAACTGCTACAAATTGACCTATCCAGGCTGCAAACGACCGAATTCTTGGCTCCTACGATATCAATAGCACATCACCATCGCTTTCCATGGAAAAACTGTAAAAATCCACTCACAAGTTCAGTACACAAGCAGCCACCATTAACGATTTCTGGGACTCGCACGGATTTTGCTGGTGTTGTTGGGAAATAAGAGGCCAAATGAAGAGCGTCTGTGGTTTCAAAGTGAAGAGGAGGTAGTTTCCATGATTTCCTATGCGATTGCTATTGGGATAACCCCACAGCTGCTCCGAATAGAGGTGTTGAAGAATTTCTCTATATCTAGCAGCCTCAGTTTACACTAATGACAAAAATCGGCCAATCCAGACCTCAAATGACCGAATTCTTGGCTACTACAACATCGATAGTGCATCAACATTGCTTTCCATGGAAAAATGATAAGTATCCACTCACGGGTTTAATACACATGCAATTGCCACCATTAGCAATTTCTGGGACTTGCACAGATTTCACCGACGTTGTGGGGAATTAGAAGGCCAAATGAGGAGCTTCCGTGATTTCGATGTAAAGAGGAGGTAGTTTCCATGATTTCCCATAAGATTTCGATTGGGATAACCTTACAGTTTCTCCGAATAACTGTATTGAAGAATGTTTCTATCCCGTGCTTACACTAATACCAGAAATTGGCTAATCCAGTCCTCAAAAGACTAAATTCTTGGCTCCTACGATATAAATAGTGCATAACCATCAATTTCCATGGGAAAACGATAATAATTCACTCACAGATTCAATATACGTGCAATTGCCACTGTTAATGATTTCTGGGACTCGTTAGAATTTGCGGCCATTGTAGAGGAAATAAGAGGCCAAATGAGGAGTGTCCGTGGTTTGATTTGGGATATAAATTGCATATCCCCCCCATTTCTGGGTATTTTATGTGTATATCATGTTAATTGTGGCTTGATAAGGGCGTATTTGTGATATCGTGATTTATTTAAGCCTAATCTTATTTTATACATAAAATACGATTTTTATGGACTAAATTTTGCTCCCCTTATTTTTCAGGTACTTCTGGGATTTTTCTGGATTTTCTGGAATTTTTCCAGAATTTTTGGGAGCTACGGGCTATTTTTTGGAGATTTTTGGAGCTAGAATGGTATTTCTGTAAATTTTGGAAAGAAGAAAAGAAAAAAAAGAAAAAATAATAAAATAGCCACGTTTATGGGCCGGCCCGCTGGTCGGCCCACGCATGCGGCCCGCTCTCAGCAGCGGGCCGCTGCAGTTTTTATATTTAAAAAAATAAAAGTTTTTTTATAAACTCAGCGGGCCGCTGGCCCGCTCGAAATTCGCGAGCGGGCCGAAGCCCCGTTTCGATTTTTTTAGGCTGGCGCACGCGCAAATCATTTGGGCGGGTCGGGGGCTCAAAACCCCGACCTGCAATGCCTTAAGAGGGGGCCTATGTGCGAAATATGAGGGGATTCGGCTGCAGCTTTGTTTTTTTGGTTTCTTCTTCGTTTTTTGATCTTTTTAGGGCTAGGGATAGACATTGGAGGCCATGGGGGGAGCTTGAGGAAGCTTGGAGCTTGGAGGAGCACTTGAGTATGAGGATTCCATCTTTGAGTGACACATTGGTGAAATTTTTCTTAAATCTTGTGTAATTTTGATTTAGGGTTTTGTATTGTAGATGTTTGTTTTGAGCAAAAACTTCTCTTTTTCATTATGAATTTCTGAATCTATCTTGTGTGGTTGTGTTGTGCTTGTTATTGTTGTTGGGTTGTGAATTGCATATTTAGCACATTTTCATTTTCTAAATTGGTGGATGAAACCCTAGAACTTTGTTTATTGGAACCCTAAGGGGAAATCCAAAGAGAGAATCATCCTAGCGGACCCTCTCTAATGTGCTCATTGTCGATTACTCATGAGTTTCATTCATTACTTATTGCACCCCACATGTTCGATGAAATGCCGTATTTTCCGATTGAGCTTTCTTAGCCGGGATATCAATTGAGTTATATTTGGGATGAATTTACACGCTCCGGCCTCATTCACACACACCACATGAGTCCTCCTCGTTGCTTGTAGATTCGGCTCTCCACCCTTAGTGCGTAGGCTAGGATTTTGTTTTCATCACATTTTCCGGCACTCTTGTCCACCGTAATTGAGGCGATTGAATCACGCTTTATTTTTCTTTATCGATCAATTTTGTGAATAAAGAACGACGTGTCCCTGTGATCCGACCCGGTACTCACCGATTATTTTTATTGCATTGACACTCCTACGCTTGGGAGTGGAAGGCGTGCCCCGTGTGCGTCCTTCCGCAGTCAACCATGGTTCATACGTGAAGAGACGCTAGTTTCCATGATTTTTCATGATATTTCTATTGGGATAACCCCACGGTTGCTCTGAATTACCGGGTTGAATAATTTTTCTATTTCTGGCAGCCTAGCTTAAACTACTGCCATAAATCTGCCAATCCTACCCTCAAACGACCAAATTTTTGGCTCCTACGACATATATAGTGCATCACCGTTGCTTTCCATGGGAAACAAAATAAGAATCTACTCACGAGTTCAATACAGAAGCAATTGCCACTGTTACTGATTTCTAGGACTCGCACAGATTTCGCAGGCGTTGTAGGGAAATAAGAGGCCAAATGAGGAGCATCTGTGGTTTTGGTGTTAAATAGAGGTGATTTCCATGATTTCCCGTGAGATTTCGATTCGGATAAACCCACGGTTTCTCTAAATAGCAGTGTTGAAGAATTTTTCTATTGCTGGCAGCCTTAGCTTAAATAATGCCAAAAATTGGCCAATCCAGGCCTCAAACGACCGAAATTCTTGGCTCACACGACATCGATAGTGCATCGCTATTGCTTTCCATGGGACAACGATAAGAATCTAATCACGGGTTCAATACATATGTAATTGTCACCATTAACGATTTTTGGTACTTGCACGGATTTTTCAAGCATTGTGGGAAAATAAGTGGCCAAATGAAGAGCTTATGTGGTTTCTCTATAAAGAGGAGCTAGTTTCCATGATTTCCCATGAGATTTTGATTAGGATAAACCCACATTATCTTTGATATTGGTGTTGAAGAATTTTTCTATTTTTGGCAGACCCATCTTACACTAATTCCAGAAATCGGCCAATCCCGGACACAAACAACATAATTCATGGCTCCTACGACATTGATAGTGCATCATTATCTCTTTCTACCTAAAACTTTATGAATCCACTCACGGGTTCAATACACATGCAATGGCCAACGTTAACGATTTCAGGGACTGCACGTATTTCGCTGGTGTTGTGGGGGAAATAAGAGGCCAAATGAGGAGAGTCGTTTCTATATGAAGTGGAGGTAGTTTCCAGGATTTTCCATGAGATTTTGATTGGTATAACCCCCAGTTGATCCAAATAATAGGTTGAAGCTTTTTTCTATTTCTAATAGCCCTAGCTTACACCAATGATAGAAAATGAGCAATCTAGGCCTCAAACGACCGAATGCTTGGCTCCTACTACATCAATAGTGTATCACCGTCACTTTCCATAGGAAAACTATAAGAATCCACTCACGGATTCAGTGCATAATCAATTTCATCTGTTAACCATTTCTGAAGATCACACGGATTTTCGAGGTGTTGTTGGGAAATAAGAGGCCAAATGAAGAGTGTAAGTGGTTTCTAAGTGAAGAGTATGTAGTTTCCATGATTTCCTATGCGATTGTAATTGGGATAATGCCACGGTTGCTCCGAATAGCGGTGTTGAAGAATTTATCTATTTCTAACAGCCCCAATTTACACTAATGCCAAAAATCGGCCAATCCAGACCTCAAGCGACCGAATTCTTGGCTCATACAACATCAATAGTGCATCAACATCGTTTTTCATGGGAAAACGATAAGAATCCACTCATATGTTCAATACACATGGAATTGCCATCATTAACGATTTTTTGGACTCGCATGGATTTCACAGGCATTGTGGGGAATTAGAAGGCCAAATGAGGAGCGTACATGGTTTATATGAGTGAAGAATTTCCACGAATTTCCACGAATTTCCATGAAGAGGAGGTAGTTTCCACGAATTTCCATGAGATTTCAATTGGCTTACGATTTCTCTGAATAACTATGTTGAAGAATTTTTAAATCCACGGCTTACACTCATGCCAAAAATCGGCAAATCCAGGCCTCAACGTCCAAATTCTGGGCTCCAATGACATCGATAGTGCATCACCACCACTTTCTATGGGAAACCTATAAATATTTACTCACATGTTCAATACACAAGCAATTTCTACCGTTAACGATTTCTGGGACTCGCATGAATTTCGTCGGCGTTGTAAGGGATGTAAGAGCCCAAATGAGGAGCGTCCATGGTTTCTATGTGAAGAGGAGCTAGTTGTTATGATTTCCCATTATATTTATATTGGGATAACCATATTGTTGCTTCGAATTACGGGGTTGAAGAATTTTTCTATTTCTGCAACACTAGGTTACATTAATGCCAAAAATCTACCAATCCAGGCATCAAATGACCGAATTCATGGCTCATACGACATCGATAGCACATCAGAACCACTTTTCATGGGAACACAATAAGAATCCACTCACATGTTCAATACCCAATTGCCACTGTTAACGATTTCTGGGACTCTTACGGATTTCACAGGCATTGTGGGGGAAATAAGAAGCCAAATGAGGAGCATCCGTGGTTTCTCTGTGAAGAGACAGTAGTTTCCATCATTTCACGAGAGATTTCAATTGGAATAAGCACATTGTTGCTCCGAATAGCGGTGTTGAAGAATCTTTCTAATTTTGGATGCCCCTGCTTAGACTAATGCCAGAAATCGACCAATCCCGGTATCAAACGACCGAATTCTTGGCTCCTGCTACATCGATATTTCATCAACATAGCTTTCCACGAGAAAATGATAAGAATCCACTCAAGGGTTCAATACTCATGCAATTGCCACCGTTAACGATTTCGAAGACTCGCACTGATTTCGTCGGTGTTGTAAGGAAATATGAGGCCAAATGAGGAGCGTCAATATTTTCTATGTGAAGAGAAGGTAGTGATGCAGGAGCAAGCATGAAGAATCTGATTTTGGCAAGAGAAATCAAAGAAATTTTGAGCTCCAATTTTAGCTCTGAATTTCAGGTTAGTCCTCAAGCGGTTTTGGGCCAAGTTTTACTTAGTTGGCTTCCTTAATGGGTTAACTATGTTGGAAAGTGATTATTTTGGCATCTAAACTCAAATGAAGATTCAAATTTCAAATAAAGAGGGAGCTGAAGGGTTTGGACGAATTTGTAGACTTTTGGCCTTGGAATTCAACAATAGTATTTACTTTTCCAGCATTCAATGCCTAGTAAGTTTTAGCCTATTCAATGTCTAGAAAGTTGTAGCCTAGTGAAGTGTATCATATTCAATGTATAGTAAGTTGTAGCCTATTCAATGTCTAGTAAGTTGTAGCCTAGTAAAGTGTAGCCTAGTAAGTTATGTGATCAGCCTTGGAAGTTGTTGGCTATTAAAGGCTGAAGTATGTCATTTTCAATGTTGTATCTCTTTTTAAAAGAGAGTCATTGTTACTCAAAAGATCAGTTTTTGTTGAATGAAAATTCTGAAATTGCAAGTTCTTTCAAAACTTGTTGTTAATCGTGTTTTATTTAGCTAACTATGGAAAGGTTAGTGGTGAGACACGTGCATTCTTTATCAATTGGGAGGGTGGCCTGGCCTTTAATCCCAGTTATGGTCAACTCCATTTCCTGATCTTGAGTGGTGGCATAGCCTTTATCTCAGATCTCTATCCTTCGTTCTATTCTTCAATTCTGACCTCCATACATTCCATTACCCATCACACATCAACTTGGTATCAGAGCTTAAAATCAGGTGTTCATCTCTTTTGTTGTCATCCTTTCTTCTCCAATCAACCTATTATCTCTTCTATTCCAGCCTAAACACTTTCATAAGCCTAAACACAGCCTTTTCAAGCATAAAGTATGGATGAAATTCCAAGAAACATGACCCTTGAGCAAGCTCAAAATCTAATGCGTGATAGAGAGCTTACTGAATTAAGAGGCCAGATTACAGAAATACACCAAGCCATTGCTCAACTATGCCTAAGAAGGAACCATGGAAGAAGGAGGAACTCAAGGAGCACTCATGGCACCTCTAATGTTGTAGGTTCTTTATTTGAAGAATCAGTTCATCAAGTTCAACATAGAAGGCCTCCCAATGATGATTTCAAAGATGTGAAGATAGATCCACCAGCTTTTGATGGAAGTTTGAATCCTGATGTATATTTGGAGTGGGTTCATTCTATTGAGCAAATATTCGAAGCCAAAGGTTATAATGATGAGAAATGCTTCAAAGTTGCAAGCCTCAAGCTCAAAAGGTATGCATCCTTCTGGTTTGACAACTTGCAGATGGAGAGAAAACTAAAAGGCAAGAGGAAGCTCAAGTCTTGGATCAAACTAAAAAGGCTTATGGATTAAATATTTCTTCCAGTAAGTAAGCATCCAAATTTCTTTGAGAGTGATTTCTCTAAAGGTGACACTTCTTCTTTTAAATCTGAAGATATGAGCATCATGAATGTCATCTTTGAATTCATGAGTGTTTTGACAAAGAAGTTTTTGAAGATCTAGGAGAGCCCATTTATGATAAGGAAAATATTAGTGAGGAAACCACAACAAAAGATAATGAAGAATGTTCAGTTGAAGAATTTCTTGTTGGTCAATATTTGGATGTGCAATGCGAAAAAGAAGAAGTAACTATAATTGAAACTATTTTTGATAAAGATGAATTTGTTGAATCTGAAGTTGAGGTAGAAACTCTTAACCTTAAGAAGGCCTTTCAATTTGAGATGGATCAAGAAGCCTCTTGGATGGAGAACAATAATTACAATTCAGATTGCAAAATTACCAACTTGGAGAGCAATCCCAACATAAGGGGGAAGGTATAATTCTTCCAATTTCATTCCTTCCTACTGGCTATACTTATGTTGTAGACACGTACATTCCAAAAGCTAGGGAAGCACTCTGGAAGATTGAAAGTTCGGTCAGGAATGAAGAACCATGACATCTTTCGGTGCAACCATTAATGGAGCAATTTCAAGATGTGTTCCCGGATGATCAACAAACTGGTCTGCCTCCATAATTCTACACTCCTATTGCTATTTTCCTTGGATATGTCGTTTCAAAGGATGGTATTTATGTTGATCAATCCAAAGTTGAAGATATGAGATCTTCGCCAATTCCAACCAACATATCTGAAGTAAGAAGTGTCCATGACCTTGCATCATTTTATAGAAGATTCCTTAAAGATTTCAGCACGCTATTGGCTCATATAATTGCATGAGGAAAGGTTCTTTGAATGGACTAAGTTTACTCATAATGCCTTTGAATCCATTAAGACAAAACTTTGTGAAGCTCCAATTTTGGCCTTGCCCAATTTTGATGATCTCTTTGAAGTGGAGTGTGATACAAGAGAAGTAGGTATTGGGGCAATTTTGGTGCAATCTCAACATCTCATAGCTTATTTCAGTAAGAAGTTGAATTGCTCTAAAGAAGAATTACATCACTTATAATAAGGAGTTCTATGCCATTGTAAGATCTCTTGATCATTGGAGCCATTATCTTCGCCCCAAGCAATTTGTTCTACATTCTGATCATCAAGCACTCAAGTTTATTAATGGACAACACAAGTTGAATCAAAGGCATGCTAAATGGGTTGAATTTCTTCTATCCTTCTCATTTGTTTCAAAGCATAAATCTGGATTAACCAATGTTGTAGCTAATGCACTTTCAAGGAGGTATTCTCTTCTATCTATTATTGAAGCTAAAATTCTTGGTTTTCATTTATTAAAGCACTTTACAAGGATGAACCTAACTTTTCTCAATTCTTTGAGGAAGAAAGAGTTGCTCTTTCAGGCCCTTTTGTAATTGAGGAAGGTTTTCTTTTCAAGAACAACAAGTTGTGCATTCCCAAAAGTTCAATGCATGATTTCTTGGTGAAAGAAGCCCATTGTGGAGCTGTTGATGGTCATTTTGGCATCAACAAGACACTTGACATCTTGCAAGAACACTTTTATTGGCCTAACATGGCTGGTGATGTCCATAAGGTTGTTTCAAGATGCTCTATTTGTCATAAAGCTAAGAGTCAATTTCATCCAGGAATGTATACTCCTCTGTCTGTTCCAAATTAGCTCTGGGAAGATATGAGCGTGGATTTTATTGTGTAACTACCAAGAACTCAAAAAGGGAAAGATGCTATCATGATAGTTATTGATCGTTTTTCAAAAATGGCTTATTTCTTCGCATGCACGAAATCAGATGATGCTTCTCATGTTGCTGATCTCTATTTCAAAGAAATTCTCAAGCTTCATGGAGTTCCAAAGACCATTGTAAGTGACAGAGTTTCTATGTTTAATCCATTTTTGGATATGCTTGTGGAAATTGTTGGGGACAAAGATCTTGTTTAGTATTGTCTACCATCCTCAAACTGATGGGCAAACAAAAGTGACAAATAGAACACTCTCAACTCTTCTCAGAAGTTTGGTGGGAAAAAATATCAAAGATTGGGAAACTTCCCCATGTTAAGTTTGCATACAATAGATCTCCATCATATGCAACAGGAAAGTCTCCACTTGAAGTGAATTATGGAGTGAACCCTCTTACTCCCATTGATCTGATCCCACTTCCTATTGAGTTCCAAGTGAGTTTTGAAGCTGAACAACGTGCCAAAGAAATTGAAAAGCTCCATGAACAAGTGAAGACCGGAATTGAAAGGGTGAACGAATTCTACAAGCAAAAGGCTAACAAGCATCGCTATCCCTTGAATTCAAGCCTGGAGATTTGGTTTGGCTTCATTTAAGGAAGGAAGTGTTTCCTCTAGAAAGAAGAACAAGATCATGGCTTGTGGAGATGGCCCTTTCAAGGTAATTAAGAAGACTGGAAGTTATGCATACAAGCATGAATTGCCGGGAGAAACGAATATTTCTGCAACTTTCAATATTGGTGATTTAATTCCATTCTTGCCTGAAAATGAAGATGCCGAGGATTTGAGGGCAAATTCCAATCAAGGAGAGCGGAATGATGCAGGAGCAAGCATGACTAATCTGATGTTGGCAAGAGAAATCAAAGAAATTTTGAGCTCCAACTTTAGCTCTGAATTTCAGGTTATTCCTCAAGCGGTTTGGGCCAAGTTTTGCTTTAGTTGGCATCCTTAATGGGTCAACTATGTTGAAAAGTGATTATTTTGGCATCTAAACTCAAATGACGATTCAGATTTCAAATAAAGATGGAGCTGAAGGGTTTGAACGAATTTTGAAGACTTTTGGCCTTGGAATTCAACAATAGTATTTACTTTTCCAGCATTCAATGCCTAGTAAGTTGTAGCATATTCAATGTTTAGAAAGTTGTAGCCTAGTAAAGTGTAGCCAATAATGTCTAGTAAGTTGTAGCCTATTCAATGCCTAGTAAGTTGTAGCCTAGTAAAGTGTAGCCTAGTAAGTTGTGTAATCAGCCTTGGAAGTTGTAGCCTAGTAAAGGCTGATGTATATCATTTTCAATGTTGTATCTCTTTTTAAAAGAGAGTCCTTGTTACTCAAAAGATCGGTTTTTGTTGAATGAAAATTTTGAAGTTGCAAGTTCTTTCAAAACTTGTTGCTATCTTGTTTTCTTTATTTAACTGTGGGAAGGTTAGTGGTGAGACAAGTGAGTTCTTTATCAATTGGGAGGGTGGCCTAGCCTTTAATCTTAGTTATGGTGAACTCCATTTCCTGATCTTGAGTGGTGGCATAGCCTTTATCTCAGATCTCTATCCTCCGTTCTATTCTTCAATTCTGAACTCCATACATTCCATTACCATGATATCCCATGAGATTTTGACAGGGATTACACCACGGTTGCTCCGAATAGTGGTGTTGAAGAATTTTTCTATTTTAGGTAGCAATTGCTTACACTTATGCCAGAAATCGGCCAATCCAGGCCTTAAACGACCGAATTCTTGTGACTCGCACGGATTTCTTAGGTATTTTGGGGAAATAATAGGCGAAATGAGGAGCTTCTATGGTTTCTATGTGAAGAGGATGTAGTTCCTCTGATTTCCTGAGAGATTTCAATATGGGTAACCCCATGGTTGCTCCAAATAGTGGTGTTGAAGAATTTTTATATTTTTGGTTTCCCATGCTTACACTAATGCCAGAAATCGGCCAATTCAGGCCTTAAACGACCGAATTCTGGGCTCCTACTACATCCACATTGCATCACCATCGCTTTTCATGGGAAAATGGTAAGAATCCACTCACAGGTTCAATACACATGCAATTATCACCATTAACAATTTCAGAGAGTCGCACGGATTTCACCAGCATTGTGGGGAAATTTGAGGCCAAATGAGGAGTGTCTATGGTTCTATGTGAAGAGAAGGTAGTTTCCATAATTTAACATGAGATTTCGATTGGGATAACCCCGCAGTTGTTTGAATAGCAGTAATAAAGAATTTTTCTATTTCTAATAGCTCCTGTTTACACTAATGCTAGAAATCTGCCAATCCTGGCTTCAAACGACTGTATTCTTGGTTACTACGACATCGATAGTGTATCACCATCGCTTTCCAAGGGAAAATGATAATAATCCACTCACAGGTTCAATACACATGTAATTGCCACTGTTAATGATTTTGAGATTCGCACGGATTTCATGGGCGTTGTGTGAAATAAAAGGCCAAATGAGGAGCGTCCGTTGTTTTTATTTGAAGAATAGGTAGTTTACATGATTTCTCAAGAGATTATGATTGGGATAAGCCCACGGTTGCTTTGAATAGCTGTGTAGAAGAATATTTTTATTTCTGGCCGCCCTAGCCATCTTACACTAATGCCAAAAATCGGCCAATCAATGCCTCAAAGGACAGAATTCATGGATCTACGACATCGATAATGCGTAACCATCAAATTCCAAGGGAAACTGTTAGAATCTAATCGCGAGTTCAATACACATGTAATTGCCAATCTTAACGATTGCTGTGACTCGCACGGATTTCGCGGGTGCTAGGAGAAATAAGAGGCCAAATGAGGAACGTCCATGGTTTTTATTAAAGCATAGGTAGTTTCCATGATTTTCCATGAGATTTTGATTGGGATAACTCCACGTGGCTCTGAATTACAGTACTGAAGAATTTTTTTATTTCTGGTAGCCTGACGTGCGTTTATATTTTATATATTCACGCACGCCTTCTCCGTGATTTCTCGTTGTTTTCCGTTGTTTCTTATATATTCTTTTGTGATTTTTAGTTTCTTTTCACTCTCTTTGTGTTTGTGTGTACTTGCAGAAGATTTCCAGCGTATGGGACATATAAAGCAAATATCATGAGTCCCCGGAGCAACGAGAGGCGTCGCACGAGAATCTGAGGGCATACGTCAAGTTAGAGCATATATCATCCCCCAATTGATCGGTAGGACAGTTCCAACAGATTGGTTCGTGCACACATATCCGACCTGAGCAGAAGGCAAGGAAGAGCAGATCCCACCCGATCGGTTCAGTGATCAGGTGATGACCGTAGTGTTCTCTGTTTTTGAAGCTGAATTACAACCGATCGGTTGACTTGTCAACCGATCGGTTCACCTGTAGCCAAAGCTTTCCCAACTCCGAACCGGACGACTTCACCCGATCGGTTCAGTGATCGGGTGAAGTATCTCAAAGACTGAAGACCGGTTCAACGCTCGTCTCAGCCGATCGGTTGATGTTCCCACCGATCGGTTGGACGCTTATTATATATAGCCCTAGGGTTTTCCCAGAAATGGATCCCCATTCTTCTAAGCAGTTTTTAGGGATTTTGGCGGCTGCGAATTTAATTTGTTTTGTAAGTTCTCCGATCGTTTTGATACTTTGATATTGCATTAATACTATTGTTTGCTTCTCTTTTCTATTGCTTGATCTTAATCTTGATGACTGAATTTCATTTTGTTGAATCTCTTGCGATGAATTGTGAGTAGATTCCTAATTTGGGACATTGGTGGAAACCCCTTCGTGGGTTCTCCCTAGAACGACCATATGATTAGGGTTTCGATAGGATGTAGGGATTTAGATGGTTACGCGGGCATTTTATTGTCATTGGCAGAAGAAAGACCCCCTCTGACCATCGGGACCAAGGGAAAATAAAACTTGCATTTGATCCCCTAGCCACAGCTCACACCCCTAGCATAGACATTGATTCCTAGCGTGTGGGAACGGCAGGATGAAATGTCCGGGAGTATCATTGCGAGCTTAGTGCTCCTAGAATCGGTCGATGTTAATGGACGCGGGAATGGCCACCGTCCGAACTCGGGTAGACCTAGCGTATCATCCTGGACATCGACCGGAATATCGGGCCCATGGGACGCTAGGTATCACTTTTAGAGGCAACATCTCACCACTAAACCCTAGAATCCGATCGTATTTCTAATCGTCGGTCATGATAGAGAGAACACATGATAGGGTGGAAACCAAAGTCCTAGGTTACCTTTTATATCTTATACCTCTCCGTAGTTCCAATTCGTGACAACCCACCTAGCTATAGGGCTATCTCACCCACCGGGCGATTCGGTTCCTGTTTGATATCAAGCACATCACACGACTCCCTGTGTTTGACCCCCAAGCCACATTACAACACCGTGCGCTTGCGGTTATAAATATTTAAATCTGGTATCCCCGTTCCGACTACACATTGCCAAAACTAGGGATCGTCAAGCTTTATGGCGCCGTTGCCGGGTAGGCAACGCGCTTGTTTTCATTTAGGACCCAGTAATCCCTGAGAGTCGCTCATGAACACGGTCGCTAGACTGCGTTTTATCCAAAAATTATAAAAATTTCAATAAAATGGATTCCTTCCCGACCACTATTATCAATTTGTGCTATTCCTTGTACCACTGATGCGCTTGTCATAGCCAAAATTTTTGTTTGTCAGGTAAATTATGTGGATGCCCGATGGATCATACATTGAGAATTGTGATGCCTACACGCCATACGGTGCTCAGAGGAGGGATATGAGAATTAATCCGCAGGTCGTCGTAGTTTGCAAAGCTTCTGGGATGCAGGGACATAGGGCCATCCATTGCCAATTCAGTGCCCAACCCTACACCCCACACTCATATACCCACAACCTACATCAAGAACCCTCCCATCCTTACCCCCAAATTTACACACCCCATCATCCACAAAAATCGATCCTTGAATTATTCTTGGAATACTCCATTGCAACTCAAATGCAATGGACATCACCTCTACTTCCATTACCACTCCCACCACCGAAGTCTGACCTTGAATTATTATTAGAAGATAATATTTTAAACCAAGGCCAGACGACTCCATCACTTCCATTTCTGCCAACCACTTCTACTTTTGGGGGTGAAGCAGTCGTGTCTCATACATCATCGACAACTTACACCACGGAAGGTAACTCTTATTGTTTACAATTTGAAAATTTTGATATGAGTCCCTTCCCCATGCAGGTACAATTCTTGAGACACACTGTACCGAGGAGGCCAGGGAGGAAGTCCCTATCGACGAGGAGGGAGAGCATGGAGCCGTGAACATCATGACTCATTCTATTGAGCCTCATGCTCCCTTGCCTCTACCACTACCCACACAGCTCACCCTCACTCCACCTGAGTCATCGCATCCACCCGAGCTTACTGCTCCCACTCAGGGAGATCTTTAGACCCATTTCTGAATCTCTTATTACATTCCCCATATTTTTAGATTCAAATACTACTGACATGACATACCCTCCAAAGGATCCAGATTCACATTATACAAAGATATATCAAGGCATGTCAGCACCTGACAAGCTCGTCGCTGTGGACAGGAGATCATCGCGTCACCACCAGGGCATATCACCACATTCTCAGGGAGTCATCGTCAACTTTTTCCATGCTTTACATTTCACTTTGACGATACACGTTGGGATACATTTATTGCGAGGAAGAATTTTTCATCACGGACTGATGCTCCTTTTCTTTCGAATGATTTAGGTGGACATCATCGAGGGAAGCTTGGGGGAGCATTGCTGGAGTTCGTTGGTGTTCGTGGCACCAGAACATTGGCGGAGCCACAGAAAGAACAGGAAGAGCAGCTTCCTGCTCTGCTTCGGATCTAGATCCCCCGTTTTCTCAGGTGTATCTAAATCTAGTAGTGTAAAAAAATTTTACCGCTCTCTAGACTAGACTAGAATTAACTCGTCTCCTCTCGGCAGTGAGAGGAGCGTATTAGGATTAATCGCTTTTCTTCGAATAAAATTTGCCTCTCATGTCGACACGACTACTGCTCTCGGCACACACTCTGCCGTGCGCCGTGCCACTTTCTGGTCCTGCACATTGAATTCCTTTTTTCTGATTTTTCCCCTAGCCATTTTTTCTGCATCACCATGATCATGTCTTTTTTCTAGCATTGTCATGATCAGCTTGGGGGAAATCAAACTTTTTTGTGTGATTATTGTCGTGTCATGTCGTTATTGTATGCTTGTTTTGTGTGTCTGTGTGTATGTGTTTTGTACATTTCGTTTCGTTAATTATTTTCCTTATTTTTCTATATTTCTTCTCGTGTGTTCTCCATGTTTTCATGTTTTCACGTTTATTTGTCAGTGCGTACTTTCCTCCCATATTTTGTTGTCCTCCCGCTTTTATTGCTATTGCATTGAGGGCAATGCAAGGTTCAGCTAGGGGAGTCGCACTTTGTGCGTCAGTTGTGTCTTTTTCCGATATTTTTGAGTCGTTTTCATCGTATTTTTCTTTTTCTTTCCTTCTTTTTTATTCTCCCTCTCCTAGAGATGACCACACATGATGAAATGCCACGGAACCACACACACTTAGTTTAGCTACGATTATCACTTTCACTAACCATAGGAAGCCGATTCCTATTGCATTTCATGCTTCATGGGTTCACTTTGCTTTTGTGTGAGTTGTATGTTGTGGCTAGCTAGTTGGTGTGTTTCTACATTGTGATTTTGATTTATATACCTGTCCTTGGATGACCCCTAGACTATCATGCTTCAATTTCAAATATGCGGTATTTTGCCTCCACTGTCTGCTTCTTTACGCATGAATTATATATATATATATATATATACGTCTATTTTGCGGAGGCCCGACAGCATGAGCCCAAAGGCGCAGCCTACAACGCGAAATCGTGGGGGTCCAAGCCCACCCAACGAAGCCCATGAGAGGACCCCGAACATCGATCCGACCCGACCCCGGAAACGCGCGAGTCACTCGCCCACTCCAGCGATAACCGTTCCCCCAGGCCCGCTTCCACTTAATGGCCGTTATGGGGAGGTACTGGCATGGCGCGGGGAGCGGCGATGGGGAGGCGGATTGAGGGGGCACGATTGGGGGCGGACGAAGGACGTGAGTCATGGGTGGTCGCGACAAGAGGCCTATAAAAGGACTAGGAGGACGACTGAACAAAGGACCGCATCTGAGGTAACAAAACCTAAGGTACTCCATCAACGACCTAGTTCCCCCACTTCATCTCCTTTCCCCCGCTCGCGTCGGAGGACGTCGTTCCGATCTCCTCTCGAGTCGAACCGTCCCCGCCGAGCCTCCTCTTTCAGACTGTCATCTGACTTAGGCATCGGAGGGGATTTGGCCGGAACCAAGGTCCGGCCTCCCTGACGAGTGTTCTCATCTGTTCAGGAAGACGTTAGATCCAAGTACCGAAGCTTCCATTCGACACCAGGCGAACGCCATCAAGCATCAGCCAAGGCATCGAGGCCGCCCCTCGACGCCAGGAGAGACCGAGGCCGAGCGCATCCATCCGAGCCGAGGCTTCCCCTCCGCTCCACGCCGGCCGCGCATCAAGCGAGACGACTGAGGCTACCCCTCGTCGTTCGACTGACCGAGGCTGAGTGCACCCATCCGAGCCGAGGCTTCCCCTCAGCTCCGCGTCGGTCGCACGTCAAGACAAGGCACCGAGGCTTCCCCTCGTCGTCCGACCGTCCGAGGCCGAGCACCTCACACCGGGCCGAGGCTTCCCCTCTGCCCCCCAGAGGCCTAGGATCCAGACCCGGCCCAGTTGACGAGCTCTGCGTCGACTACATCTCCGATCCGCGTCGCGTCTTCACGCGCTCGACGCACCCAAGGGACCCTAATCGGCCCCTTGACCACGTTGACCAGGCAGTCCACGGTCAACGATACTGTAGTGAGAAAACACTCTGAAAAATCTGGCGCCGTCTGTGGGAACGAACTATCCCACGAAAAAACAAACCACACTTGCAATGGCACGCGCCTGCAACGGGAAGAGACGCATGCCTCCCATCCCGGAGGAGGGAAATGGCGCACCCAACAGCAACCTTGAGGGCGCACCCAACGGCAATCACCATGCCCCCTCAGCCGAAGAGACTGGCGAGTCCAAGCTGGCCACGCAGGAGCAGCTCCGTGCCCTGGCCCAAGAGACCAACGCGAACATTCAGACGCTGGTCACAACGGTACATCAGCTCATCGGCGCCGCGCCAGCCAACGGAGACGTGTTGGGCGACGGCCATCATTGGGAGGGGGGCCCCTGCTCCTGCGGTCCGCTGTGGTCACTGACCACGGAAACCGAAGACCGAACACGGAGCGTCGGTTCACACTACCCGGCTTCTACCAGGCGAGATCGCGCGCCTCGTCCTCTTATAGCGAAAGGAGCAGGAGGGGTACCGAATACACGGGGGACAAATCGGTGATCGCGTCATCTCGTCGGCCACGATCGCCCCACCGCAGAAGAAGTGATCGGCACCACTCGAGGGACCGATCACGGCTAAGCAGAAGCTCCCGCCGGAGGAGCCGGGAACGCCGGACCAGCCCCACCCCCAGTGTGGCGAAGGCCGTTGAGCCAGCCCAGCCAGCACCTGTGCCACCTCCGCAACCGAACGAGCCTGATGTAGGCGGGTGTCGGACCCCTGGAGGCATCCACGGAGACCGGTGCCCCCTGTCGCGAAGAATAACCGACGCGCGGGTCCCCTCTCGATTCAAGATCCCGACGCTGGGAAAATACGACGGGATAGGAGATCCAGGGAACCATGTGATGGACTACGAGGGGGACATGTCCTTCCAGGGAGCCGATGATACCCTGCTCTACAGGGGCTTTTATTCGACCCTCAGGGGAGCAGCGAGAACTTGGTACCGCAGCCTGCCCAGCCGCTCCATTGACAGCTTCGAGGAACTCACCCAGCTGTTCTGCAAACAGTTCATGGCCGGATGACATGTAATGCTTGATGCTAAACATTTGTTTAACATAATGCAGGGCCCGACTGAGCCGCTCCGACAATTTATGTGCCGCTTCAACGCTGAGTTCAACGCTGAGCGGCTGAACGTAAATAGCCCTCCCGACCTCGTTGTCCAAACGGCCCTAAAGAAAGGGCTGCGTCATAGAGGCTTGAAGAAATCTCTGCACAATGATCCCCCGAAAGATCTTGCTGGGATCATGGCGAGGGCCGAGCGCTTCATGTTGACCGAGGAGACCTTGGCCATCGAGGCAGGAAAGGCCAGACGAGGGACCAAGCGCGGCGATAGCGAGCGTCGCAGCCCCGAAGGGTACCGGACAGAGAAGAGGGCGAGAAACAAGCAGCGGAGGGAGGATACGAGGGACGCCACCCCAGACGTCGTCCTCACTCAAGTGCAGAAGGAAGAGCGCGCTGATCGCCCCCCCGCCGAAGACAAAAAGAGGGGGGGAAATGGGGAAAAGTATTGCCAGTACCACAAAGACAACGGCCACGACACTGAAGACTGCTGGCACCTAAAGAAGGACATCGAGAAGTTGATGAGCCGAGGGCACGCAAGGAACTTTACCGATGACCCGGCCCACGGAGAAGGAACATCCAAGCAGCCGGACAAAGGAAAGAAGGTCAACGCCATCCAAGGACCCCTCTGCATCATAGAGTGAGCAGGCGAGGCCCCCCAGTCACCGCCTAGTCGGGAGGAGATTATATAGGTTCACATCCCCCCGTCTTGCTTTATTTCTTTTTTCCTCCAAATGTACTAGTCCAATAGGACCTTTAAGAGTACAAATGCACTCCTTTTTCCTTTTCTTCATCTCCGACGGAGTCAACATTTTGCCAAGGCTGCATAAGAGTGAAGACCTCCACCTCACCGGACGGGGGTCAATCAAAACTGGTCCTAAGCCGAGGAGCTTCACCCTCGTTGACCGACTCTGACGCTCGTAAGTCTGGGGGCAATTCCCCCAGCCAGCGCAGACGCCGACCGGTCCTAAGCTGAGGAGCTTCACCCTCGTTGACCGACTCCGACGCTCGTAAGTCTGGGGGCAATTCCCCCAGCCAGCGTAGATGCCAACCGGTCCTAAGCCGAGGAGCTTCATCCTCGCTGACCGACTCCATCGCTCGTAAGTCTGGGGGCAATTCCCCCAGCCAGCGCAGACGTCGACCGGTCCTAAGCTGAGGAGCTTCACCCTCGTTGACCGACTCCATCGCTCGTAAGTCTGGGGCAATTCCCCCAGCCAGCGCAGACGCCGACCGGTCCTAAGCCGAGGAGCTTCACCCTCGCTGACCGACTCCATCACTCGTAAGTCTGGGGGAAATTCCCCCAGCCAGCGCCGACGCTGACCGGTCCTAAGCCGAGGAGCTTCACCCTCGCTGACCGACACCATCGCTCGTAAGTCTGGGGGCAATTCCCCCAGCCAGCGCAGACGCCAACTGGTCCTAAGCCGAGGGACTTCTCCCTCGCTGACCTACTCCATTGCTCATAAGACTGAGAGCGACCCCCGCTGCCAGCGAAGACGGTTAGACCGACTCCATTGTTTATAGGACTGGGGGCAACCCCCCCAGCCAATAAGGACATCAACCGACTTGTCCACTCGAGGGACTAGGGGCGACCTCCCGGAGGAAGGAGGCGAGCGACCACCATCAGCAGAGGAGCCGAAATCGCAGCAACAAAGCAAAATGCGCGGAAAATTCAAGTAGGTCAATTTCATTTCCAACAGTTAACCGAGGTACAAAAGTGTGTCTTTTTACAGGAAATCGAAGTGGAGGAACCTCCTTACAAATATTTCACTCTCGGCGAACAACAAAATTCGTCACCCACGAAAACTAGGGTGACGCCGGCAGAGCAAAACTTGTCGACCAAGAACACAAAATTGCTGGCTTAAACGAACATCCTTGCAATCAGCAATTGTTTGCCCTGAAGCAGAGAGCCGATAAAGATGCCAATGGAGATTGCGAGGTCAGGGATCCATTTCAAGTAGGCTGGGTGTCACGCCCCGCTTCCCAAAATGGACGGAAGCGAAACGTGACGAGGCCCGCTTAGGCCAGAGCTTTAGAAGCTCGGACCCAATAAGCGTCAGTAGAGGTACCATTTTAAAAGAATTTCAGGTTCTTGCATTATTATAGTTCGAAACAACAGAAAAGTACGGAAAGGAAGTTGCATTCATTAAAAAGAGATATAATATCCAACTGGTACAAGTCTAAAAGAAGCCTAAGCATGGCAACAAAAAAAATTTAAAGACAAACCTAAAAGTAGTACCCTCGGAAAGTGGCGACTAAAAGACCTCAAGGTCTGATCTTCGTCAGGCACGAACTCTGGATCACGTCCTCGGCTCCTCGTACTCCAGTGAGTCTGCCTCGTCCACGAACTCTGGCTGAACACCTGACGTACATCACCCAAGAAAAAGGAACTGTACGTCAGGTAAAGTCTACAAGAAGGGTTAGACTTTACTGCAAGTGCACCGAACTTTAACAACGGTTTACTGGTTGATTAGCATGCTGAGGTTCTTTTACACAACAGTTTACTGGTTGATTAGCATGTTGTGGTTATAACAGGGTAACACGACATGAAGTAACGCAGCAGGAAAGTAAAACGGGGCAGGTAGTAGTCGTAGCGTGTGCTACCAACTACGGGACTAACCTACAGGTGTCAAGACAAGACGGGACGTGACGGGACAAGACAGGACAGGACAAGTGAGACACGAAAGGGTTCACGCCTTACGGTTCGAGGGGGATCAGACCCTCTTGCCGTGCGCACGCTCAACCCAACCCCAAACCCAGGAACTCAGGACAAGATTTACAGGGATCATTTCCGCTAGGGAAACATCCGAAATGCCCGAAGGCTTTTTGTGTAACAGGGATCACTTCCGCTAGGAAAGCATCCGAAACGCCCGAAGGCTTTTTGTATAACAGGGATCACTTCCGCAAGGAAAGCATCCGAAACGCCCGAAGGCTTTTTGCATAACAGGGATCACTTCCGCAAGGAAAGCATCCGAAACGCCCGAAGGCTTTTTGCATAACATGGATCACTTCCGCAAGGAAAGCATCCGAAACGCCCGAAGGCTTTTTGTATAACATGGATCACTTCCGCAAGGAAAGCATCCGAAACACCCGAAGGCTTTTTGTATAATAGGGATCACTTCCGCAAGGAAAGCATCCGAAACGCCCGAAGGCTTTTTGTATAACAGGGATCACTTCCGCAAGGAAAGCATCCGAAACGCCCGAAGGCTTTTTGTATAACAGGGATCACTTCCGCAAGGAAAGCATCCGAAACGCCCGAAGGCTTTTTGTATAACAGGGATCACTTCCGCAAGGAAAGCATCTGAAACGCCGAAGGCTTTTTGGGTAACAGGACACGACATGACTAGTGTAGGGAGTTGTTATTCTAGGGTGTCCACACGCACGCACACACATGATAGCCCTACAATAACAAAAGTTGTTGTTGTCAGGCTCAGACTTCGTCGTCAAGTCTGAGCCGTCAGGAGTCGTCCCGGACGCTATCATTTCACGTCCGGAATCTATTTGTTCATAGTTAACAATTCTAACCAACTAGGGCCTAAGCACGGCCGAAAGTGCAAGTGGATACACTTGACTGCGATGGCGAGTGTGCCGTCCTCCCGAAGCGTCTCATCCAAGCGTCTCGTCCGCGAAAGTCTGTCTGAAATAGCGCCACGGCGACGGTGTCAGGTCTCAATTTCAGAAATTCCTATTAGGGTTCGTTTCTAGGTTATCGAGACTATCTTATTAGTCAAAAGTCATATTTTTTTATGTAACAGCCTAATCGACGATCTATCCTATGTGCACAGTCAAAAAGTCCGTTCGTCGATATTCTAGATTTGCACAACGTTTTAAAGTTGCAGAAAATAAATTTAGTTACAGTGGTCCGATTTTAGTTAGGGTTCAGTTTGCTACGGTGTGGGTTGTGCTACGAGTTAGGGGACCCAACCTGGTCTGACGGTCACGCATGAATCGGCATCGGATCGGGAAGCGAGCAGCATTTCCGTTCCCAGAATATCTGATCGGTACGATTTGGATATCCAGGAGGTGTCAGCCAGATGCGAGATTAATCTGAGACATCGGATAAATGATATTTAGCTAAACACGATTAAATTCAATGAAACATTATCAACCTAAATGTTGTCCTAATACCAGGAACTATACATTTATTTAACACACTAACAAATTTTAAAGTAATATTACTGTCCACTCATCATGTACACAGTTTATGACAACTAAAGTAACCTAATACATGCAACTAACACATCTTAATAACATATATATAACTTACTGATAACATCTGAAACTTAAAATTTTATTTACTATGATTTACTGATCCCGAAAAGAAGAAGGCATGCTGTAGGTCTTATCTAGTATGAGATTAATAACATCAACTAATCCTAATATCAATCCCAACAAAACTAACCTAAGTGATGGTCAACTAACATCGGTTAACATTAATTAACCTAAGTAATGGTCATGAGATTAATAGCCAGAGACTAATAACATCTATAAACATCCCTAACCCATATTGTGATTATAATACCTCTGCTCATGCTCTTGAATACTATTAAGAACAATAATACTAACATTAAGGGCTTACTGGTGTCGTTTGCTTGCAGGGGGAGGATGTACGCCGGAGGAGCTAGTCACGGTGGCCAGCAGCGGTTTGCGGCGACGGCAGCGGGTCAAGGCGGCCAGGTGGCGGCGCAACAGGCGGTGGTGGCGAGAAAACGCAGCACGGCTCCGTGCGACGGCGAGGAGACAGTCGGGGGCGACGCCGGTGTCGCGGGGCAGTGCAGGGGGGCGTCGGGGTCACAGGCGGGGTAATCGCCGTGGAGAGGCGGCGATCGGGCGGAGAAACGGGGCACGGTGACGATCGCTGGAGGGAGCGGCTGCGGGGATGCCGCGAGGGGAGGCCGACGATCGGAATCTCGGGGGCGTCGGCGACGACGAACTCGAGGGCAGCGGATCTCGCAGCCCGCGGCAACGCGCTGAGAAGGGGGCCGGAGGCTGAGGAGAAGGGGAGGAGAGAGAGATCGGGGAGAGGGAGAGATCGAGGAGAGGGAGAGTGTTAGGTGGCGGCGGCTGAGAATGGGGGTTTAGCCCTAGGTTAAACGTGAAAGGGTATTAGGTTAGGGTTAGGGATATTATTATAATAATGGGTGATGATAAATAACTATAGGTTTAAGGTTAAAAGAGGAGGATATTGGGTTGGGGGGTGTACAATTAGGGGTAAGTCTAGGGACAAATAGGATACAGCTTAGGGAAAGATTTAAAACGATTTAAATAAGATATTTAGCCACATTTGGCTAACAAATTCGAAATTGGAATCTGATTGGGCAAATCAACGGTCGAGGTTATTCCGTGCGATATCTCTCCATCCGGGCGTCAGAAAAATAATCCGAAAATACCGAGGCGATCGTGGAGACGAGACGCACAGATCTACGGAGCCCGATCGTGCGTAATGCCTACCAAGAATTTACGTAAAATTGGGAACAGTGTTTTGAGTCAAATGACTAAAACGTCCCTATCGTTCAAAGTCGTTTCGCGAGAAAACGAGCCGTGAAAAGACGTTCCCAAAAATTACTATAAAATTCAACACCCCAAAATGATCGCAACGGCATATCACATCGCCTATGCGGGAGATCAAAAATAGCCAAATAAAATACGTGCACGATAAAGCACGTTCACGCAAAAAATATGAACGGTCGGAAAGCGGCCGTTACACTGGGCCAAAAGCGAAGCGGATGCTGAAAAATTTGAGGATAAAAACAAGGATGACAGGCCGGGATGGACGACCTAGGGGACCCGGGCTCGGGAGGACGCATCCCCGGGCGCCTCGCCCTGCTCGGAGCGAGGGGGATCGGCAGGCGGAAGGGCTTGCATGACGCGCTCCGCACAATCCCAGAAGGAGGACTGGACGACTTCGACGATTCGGGGGCCGATAAGGTCTTCATACTTACCGAAGGCCTCCCTGAGGACCTCGAAGATCCTCTCCCCCAGAGTCCCGACGACGCCCCTCTCCACCTCATCCGCGAACCGCGCCACCTGACGCCGATCCGACAGTTCCATCTGGAACTCCTCCCTGTCCAGGCGGAACGACTCCGCCGCTTCCCCGGCCGACCGCCGAGCGTCCTCCAACTCCCCCTGGAGATCGGCCACTCGTCCCTCTAGCTCGGCCACCTGGAGCTTGAGTTACCGAGACTCCATCTGGGTCGCCATCGCAGCTACCTCTGCCGCCCCAGCCCACTCGTGGTCCTTTGCAGAGGACTCCTCCAGCTCCCTCAAACGGATAGCTCGACGCTGTGACTCGACAGCGAGTGTTGAACCCTGAACGACAAGACATAAGCCAAGAAGAAAGCGAAGGAAAGAAAGGGACAGCGGGATAGCCAGACCTGCTGAAGGATCCAGACCAAGATGTCCGACACCTTGTCGGTGGGGGCCCTCTCGAGGAGACCACGGTCCCAGGGGAGGACGGAGCCCTCGGCCAACTGCTGAGCCAAGGCTTGATCGACAAACACCGAGTCCCCGGGGGTGACCTCGAGGGAGGCCGAGCAGCTCGCCAACAGGGCACCGATTCCCGATAATGGAGGCAGGGCCGCTGTGACGGGGGTGGTCGTCAGGGTCACTGGAAGATCCTCGATGGCCACCGCCGGGGGCACGGAGCACACCGGACTGGGGGGATCCGTGCCTTCCTTCCTCCTCTTCCCTCCGCGAGGCTCGGCAGGCGCCGACGGGGAGCGCTTCCGCCTCGTGCCGCCTCCACCCTCAGAGACAAGAGGGGGCGCGCCAGGCGCAAGAGGAGCTGCACCGGACCCATCATCACCCCCCACCTCTTGGGCCGGTGGGACGGATCCGGCTCTTGCGACCTCCCCGGGGAGGGGACTACCAGAAGTAGAGACGGGAGGCGCGGCCGCCACCTTGCCCACGGTGGGCTCGGCTCGGCGCACCTCCTCCTCGACGGTCCGCCGAGGCGCCCTTCCCGAGGTGCTGCCTCGGCTCCGAGCGGCTCCACGCCGAATCAGCTCATCGACGTTGCGGGTGAACTCGCGACCAGCCATTCCTGCAAGAGAAACTGAAATCAGGGTAAGCCACGGGGCAATCCAGGACTAAAACAGCGACCTACCCGGAGACCACAAGATGGCCTTCAGGAGTAGGTCGTCCAGCAAAGGCCAGATAGATTTCGCCTCCAAGGGGAGGGCCGACAGCGGCGCGACGGCCACCTGGTCAGCCTCGGAGAGGGTTAGCGTTCGGCGAGGCCGACCTGACCTACCCCAACCTGTCAAAATCTAAGCATCCTCAAGGAAGACTACGAAGACATAACACGAGCTCCAATCCCCCGCCCAGTGGGGTAGCCCGATCAGGCATTCCCTCCCCGCGCAGGCTTGGAGGTGCAGCCATGACCCTAGACCGACCGTTTGGATCTGATAAAAATAGAAGAGGAGGGGGAGAGATGGCTCCAGACCGCGAGTGCAGCAGAGCATCACAAAGCCTGTCAGAACCGCAACCGAACAGGGGGTAAACTGGCAAAGGGACACCATGAGGTACTCCATGACTTGGATAAAGAAGGGATTGAGCGGGAAACAAAGACCCAGACGGAACATCTCGATGTAAACGCCGACTTCGTTGCTCCTCGGAAGACAGATCCGCTCGTCGATGAAAGGGACTCGAACATCATACGGGTGACAGAGGTACCTTCCCCGAATCTCTGCAGCCGCCAGAAAAGGAGTCCTCGACGGCGTTCTGAGGATAACCGGAGGTACATTAAGCCACGCGGCAACCGACGCCACATCATCACCAGCATAGTCTGGGAAGAGCTTCCCCTTCCCTTTGTCTCGGAGGGAACGGCTCCCCGAGGAGGAACCGGATCCCACAGATCGGGGCCCGCCACGCTTAGACTCAAGAGGATCCCTCGCCCCTTGGCCAGAGCCACCTATCCTAAGAGCAGCCATAATATGAGGATGGGAAAGGAGTTACCTTTTTGTTTATTTGGAGAAGGCAAGAGAACGAAGGCGGTGGAAGACTCCGAGTTTGTGGAAAGCCCGGAACAGAGAGAAGAGCAAGGAAGAAGTTGGGATCAAAGCAGCTAGTCAAGACCCAGGGGCGAATTCAAAACGCCTGAAAGGAACGCGTGGCAAGCCTCAAAGAGCCGGCGGCGTTTCGAAATCGGCGCCAAGGGAAGTCCTATCGATCCGCATCATCATGACCTTCATTTATGACCACGCCACGACTGACGTGCCAATCGGAACCCCAGGAGTCACATCGGTCGAACCGAACCGGCCAAGGCCGATCGGCCCAACAGATGGGGGTAATTGATACGTCTATTTTGCGGAGGCCCGACAGCATGGGCCCAAAGGCACAGCCTACAACGCGAAATCATGGGGGGTCCAAGCCCACCCAACGAAGCCCATGAGAGGACCCCGAACATCGATCCGACCCGACCCCGGAAACGCGCGAGTCACTCGCCCACTCCAGCGATAACCGTTCCCCCAAGCCCGCTTCCACTTAATGGCCGTTATGGGGAGGTGCTGGCATGGCGTGGGGAGCGGCGATGGGGAGGCGGATTGAGGGAGCATGATTGGGGGTGGACGAAGGACGTGAGTCATGGGTGGTCGCGACGAGAGGCCTATAAAAGGACTAGGAGGACGACTGAACAAAGGACCGCATCTGAGGTAACAAAACCTAAGGTACTCCATCAACGACCTAGTTCCCCCACTTCATCTCCTTCCCCCCGCTCGCGCCGGAGGACGTCGTTCCGATCTCCTCTCGAGTCGAACCGTCCCCGTCGAGCCTCCTCTTTCAGACTGTCATCTGACTTAGGCATCGGAGGGGATTTGGCCGGAACCAAGGTCCGGCCTCCCTGACGAGTGTTCTAGTCTGTTCAGGAAGACGTTAGATCCAAGTGCCGAAGCTTCCCTTCGACACCAGGCGAACACCATCAAGCATCAGCCAAGGCATCGAGGCCGCCCCTCGACGCCAGGAGAGACCGAGGCCGAGCGCATCCATCCGAGCCGAGGCTTCCCCTCCGCTCCACGCCGGCCGCGCATCAAATGAGACGACCGAGGCTACCCCTCGTCGTCTGACCGACCGAGGCTGAGCGCACCCATCCGAGCCAAGGCTTCCCCTCAGCTCCGCGTCTGTCGCGCGTCAAGCCAAGGCACCGAAGCTTCCCCTCGTCGTCCGACCGTCCGAGGCCGAGCACCTCACACCGGGCCGAGGCTTCTCCTCAGCCCCCCCAGAGGCCGAGGATCCAGACCCGGCCCAGCTGATGTGATCTGCGTCGACTACATCTCCGATTCGCGTCGCGTCTTCACGCGCTCGACGCACCCAAGGGACCCTAATCGGCCCCTTGACCACGTTGACCGGGCAGTCCACGGTCAACGATACTGTAGTGAGAAAACACTCTGAAACATATATATATATATATATATATATATATATATATATATATATATATATAACGCTTCAAATCGCATGTGTCGGGACTCTACCAATAGGACTAGGATAACCCATTTTGCTTATGCTCTGATTCACGAAATTTTTTCCTTTTCAAATACCCAAAACCCAAAAAAAATTCCCGTTGTGAATATTACTCCTATCCACCGTGAATAAAGGGAAGGCGAGAGTTTGCACCGAGTGTTCTACTCTACACCTACTTATCCTCTTTCGCAGTAGAGTCCCTGATACATGATATGTTTCTATTCTTATTCTATTCTCGTGCATGCTTGAACTATATTTCACCGCTAATTCGAATTGAAACGATATTTGTGTCATTCCTTGGGTATGTGTATATGGAGCTTTATTGCACAATTTAGATAGTTACACCATCTGCTGGCTCACGACCTCACTCACTTGTGCTTCACCACGTGGACCCACGACACTTGTATGGACACATATTCCTGGGTTTAGTGATGTGTTTATCGTATGCTTGCTTAGTGTGGTGAGTTAGTTTTAGTTGGCTCTGACGGGTGGTCTGGGATTTCCTTTCTTTTTCTGTTTCTTCCTCTCTATATTTTTCCCTCCGAGCTCCTACTCTCACTCGTCTTCCTCGAGGATGAGGAAGAATTCAGCTTGGGGGATTTTGACATGCGTTTATATTTTATATATTCATGCATGCCTTCTCCGTGATTTCTCGTTGTTTTCTGTTGTTTCGTATCTATTCTTTTGTGATTTTTAGTTTCTTTTCACTCTTTTTGTGTTTGTGTGTACTTGCAGGAGATTTCCAGTGTAGGGGACATATAAAGAAAATATCATGAGTCCCCGGAGCAACGGGAGGCGTCCCACGAGAATCTGAGGGCCATATGTCAAGTTAGAGCATATATCAGCCCCAACCGATCAGTTGGACAGTTCTAACCGATCAGTTGGGAATCTGAGGGCCATACGTCAAGTTAGAGCATATATCAGCCCCCAACCGATCAGTTGGACAGTTCCAACCGATCGGTTCATGCACATATATCCGACCCGAGCAGAAGGCAAGGAAGAACATATCCCACCCGATCGGTTCAGTGATCGAGTGGTGGCCGCAGTGTTCTCTGTTTTTGAAGCTGAATTCCAACCAATCGGTTGACTTGTCAACCGATCGGTTCACCTGTAGCCGAAGCTTCCCCAACACTGAACCGGACGACTTCACCCGATCGGTTCAGTGATCGGGTGAAGTATCTCAAAGGCTGAAGACTGGTTCAACGCTCGTCTCAACCGATCGGTTGATGTTCCAACTGATCAGTACGACGCTTATTATATATACAGCCCTAGGTTTTTCCCAGTGCAACGCCCTGCTCCCCGGGATACCCGATAAGTACGAATCCATATCAGGTATTCCCGAAGCAACAAGTGTTACGAAGGAAATACAAAATCAAAAACACAAGCAGCAGGTCCACTGCGCACTGCTGGGATAGTACCTTTAATGTTCCCAAAGCATAACCAAGTAACCAATAACATAAACACAAAAAGAAACATTGAGGAAAACTGTATAACCACTAATCCCGAAGAAAAGCCTAAGATTTATATACATCATCCATCTGTACATACATCTATCATCAACATCTCGTCACTACCCAAAAAAATCCCACAAGTACAAACACCCTCTCCTCACCCCTCTCCATCCCAAACTAACTCATCCACCAAAACTCCACTGCTCCACCTCCTAGCCATCAACCAACTCCATCACCAACACCTGAAAAGTCAACTGTGGGGCACGTCAACGCGTGACCCAGTAGGAATTCCATATCTCAACTAGTCCTTACATGAAGTGTGGAAAAGGGTGCTCGTGAACAGGCAGAGTGTATGTCATGGCATAAACAGCTACTGTAGTAAAGGAAGTAACAACTATAGTTATGAACATGTGAAAGCGTGCACGTGCAACAGGCAAGGTGTACAACAATGGTAAACAACACAAAAGAACCATAATAAAGAAACACAAGTAAACAACACATACATTTACCATTGCTACAAGAATCATGATGGTTAACAATTAATTCATTGGTTAGCATTTTGGAACCCAGGTAAATCACAGGATGATAAGGAGTTGGACTTCACCCAGGGTGGGTGAAAAGTGGTACCGCAACCAGTGACACGAGCACTGGAGGGGCCTCTCATAACTCTGTACCCGAACGGGGCAAGGTACTAGAGCGAGACTCATCTCGGTTTTTCTGTGAAAAACGGAGAAAACCATCAGTTACCAGACATGATATGACATGAGCACACCACCGGACTCTCCAACCCTCTCAACTCTCCCTTCCGGGAGTGACACATTGGGTGAGAATTCATATCATCTGTCCGCTCCTTAACTCCTTTAATTTACCCGTGTTTCCCCCAAACCCCATGTCACCCTTCTTTGAGAGGGCTTAGTCATTTCTATGAAACATAACACTTTCCATTTCTTTTCTTTCCATAGTTCATCACATATTTGGGACATTCATCGCCTTGTGCATTCCCTTTCTCATTTCACATAATATACATGAAACTTATAACCATATTCAAATCATCATTTTTGCATGTGCCAAGAACATAAACCACGTATCACTATGTAACAGAAATAATTAAGAACATTGATGGCAAGGTTAACCTCAAAAAGAGCTTAAAACAATATTCAAATCTTTCAGCTTGCTGGAAAAGCAAAACAGTTAGATTAAGTATCACATTTCTCCATAATTTTGTATTAAACATGCCCATACAATATACACATGAAAGTTGTAGATATGGTTGTGTTGGATTCATCTATAAATTTTCATGCAAAAATATGAACTGGGTGATTTATGGTGAATTATTTGGTAAGACCTGACGAATCAATTTTTCAGACAGATTTTAAGAGCTGTAAAGATTGCTGGTTTAAGACATGTTGCAGTTAGAATTTCGAAAATGTGTACTCAGGAAAAGTTGTAGAAAAAGTTGGTATCTTTCCAATGAGACCAAGATCATCAATTTCTATGGAGTGTGCAGGGACTGATCTATATTTTGCCAAACTGTGACCAGACTGGGGGAAATACCGACAGGTTGTAAAGATGGAATTTTTAGTCCTAATTACAGTCCAAATTAACAAATGTTCTAAACATGAACGTTATTGATAACAATCTAATATTTAGGCCATAAAAGTTTCAGAGCAAACTCAAGTCTAGATTAGAAGGACTACGCCGAAAAATCAGCATGTAAATCTGTCCAGAATTGCTCACCACACAAAACCACCCAAAACTCAGGATTGCTCACCGCGCACAACCATACAAAACTCAGGATTGCTCATCGCACACAACCATACAAAACTTAGGATTGCTCACCGCGCACAATCATACAAAACTCAGGATTGCTCACCGCGCATAACCATACAAAACTCAGGATTAACATAAGAAAAGGTAAAACCACAACAACAACAACCATTAAACTAAGCATGCAACTCTAATACTAGTTAGAGATGGAATCCTACCTTAGGGGTGATGAGAGACAAGGGGGTAGCCCAAATCCCTATGGCTCCTCCTTCTTCAAGCCCTCTTCCTTCTTCTTTCTCTAAATCCTTCTCCTCCTCCACAGGCTCCCAGAATGAGCAACAGCACACAAACGACGACATGGATGCTATGGAAGTGTGCAGAGTGAGGGTGGCGTAGCCCTACGGGTGCTCAGCATCCCTAATGTCTAAGATGAGCAAGGGGAAGGGATGAATTCGGCCTGATCTTTGGGAAGAGAGTGAGTAAATGAAACCTTCTTTCTAATTTCTAGAGTAGCCACCTCATCTCCCTAAAATCCTCTCAGCATGACACCAAGCCTTGGGTTAGGTAATGATTAATGAGCTATTGACACATCAAAGGTGGAGGTGTCCCTTAGGAAAAATTAGGATTTTGTCTTTTTAGAAAAATAATGCAATACTTAATACTCAACAAGGCATTAGTATTCTAACCACATATTTTATTTAATAAAATCATATGTCATACTAAATTATTTAAAAATAATTTTTAGCTTGAAAAAATTAAATAAAATACATAAGGATTCCCTAAAATTTATATGCACATTTATACGTCCAAGATACGTATTAATACACATATATGAATTTTGGGGTCATTACACCTAGAAACGGATCCCCATTCTTCTAAGCAGTTTTTAGGGATTTTGGCGGCTGCGAATTTAATTTGTTTTGTAAGTTCTCCGATCGTTTTGATACTTTGATATTGCATTAATACTATTGTTTGTTCTCTTTTCTATTGCTTGATCTTAATCTTGATGACTGAATTTCCGAATAGACCTACCGTCCGAACCCGGATAGACCTAGCGTATCATCCTGGGTATCGACTGGAATATCGGGCCCATGGGACGCTAGTTATCACTTTTAGAGGCAACGTCTCACCACTAAACCCTAGAATCCGATCGTATTCCTAACCGTCGGTCGTAATAGAGAGAACACATGATAGGGTGGAAACCAAAGTCCTAGGTTACCTTTTATATCTTATACCTTTCCGTAGTTCCAATTCGTGACAACCCACCTAGCGATAGGGCTAGCTCACCCACCAGGCGATCCGGTTCATGTTTGATATCAAGCACATCACACGCCTCCCCGTGTACACCCCCAAGCCACACTACAACACCGTCCATTTGCGGTTATAAATATTTAAATCTGGTATCCCCCGTTCCGACTACACATTGCCAAAACTAGGGGACGTCAAGCTTTATGGCTCAAATGACCGAATTCTTGGCTCCTACGACATCAATAGAGCAACACGATTGCTTTCCATGGGAAAATGATAAGAATCCAAACACGGGTTCAATACACATGTAATTTCCACCGTTAACGATTTCTGGGACTCACACGAATTTCACAGGCGTTGTGGGAATTATAAGGCTAAATGAGGACTGTCAGTGGTTTCAATGTGAAGAGACGGTAGTTTCCATGATTTCACGAGAGATTCCATGATTCTATAATTCCCACGATTGGTCTGAATAGTGGTGTTAAAGAATTTTTCTATTTCTTACTTCCCAAGCTTACACTAATGCCAGAAATAGGCCAATCCAGGCCTCAAATGAACGAATTCTTTGCTCATACTACATCAATAGTGCATCACCATCGCTTTCCATGGGAAAACGACAAGAATTAACTCACGGTATCAATACACATAGAATTTCCACTGTTAACGATTTAAGGGACTCGCATAGATTTCGTAGGCATTGTAGGGAAATAAGAGGCCAAATGAGAAGTTGGTATGTTATGTATGTTTAAAATTATTTTAAAACAAATTTTTTACCTCTCATTTTTGTTGAGTATTGGACCTCTCCCTACTTGGTTTTGATGATGAGGAAACATAAATACTTGTGACTAATCTCATCCATGTAGTTAATTTGTAATGACTGGTTTTCATGTATCTGGATTTATTATATTATATTATATGTTTTGGTGGATTTTCTCCTTATGTGTGGTTTTCGTCTCCGTAGCTTTCATTTTCGATCGTTTCATCGTATTTTCTAGCTTCTTCCTTAGAATCGTCGATTTTGGAGTAAGTCATTCGTGACGGGCTTCATATCAGTCATATCTTATTGTTAGATCAAACCTAGGAGTCTTAGGGATCAATCCCGGAGCTTCGCGCTCCATTTCGGAACTTTTGGTGCTCATTAGCCGGTGTAAGAAGGGGCACCGACCGACTAGATGACGATCCAGTCGGTCGGAAAACCTTCTTGAACCG
The DNA here is from genome assembly GCA_030789695.1 of Scilla litardierei. Lineage (NCBI taxonomy): Eukaryota > Viridiplantae > Streptophyta > Magnoliopsida > Asparagales > Asparagaceae > Scilla > Scilla litardierei. Next base: position 115,128,870 of record CM061133.1, on the reverse strand, counting down.
ACTAGTTGGCTTTCTAAATTTCTCAGGAGTTACTGTTTATCGTTAGTCGGTCTAAGAACGTTGGTTGACCGACTAGGTTGCAAACTAGTCGGTCGGCAATGCTTCTTTAACCGACTAACTCATTAACTATTTTTGGTACCAGTTGCTGTTCCTTATTAGTCGGTCTAAGTTCATCTTTCGACCGACTAGTTTTTAAACTAGTCGGTTTAGTTTTGTACTCAGACCGACTAATTCTTGACTCTTCTGTACAGTTGAGTACTGTTTACTCTTAGTCGGTCTAAGAATGTTCATCGACCGACTAGATGTCAAACTAGTCGGTCAGTATTTGTTCTTTAACCGACTAACTCTTAGTTCAGGTTTTCATCTGGGGTTACTGTTTACACTTAGTCGGTCTGCGTTGGTCAACCGACCGACTAGTTCCCAAACTAGTCGGTCAGTGGTTGCTCTTTGACCGACTAAACAGTACAGGAAACCCTAGTTTTGCCCTAGCCGCCACCAAACTCTATAAATACCCCTCCAAACGTTTTCTTCTTCTTCCTCATGACCTAAAACCCTAGTTTCTCCCCCATTGAGCCCCCTACTACCTCAAACCATTATTCCTTCATCCCAAGCTCATCCTCCATCATCCAAACACTCCCTTAACACATTCTACCTCTCATCTTCCTCAAACCTTCATCAAATCCCCCAAATCCCCCAAAACCCCATTTCTCCAAACTTCTCTATCCATTTCCAGATCTGAACCCTAGGTTCCCCGGAGCGTTTCTTCCGTCGACGTGGTTGCTCGGCATCATTCTTCCGTTTCCTATACGGTAATAATCGATCTCTTAATGTTTTCATAACCCGTTGTGTTTTTGTGAAACCCTAATGAAATGAATGTTGTTGTGATGATTGTTTCTCCATAACAGCGACTTCCCCGTAGATTAGCGTCCGTGGGACGAACCCTCGTTGATCGTCATCCTCGGTGCTAGGCAAGTGAAACTTGCCACGTAGGGTTTAGGCCATGTTTTAGGCAATTTGCTTATTGTAGGCGTAAAAGAGACTAGGCGACGAAATGATACTCGCCTAGGCGCAAATTTAGGAACTAGCTTGACAACGAAGCTAGATCCGACATTTATTGTGTTGCACAATTACCATGTCATGTTTAATTTCCATTAACAGTACGCAAATTAATTATCATGTCATTGCATTCTTTAAGTGTTTCCGTGATTGCGTAGCTTCGCTACAATACTTGTGTTTCCTGGCTCGTGTTCCATAAGCGGGCCATGTGTTGGTTGATAGCCAATGCCCGAACTACTTGTTTCCGGCTAGGTGCACCCCTACGCCAAATGCTTATGAGTCGTGAACTAGAATGCGAGCTCCTGTGCGGGGCAACCCTGGCTCATTTACTGAGCTCGTGTACAGGGACCCTGGCTCGTTTACATGTGGGTATTGGGGGTAAGAGTTCAGCGGCCAATCAACTGGGAGTCTGTGCCTCTCTCAAAACAATGTGAGCTTTACTCCCAAGCGCAGGAGATCGTGCAAGTAGTATCTGGAGAGTCCAGAGTCGAATCCTCGGGACAAGTCGACCTAAGATAACATGAATTCAACTAATCAAATAAAATATACGGTTAAGAAAACAACCACCTTTGTGAAGGTGAAGAATAGTGGAAGGATTTGTAGCAAAGAAAGTGGTTCCTACAAGTATTACGGTATCACGAAAGTTTGGTATTCGATGAGACAAGTATGCTACGGTTGTGAGTTCATTAGGAGTTTATGGTCGTTGAAATTTCATGTCTTTTAATGTCACACAACGCTTCACCCGGTCAAGGCGTGAAGGCGTCGGAAGATAAATCGATGAAAACTAGTCAAAATAGCCTTAAACGTATTACTAGCAATGTTGATCTCATTAAACAATAATCGCAGCGATAAGTTCAGATTAGAGAACACAAATTGGCTAGCCTTATCAGGGCCTAGCCATAGGGCACATCAGCAATATCGACAATAAGCAAATACCCATCAAATACGTTGTAGAAATCAACAAAACTAGCAATTTTGACATGATAATAGGGCTAAAGACATGAAATTTAGCAACTACATACTCCTAACTACATCACAACCATAGCACAAAGAGATTAGCCACGCATGGTGCAATAAAAACCAGATTTGATAGCAAAATACATCGTTTAGGAAGCAAAATACAAAGAAATACACCAAATACGGGGTATAAGTTCAAGAAATTATCACCAAATCTCCTCCTTAGAACCCAAAACTCTCTGAGAATAAGAAGAATAGTCTCTGGAAATTTTCAGAATTTTCTCCTGGAGAAATACGCACAGTAGCCGCTCCAAAAGTCCCAAAATACGCCAGAATACCCCCCAAAACCCTAGAAATACGCTTTTATATTAGCATTGCGGGTTTGGGGGCTTAACGGATCTAAACCCGCTATTTTTTCGCACCCGCACCCAATAATCCGACCGGCGCAATCGTGGACCGTTGGATCGAGCGGGATCGCCCCTGGGATTGACGCGTGTGCTTTGAAATTCGTGCTCCCAACTCCGATTGCTTCGGCGCCCGCATCTGCTCATCTGACTGCCGTTCGATCTTGATCCTATGGCTTGCGGAGCGGCCACGTCGTCGACACAGATCGGGAACGATCTCGACCTTTCGATGCGTATCGAACGGCCCTGAGAGAGCCACGTCGCCCGCATTTCTCCGCGAATTCGAATTCGAATCGGATCGCTCCGATGCCGTTAGATCCTCATCGGACGACCGAGAACAAGCCACGTCGTCGATCTCACGTGCGATGCGGAAACCGTTGTAAGCCGTTGGATGGAGGCGGGGAGGCGTGCGATTGCGCCACGTGGCCGCTCAGATCTCCGCATCTGTAATGTTGCGCTGCGTTCGTGGCCGTCGGATCTTAATCCGACGGTCCACGTAATGCCATATTTACTCAGCTCCGCTGCCGTCCGATTGAGCGGGAACGGCCCAGATCGTGCCACGTGTCCCGTATATACGTATTTCTCTTGTATTTCTGCCTTAATTTGGTATTCTGCATTCAAAAATTCACAGTAATTAGTACAGATCTCAGAAAAATACAAATAAATAGTCGTTGGAATCGTGAGATCGAGACGATGCTAAGAAAAATATAAAAATACAGAAATACTCAATAGAATTCGTGTTTTGTGCACAAATAATGTGATTTCTCTAATAAATAATGGTGTACAAAATACGCACATATTAGAGAGCAATTAAGTATTATATAGGCACATCATAGGACTAATTAGGGGGTTAAATACGCAATATTCAACCCGAATCACACCCCCCAACTAGCGTTTTGCTGGTCTCTAACAAAATGAGCGAAATACGATATCAAGTATACACCTAGATCACCTTATCAGGTCTCAAATCATTCATCACCATACTACAAAGACGAAAGAAAGTGTCCACACACTAATGCCAAGATTTCATGCTCATTATATAATGGTACTCATGGGTTTACAATGAAGAGCAAGTATCTCTACAATGGTCATTAAATCAACTTAACTTCACTTTACATTAATTCATAGCGAATGGTATGCAAAATCAATGGCTCACACCTTTCAATCAAAGTATATAACTTGGAGCGTAGATATATCATGCAAAGCAAGCAAAAATAGATTGGCGTCAAGACATACACACGTCAATTTTCATTCATAGGAAATCACACCATATCTTGTGCTATCTTTAAGTTTTGGAAGTTCTCTTGCCTTGCTAATGATGCACACTTTTTCTTGCTCTTCTTTTCTTATTTTATTAGTTCTGCGTAACGCGCATCAAGCAACATTTGCAGAAAAAATGTATAACTTGGATCGCTCCATCAAATGATTGAGGTTCCAGTCAATGGCTCCCAAATCAGACGATAATAGGGCATTAGGCCAAGAAGGACCCCTCGGACTGTACTAATCGAGCCAACCAAGTTATTTCTTTAATGACACATTTATTCGTCCATATATTTTTCTTCATTCATCTTATTTCATTCTTTCTTTTGTGCGTGCATAAATAACCTGGCAAGATAGCTTCCTTTTCTTTATTCTTTCACAAGAATGGGTTATCCTAATCATTTCAAAAGACAGTGTAAACTTTCCACCCAAGATCACACAAAGCATGCAAATAGCAATGAATATGAGATAAAAAGCAATGCTCCAGTCATTTTGTGATGGTGTGTTCCATTGAAAGCATACGACTTGCTAATTCATAATTTCAAGATTAATTAAGTCATCATTCAATCCTACCATAGAGATATATTAACAGAGATTTACCATGAGTACTAGCATTCATGTCGAATGAGAATGAAATATGTAACAATAGCGGTGGAGGAAAATAAATCATATGTGAACAGTGGTGAATAGACTTCGAGAATTGTCATCACATGAGGATCATTTCTAGGTGTAATAAGCATTGGCGATAAATCTTGACTCAACCCCATTTTTTATAAAAAAAATTTTGAAAAGGGAACTACTAAAATGAAAAAAAATAAAATAAAAATAAAAATAAAAATAAAAATCCTAAAAGTTTATACCCTCCCCCCAATTTAAAATAAGCATTGTCCTCAATGTTAAGGAGAGGGAATCATGGAAAGAACACACCTGATTAGTGACCACCCGAAGGTGGATCTGTGAGATCAATGGTGGTATCCTCTCTGGCCCAAAGCTCTTGAAAGTGTTTCAGACGTTGTCCATTGACTTTGAATTCATGGCCATCCTTTTCATTCACTAAGACCACCGCTCCATGTGAAAAGACTTCTTTGACAAAGTATGGTCCCGTCCATTTTGAGCGCAGCTTTCCTGGAAATATATGGAGTCTCGAATTGTACAACAGAACTTTGTCTCCAACTTTGAATTCCTTTTGTAGGATCATCTTGTCGTGCACAGCTTTCATCCTTTCTTTTGCGAGCTTTGCATTTTCATATGCCTCACGTCGTATCTCATCAAGCTCCATGATCTGCAATTTACGAGAAACATTTGATGAGTCATCAAGCAAATTAAGTGTTTTAATTGCCCAAAAAGATTTATGCTCTAATTCAACAAGAAGATGGCAATTTTTTCCATAAACCAAACGAAACGGTGACATCCCTAAGATAGTCTTGTATGCTGTCCTGTAGGCCCATAGAGCTTCAGGCAAGCGAAGACTCCAATCTTTGCGTGTTGGATTCACTGTTTTCTGAAGAATGTTCTTGATTTCCTTGTTCGCCAATTCCGCTTGCCCATTTGTTTGAGGATGGTAAGGTGTTGAAACTTTATGTGTCACCCCAAATTTCTTCATTAGATTTGCAAAGAGCCTATTGCAGAAATGAGAACCTCCATCACTAATAATGGCCTTTGGCACTCCAAAGCGCGAGAAGATGTTCTCTTTCAAAAATTTCAGCACAATGGAAGCGTCGTTGGACCTGCAAGGAATAGCTTCCACCCATTTAGAAACATAATCAATGGCAACCAATACAAATATATACCCAAAAGATGGTGGAAAAGGCCCCATGAAATCAATACCCCAACAATCAAATAATTCTATTTCTAGCATGGGATTCAATGGCATCATGTTTCTTTTGGTAATTCCCCCCAACTGTTGACAACGCACACATGATTTACAATAGGCATAAGCGTCCTTAAACATACTAGGCCAATAAAAACCACTCTGTAAAATTTTGGCAACAGTCTTATGAGCTGAAAAGTGCCACCCACATACCCCATCATGGCAAAAATGTAAAACACTATCAAACTCGTGGTCGGGTACACATCTCCTTACAATTTGATCTCCACAGTATTTAAAAAGATAAGAATCATCAAAATAGAACGATTTTACCTCATGCTTGAAGCGTTTGAAATCTAAAGAAGACCAATGTGGAGGGGTTCTACCTGTCACCAAATAATTAGCTATATCTGCATACCATGGTAGGGTAGAAATGGCGAAGAGCTGCTCATCTGGGAAGGAATCTCGCAATGGAATGGTGGGCGACTCTGTTCCCACCGTCAATCTAGAAAGGTGATCTGCGACATTGTTTTCAACTCCCTTCTTATCCTTGATCTGAATATTGAATTCCTGCAAAAGGAGAATCCATCGTATAAGTCTAGGTTTAGCATCCTTTTTAGATAAAAGATATTTCAGTGCAGAATGATCTGTAAAGATGAGAATAGGTGAGCCCAATATATAGCTTCTGAATTTCTCCAATGCAAACACCACCGCCAGCAACTCCTTCTCCGTAGTAGTATAGTTCCTTTGTGCTTCATTTAACGTTTTACTGGCATAGTAGATCACACAAGGAACTTTCTCTTTCTTTTGCCCAAGCACTGCCCCCATTGCGTAGTCACTTGCATCACACATGATTTCAAATGGCATACTCCAGTCTGGAACCTGCAAAATAGGGGAGGAAACAAGTGAGTTCTTCAATTTATCAAATGAAACTTGACACTCTTGTGTCCATACGAAATCAGTATTTAAAGTTAATAAGTGGCAGAGGGGGTGGGAGATGGCGCTGAAATCCTTTATAAATCTTCGATAGAATCCTGCATGGCCTAGGAAGGATCGAATGTCCTTGACGCATTTTGGTGTAGGCAACTTCTCAATCACCTCAACTTTTGCTCTGTCTACCTGAATACCTGCTTTGGAGACTAGGTGTCCAAGAACCAAACCTTCAGTTGTCATGAAATGACACTTTTCCCAGTTTAACAGCAGGTTCTTTTCCTGGCACCTGTGTAAGACAAGAGCTAAGTTAGATAAACAATTTTCAAATGAAGTGCCATATACAGAAAAGTCATCCATAAACACTTCCATAATCCTCTCAACCATATCGCTAAAGATACTTAACATGCAACGCTGAAAAGTAGCAGGTGCATTGCATAATCCAAAAGGCATTCTCCTAAAAGCGAAAGTTCCAAAGGGGCAAGTGAAGGTAGTCTTCTCTTGATCCTCTGGAGCTATCTCTATCTGATAATAGCCAGAATAACCATCTAGAAAACAATAAAATTCGTTACCTGCTACTCTTTCTAAGATTTGATCAATGAAAGGTAATGGAAAGTGATCTTTTCGTGTTTTAGCATTTAACTTTCTGTAATCAACACACATCCTCCAACCTGTGGTGGTCCGCATTGGTATAAGCTCATTACTCTCATTTCTTACCACTGTGAGGCCTGATTTCTTCGGAACCACCTGTATGGGGCTAACCCATCTGCTGTCTGAAATAGGATATATTATACCTGCAGCAAGTAGCTTAAGAATCTCCCCCTTAACAACCTCTTTCAAAGTAGGATTTAATCGACGTTGCATCTCACATGTTGGTTTGGCATCATCCTCAAGATAAATATGATGAGTGCAAATTAAGGGATTTATACCTGTAATGTCTGCAATAGACCATCCAATGGCCCCTTTGTGTTCCCTAAGCACATCAAGCAAAGCACATTCTTGTTCAGGCGTGAGTTTAGAGGATATTACCACAGGGAAGGTCTCCTCCTTTCCAAGGAAAGCGTATTTCAAATAGTCTGGCAGAGGCTTCAATTCCAGCTTTGGATGCTCAATCTCTGAAGGTTGTTGTGGTGGCAATTCCACTGGCAATGTCTCGAACTTTGGCACCCATGCATCCCTTGATCTTTCATTTTTGCCCTGCACAAAATAAGATTCATCAATATCTTCGAAATTATAATCAATAAAATTTGACGGGCATTCATACTTAGCCTCAAAATAATCTTCAATTAAACTCTCAATAAAACATACCTCTTTCACGTCATCAACAGTCGCAGGTAACTTACATGATTTAAAAATGTTTAGCTCAAGTTTCATGTTACCAAAGCTTATCTTCAATTGTCCATCCCTACAATTTATCATAGCATTGCAAGTTGCTAGGAAGGGACGTCCTAATATAATCGGAGTGCAATTACCTGATTGTGGCCCATGAATATCAAGGACGATAAAGTCCACGGGATAATAGAATTTGTCCACCTGGACCAACACATCCTCCATGCATCCTCGTGGGATTTTTACCGACCTGTCTGCTAACTGTAGAACCACAGGTGTCGTCTTTAGCTCCCCAATCCAAGCTGCACATAAACAGAGTAAGGTAAAATATTAACACTAGATCCCAAATCAAGTAAAGCATCTCCAAATTTCTTAGTTCCTATAATGCATGGGATAGTAGGAGAACCTGGATCCTTATATTTAGGAGGAGTGTCATGTTGTACCATTGCACTTACCTGTTGTGTTAAGAATGCTTTCTTTTTCACATTTAGACTCCGCTTTACAGTGCATAGCTCCTTCAAAAATTTAGCATATGCAGGCACTTGGTTGATTGCATCAAGTAATGGGATATTAATTTTTACCTGCTTGAAGATATCTCTTATCTCTGCCTGATACCTGTCTTTTGATGGTGGAGCAAGTCTGTGTGGGAATGGAGCTGGAGGTACATATGGTTCTGGCTCTTTTTCTGCTACCTCTTCCTCAACCTGCAAACTTTCAGGTGCTTGTGCCTCCTCTTTCTCCTCAGCTGGTTGTTCATGTCTAGGCATTTCTGGTTTTTCAATTTCACGTCCGCTACGCAATGTAGTCACTGTCTGACATGGTTTGACGTTGTTTCCTGAAAAAGAAGAAGAAGGATTCGTATTAGGATTTGCAATAGGCTGAGCAGGTAATTTACCTTTGTATTATGATGCTATAAATCTCGAAAAATTTTCAGTGAGCTGTTGTTGCATCTGAGCCATCTGTTGAACTGCAGCAGTGAGACTCTGAATTTCATTGTTCTGCTCCCTTTTTCCTTGATAGTTGGAATGGTTGGGATGGTAATAGGGAGTGGATGTCTGCTGCTTCTGCTGATATGAAGCACCTCCTTGGTTTGATGGGTTCTTCCAATTTGTATTGTAACCTTGATTTGCCACCCAATTCACCTCTGATTCTGGATTTCTGCCCAATTCTTTAATTGCCTGAACTTATCGCTGCGATTATTGTTTAATGAGATCAACATTGCTAGTAATACGTTTAAGGCTATTTTGACTAGTTTTCATCGATTTATCTTCCGACGCCTTCACGCCTTGACCGGGTGAAGCGTTGTGTGACATTAAAAGACATGAAATTTCAGCGACCATAAACTCCTAATGAACTCACAACCGTAGCATACTTGTCTCATCGAATACCAAACTTTCGTGATACCGTAATACTTGTAGGAACCACTTTCTTTGCTACAAATCCTTACACTATTCTTCACCTTCACAAAGGTGGTTGTTTTCTTAACCGTATATTTTATTTGATTAGTTGAATTTGTGTTATCTCAGGTCGACTTGTCCCGAGGATTCGACTCTGGACTCTCCAGATACTACTTGCACGATCTCCTGCGCTTGGGAGTAAAGCTCACATTGTTTTGAGAGAGGCAAGTTTTTGTCGCCGTTGCCGGGGAGGCGTGCGATTGCGCCACGTGGCCGCTCAGATCTCCGCATCTGTAATGTTGCGCTGCGTTCGTGGCCGTCGGATCTTAATCCGACGGTCCACGTAATGCCATATTTACTCAGCTCCGCTGCCGTCCGATTGAGCGGGAACGGCCCAGATCGTGCCACGTGTCCCGTATATACGTATTTCTCTTGTATTTCTGCCTTAATTTGGTATTCTGCATTCAAAAATTCACAGTAATTAGTACAGATCTCAGAAAAATACAAATAAATAGTCGTTGGAATCGTGAGATCGAGACGATGCTAAGAAAAATATAAAAATGCAGAAATACTCAATAGAATTCGTGTTTTGTGCACAAATAATGTGATTTCTCTAATAAATAATGGTGTACAAAATACGCACATATTAGAGAGCAATTAAGTATTATATAGGCACATCATAGGACTAATTAGGGGGTTGAATACGCAATATTCAACCCGAATCAGTCTACCCGATCAGCAACTGCAGTGGTAAGGCGTAAACTCTGGGTTCTGGGGTAGTGTTAAGCGGCCAATCATCGTGGATGCCAAACCATTCAGCTATAAGGCGTAAACATCTACAAACAACTTGAAACGTGACTAGTGAAATGATTGAGATTGTTAGTAGCTTGGCTACTCTCGACTTGTCCCGATAATTGTTCTCTTGTACTTATTGTTTCACCATGTCTTGCTTGTGCACTCGTGTTATAACTGCCATGTCATGCATACTAAAACTGCTAGGTTGTTAGTTTGCCTTACTTTCAGTTTCCTTGCCCAAGTCTTTTAGACTTGCTGACATGTGCCCCTTTACTCTTTTGGGTGACACATGTTAGATCCTGAGCCTGAGTACTTTGTTGAGGACGAGGTGTTTGCTGACGCCGAGCCCGAGCCTGTGTTTGGCGAGGAGTACGTGGACACTGGGGACCAGTCCTAGTGTCTTCGTTGCGTTTTCCCTTTCGTTTAGACTGCTGTTTTGTTGCCGGTGTGTAGCACCTATACTTTGTTACGTTGTTCCTTTTGTTGGCCTTGTTCTGGGCCTTTAGACTCTTTCTTTTAGCCTGGTGGCTTTTCTGGATGTTGAACTTAATTTTCATGTTGGACAAGTTATGAGATTTTATTTCTGTCTCTCCTTGTGTTATTATTGTTGTTCCGTTTGTGGTTACAGGGACCTGCTTATGTTTTATTGACGCTTATCGGGTTTGGGGCTTCACAGCTCCACTCTCGTGCGGACCTTTTCACGTCTCGCCTCCATTTTAGGGAAGCGGGTCGTGATAGGTTTTGTTGGTGGCCCATGCAGGTCTCTCTTCTGTAACTGCGATTATCAGAATAACGATAATAATATTAGAATGTCCAATAAACTAAGTTCGACATCCGAGTCATAAGCTATGAGTCTAATCTGCTTCATTTTCTGTGTCATTAGATGGCAGGAAGGCGATTCACCCGTGGTGGAGGTAGTGGTGCACCCCCTCATGACGAGGAGCCTGAGCGGGAACCCACCAATGGAGAGATTATGCGGATGATGCTTCAGATGATGCAAGTGCAACAGGGCGTGCTCCTGCAAGTCCAGAATGCTCCACTTGCTCGAGCTGCCCGGGCGCTTCCGGATGCCCCTCGCTCCGAGCCGGGAGCGAAGCAATTTCGGGAGCTGGGTCCCGCATATTTTGATGGGTCTGAGGGTCCTCTGGCTACCGATGAGTGGATTCGGAACATAGAGGATAATTTGAAGATGGCCAAGATCACCCCGGCTGGATGGGTTGATTTGGCGAAGAGGCAACTCAAGGATAATGCTCGGAACTGGTGGGATGCGGAAGAGAAGATGCTGGTGGAGCCGATAGCTTGGACTACCTTTAAGTCTAGGTTTGATGAGGAGTTCTTTTCGAAGGCTGCTAGGAAGGAGATGCTGCAGCGCTTCATTGATCTGAAGCAAGGGAGCTTGACGGTGGACCTGTATCACCAAGAGTTCATTAGGCTGAGTCGGTTCGCGCCGAAGATGGTGCAGGATGCTGATGAGAGGGCTCAGAGGTTCCTGCAGGGGCTTGCTTTGGAGCTTCAGAGTTTCGTGTCTTCCTCTGATCTGGACTCTTATCAGAAGGTTCCGGTCGCTGCGAGGAGGCAGGAGCTGAACCTGAGTCAGAGGAGAGGACATGTTTCCGGTGCTGGGAAGAGGCCTATGGAACAGGCCAGGGCGGTGGTTAGGCCTGGTTTCAAGCCTAATCAGCCAGCCCAGTTCAAGAGGCCAGGAGGGCCTATTCTGAAGACTTGCCATTTCTGCGGCAAGCCTGGCCACATCAAGGATCAGTGTAGGAAGTTCCTGGGCCAGTGTTTGGTTTGTGGTGATGCTTCTCATGTCGCGAAGGATTGTCGGCATGCGAATCAGCTGCGGAGGGCACCTGTTGCAGCTCTGCCGTTGCAGCAGCGAGCGTCTGTTCCTGCTGGACGTGGAGCAGCTCTTGTTCCACAGAGGTAGGCTTTTCAGCAGGCTATTCCGCCGAGGAGGCAGTCTTTTCTGATGACCGCTATGGAGAGCGAGGCTGTGGATGAGGTTATCGCAGGTAATCCTCAATCTAGCTGTTACCTTCCTAGCTGGTTTTGATTGTTAGATTGTGTTGTTTGCTTGAACATGATTGTTTACTAGACTAGGGTTTGATTGTTAATTGCTTGTTAGGTGTGGTTTTGGTGTGCACATTTCCTGCACGAGTCCTCTTTGACTCTGGTGCATCGATATGCATTATTTCTCGAAGCTTCGCGGAGAAGCATTCCTTGTCGACGTCCCCTCTTCCCAAGAGTTGGAATATCATTACAGGGAATGTCGTGGTCTCGGTGCATCTTGGTTGCAATTCTTGCTCGTTGGTGGTCTGTGGACATGAGCTTTACGCTGATTTCATTGTCCACGACATCATCAACTATGATGCGGTTCTTGGGAAGGATTGGCTTGTGAGCTTCTATGCTACGATCGACTGTCGGAGGAAGAAGGTGGTGTTCGAGATTCCCGGACATCCAGTATTTGAGTTCAGCCGTGGTAGCAGCTCGCTTGGTCCTGTCAGGTTTCGGGCCAGGCCGGTGTAGGTTGTGGCTATGCAGATGGAGTTGGAGAGGCCAGCTGTGGTGCGAGATTTTGATGACGTCTTCCCCGAGGAGATGTCTGGTCTGCCACCTGATCGAGCTCTAGAATTTTCTATTGATCTTGTTCCGGGAGCGCAGCCGATTTCGAAGGCGCCGTATCGTATGGCACCCGCTGAGTTGGAAGAGTTGCAGAAGCAGCTGGATGAGCTTTTGCAGAAGGGTTATATCAATCCTAGTGTGTCTCCGTGGGGAGCACCGGTGCTGCTGGTGAAGAAGAAGGATGGTTCGCGTCACATGTGCGTGGACTATCGGGAGTTGAATGCGGTGACCGTCAAGAATAAATACCCGTTGCCTCGCATCGATGATATCTTTGATCAGCTTGAAGGTTCGAGGGTGTTTTCTAAATTGGATTTGAGGAGTGGTTACCATCAGTTGAAGGTGAGGAAGGATGATGTTCCGAAGACAGCGTTCAGGACGAAGTATGGACACTATGAGTTTGTGGTTATGCCTTTCGGCGTGACTAACGCACCCGCAGTTTTCATGAATCTGATGAACCTGATTTTCTATGAATTTTTGGATAAGTTTTTCGTTATCTTTATTGACGACATTCTGATCTATTCAAAGTCGGAGGAGGAGCATGCATCGCACTTGAGGACGGTATTGGAGATTTTAAGGAAGCATCGGTTGTATGCTAAATTTTCGAAGTGCGAGTTTTGGCTGGATAGAGTTGCTTTTCGGGGACATGTGGTGACTGGAGATGGTATTTCAGTGGATCCCGAGAAGATTAGGGCCATCAGAGAGTGGCCTGTTCCGTCGTCTGTGTCTGAGATTCGGAGTTTCCTTGGTCTTGCTGGTTACTATCGGCGCTTCATTAAGGACTTTTCCCGTATTGCTGAGCCGATGACCAGATTGATGCGGAAGGATGTACCTTTTGTTTGGTCGGGTGATTGTGTGAATGTTTTGGTGTTCTGAGGGAGAGGTTGACTGCCCCTATTCTTGTTGTGCCTGATCGCAGCGGTGGATTTGAGATCTTTTACGATGCTTCTGGCAAGGGTCTCAGTTGTGTGTTGCATCAGCACGGTCATGTTGTGGCGTATGCTTCTCGTCAGCTCAAGGTTCATGAGAAGAATTACCCGACGCATGATTTGGAGTTGGCTGCCGTTGTGTTTGCTCTTAAGATTTGGAGGCACTTCCTGCTGAGTGAGAAAGTGAAAATTTTCACCGATCACAAAAGCTTGAAGTATATTTTTACTCAGAAGGAGCTCAACATGCGACAGCGTCGATGGTTGGAGCTCATGGCGGATTATGAGATTGATTTGCAGTTTCACCCTGGCAAGGTGAATGTGGTTCCTGATGCGCTGAGTAGGCTTCCAGCGGTGATGGTTTTGACTTCGCAGTGGAGATTGCCGCAGGATTTTTGCGAGTCTGGTGTTGAGATTGTTCTTCCTGGGGAGGTTTCTTTGTTGATGTGTATGCAGATACAGTCGACGATTGTGGATCGGATCAAGGCTGGCCAGGCTGAGGATCCAAAGTTGGTGAAGATTCGGGAGCCGGTGGAAGCCGGTCTGCGGACTGACTTTTTGATTCATGAGGATGGCTCGTTGAGGTTTGGAGCCAGGTTGTGTGTGTCGGCTGGGGATATTAGAGAGGAGTTGATGGTGGAGGCACACAGTTCGTCGTATTCTGTGCATCCTGGTGGCACCAAGATGTACCAGGATCTTCGTCTGAACTTTTGGTGGCATGGTATGAAGAGGAGTGTGGCTCGGAGTGTAGCCAAGTGCTTGGTTTGTCAGCAAGTAAAGGCGGAGCATCAGCGTACGGCCGGGTTGCTACAACCACTTCCGATTCTGGAGTGGAAATGGCAACACATCACTATGGATTTCGTGACTGGACTACCTCGGAGTCCGAAGCAGAATGACGCGATTTGGGTGATCGTAGATCGATTGACCAAATCCGTGCACTTTATTCCATTCCGAGTGGGACAGTCCACTGAGGCGCTAGCAAGGAGATATATGGAGGTAAATTCTTTTACTCTCCGTTTTTATTTCCTTTTCCTAGTTTGGATAGTGATGTAACGTGAATCGTGCAGGAGGTCGTGCGACTTCACGGAGTCCCCGTGAGTATCGTGTCGGACAGAGACACGAGGTTCACATCTCAGTTCTGGCAGAGTTTGCAGAAGAGTTTGGGTACGCGTCTGAGTTTCAGCATGGCGTACCATCCGCAGACGGATGGCCAGTCTGAGAGGACGATTCAGATCTTGGAGGACATGCTGAGGGCGTGCATGTTGGATTTCAAGGGTTCGTGGGAGGACCATCTACATCTGGTAGAGTTTTCTTACAACAACAGCTTCTAGGCGAGTATTGGCATGGCGCCTTTCGTCGCTCTTTATGGGAGGAAATGTCGATCGACATTGAGTGGGGATGACGTTGGCGATCGGGAGCTGTTAGGACCTGAGATGATTGTGGAGGCCGTGGATGTCGTCAGGAACATTCGGGAGAGGTTGAGGATTGCTCAGGACCATTTTAAGCATTGGGCGGATGCTAAACGTCGTCCTTTGGAGTTTCAGCCGGGCGACCATGTGTTTCTGAGGATTTCCCCGAATCGTGGTGTGATTCGTTTTGGGAAGCGAGGGAAGTTGAACCCGTGATACATTGGACCGTTTGACATTCTGGAGAGATTTGGCGAGGTAGCTTATCGCTTAGCCTTGCCGCCATCTTTGGAGGGAGTTCACAATGTTTTCCATGTGTCGCAGCTTCGTCGATACATTAGCGATCCATCTCATGCTATGGATTTCTCGGAGATTACCGTTCGCCCCGATATGACGTATGACCAGCAGCCAGTGCAGATTCTGGATAGGCGTCAGAAGTCACTTCGGAACAAGGTTGTCGATCTTGTGAGGGTGATGTGGCGACACGGCTCGCCTGGAGAGTCTACTTGGGAGAATGAGGATGAGATGCGAGAGCGTTTCCCACTTTTGTTCCCGGACACGTGAGTGTTGGGAAATTCCGAGGACGGAATTTTTCTTAAGTTGGGGAGGATGTAACGACTGGTTTTCATGTATCTGGATTTATTATATTATATTATATGTTTTGGTGGATTTTCTCCTTATGTGTGGTTTTCGTCTCCGTAGCTTTCATTTTCGATCATTTCGTCGTATTTTCTAGCTTCTTCCTTAGAATCGTCGATTTTGGAGTAAGTCATTCGTGACGGGCTTCATATCAGTCATATCTTATTGTTAGATCAAACCTAGGAGTCTTAGGGATCGATCCCGAAGCTTCGCGCTCCATTTCGGAACTTTTGGTGCTCATTAGCCGGTGTAAGAAGGGGCACCGACCGACTAGATGACGATCCAGTCGGTCAGAAAACCTTCTTGAACCGACTAGTTGGCTTTCTAAATTTCTCAGGAGTTACTGTTTATCGTTAGTCGGTCTAAGAACGTTGGTTGACCGACTAGGTTGCAAACTAGTCGGTCGGCAATGCTTCTTTAACCGACTAACTCATTAACTATTTTTGGTACCAGTTGCTGTTCCTTATTAGTCGGTCTAAGTTCATCTTTTGACCGACTAGTTTTTAAACTAGTCGGTTTAGTTTTGTACTCAGACCGACTAATTCTTGATTCTTCTGTATAGTCGAGTACTGTTTACTCTTAGTCGGTCTAAGAACGTTCATCGACCGACTAGATGTCAAACTAGTCGGTCAGTATTTGTTCTTTAACCGACTAACTCTTAGTTCAGGTTTTCGTCTGGGGTTACTGTTTACACTTAGTTGGTCTGTGTTGGTCAACCGACCGACTAGTTCCCAAACTAGTCGGTCAGTGGTTGCTCTTTGACCGACTAAACAGTACAGGAAACCCTAGTTTTGCCCTAGCCGCCACCAAACTCTATAAATACCCCTCCAAACATTTTCTTCTTCTTCCTCATGACCTAAAACCCTAGTTTCTCCCCCATTGACTCCCCTACTACCTCAAACCCTTATTCCTTCATCCCAAGCTCATCCTCCATCATCCAAACCCTCCATTAACACATTCTACCTCTCATCTTCCTCAAACCTTCATCAAATCCCCCAAATCCCCCAAAACCCCATTTCTCCAAACTTCTCCATCCATTTCCAGATCTGAACCCTAGGTTCCCCGGAGCGTTTCTTCCGTCGACGTGGTTGCTCGGCATCATTCTTCCGTTTCCTATACGGTAATAATCGATCTCTTAATGTTTTCATAACCCGTTGTGTTTTTGTGAAACCCTAATGAAATGAATGTTGTTGTGATGATTGTTTCTCCATAACAGCGACTTCCCCGTAGATTAGCGTCCGTGGGACGAACCCTCGTTGATCGTCATCCTCGGTGCTAGGCAAGTGAAACTTGCCACTTAGGGTTTAGGCCATGTTTTAGGCCATTTGCTTGTTGTAGGCGTAAAAGAGACTAGGCGACGAAATGATACTCGCCTAGGCGCAAATTTAGGAACTAGCTTGACAACGAAGCTAGATCCGACATTTATCGTGTTGCACAATTACCATGTCATGTTTAATTTCCATTAACGGTACGCAAATTAATTGTCATGTCATTGCATTCTTTAAGTGTTTCCGTGATTGCGTAGCTTCGCTACAATACTTGTGTTTCCTGGCTCGTGTTCCAGAAGCGGGCCATGTGTTAGTTGATAGCCAATGCCCAAACTACTTGTTTTCGGCTAGGTGCACCCCTACGCCAAATGCTTATGAGTCGTGAACTAGAATGCGAGCTCCTGTGCGGGGCAACCCTAGCTCATTTACTGAGCTCGTGTACAGGGACCCTGGCTCGTTTACATGTGGGTATTGTGGGTAAGAGTTAAGCGGCCAATCAACTGGGAGTCTGCCCGATCAGCAACTGCAGTGGTAAGGCGTAAACTCTGGGTTCTGGGGTAGTGTTAAGCGGCCAATAAGCGTGGATGACAAATCATTCAGCTGTAAGGCGTAAACATCTACAAACAACTTGAAACGTGACTAGTGAAATGATTGAGATTGTTAGTAGCTTGGCTACTCTCGACTTGTCCCGATAATTGTTCTCTTGTACTTATTGTTTCACCATGTCTTGCTTGTGCACTCGTGTTATAACTGCCATGTCATGCATACTAAAACTGCTAGGTTGTTAGTTTGCCTTACTTTCAGTTTCCTTGCCCAAGTCTTTTAGACTTGCTGACATGTGCCCCTTTACTCTTTTGGGTGACACATGTTAGATCCTGAGCCTGAGTACTTTGTTGAGGACGAGGTGTTTGCTGATGCCGAGCCCGAGCCTGTGTTTGGCGAGGAGTACGTGGACACTGGGGACCAGTCCTAGTGTCTTCGTTGCGTTTTCCCTTTCGTTTAGACTGCTGTTTTGTTACCGGTGCGTAGCACCTATACTTTGTTACGTTGTTCCTTTTGTTGGCCTTGTTCTGGACCTTTAGACTCTTTCTTTTAGCCTGGTGGCTTTTCTGGATGTTGAACTTAATTTTCATGTTGGACAAGTTATGAGATTTTATTTCTGTCTCTCCTTGTGTTATTATTGTTGTTCCGTTTATGGTTACAGGGACATGCTTATGTTTTATTGACGCTTATCGGGTTTGGGGCTTCACAGCTCCACTCTCGTGCGGACCTTTTCACGTCTCGCCTCCATTTCAGGGAAGCGGGTCATGACATAATTCATATTTAAGCTAATAATAAAGATTAAATAGCGATGAATGACTATCAAAATCAATCAAAGCTCAAAGAACTGAAGATTGGGTGATCAAGTTGAAGAAAAAAGTTTCAAGGACTTCAAGGCCATTCAAGAGAAAGAAGAGAAGCAAAAATACTATGTAAATCTTTTTAGGATTTTATTTCTCTTGATTAGAATGTAGCCTTGTAGTAGAACTATCTTAGAGCACACACTTCACTCTATCCACCCTAGGAAGTCATTAGAAACAATTTCCTAGGATCCAACTCTTCATTCCCAAAGTTGATTATTTTAGTCTTCCGACCGGCGAGTGAAGAACAATTTACAGGATGATGTTTCAATACAGTCGACTGTGATTTGTTCTACAGTCGTCTGATATGCACACACTTTTGACTATAGATTTTCGGCTTTCATTCTGCTGTACAAAGTGCGAATGTTGTACAAACTGTTCTAAGTTCCAACAATGTTCTAAGTTCCAACAGACAACTGTTCTAAGTTCCAACAGGCAACTGTTGTACAAAGTATAGGCGCATGTCTTGTTTCAGATGCATGTGACTGGTTAGTCAGTCACATGTCTCAACTTGCCCAAAGATCCCAAGATTTGTCAACTTTTGCACTAGCGCCTGTAGGCGATGTAAGTAAGTTTTACAGGCACCTTCCCATGGCACATGCACCTGTTAATACCACTACAGTCGCATGTCCATCACTTTCCCAGAACTTTGATTTTGGCAAGTTACGTACTTGTGCAACAGACAACTGATGTTGGTTTTCCAGTCGCATGTCCATGACACAGGTGCCTGTGGATACCACAGCAGTCGCTTGTCCTAGCTTATCCAGAATTCTTACATTTTGACAACATTCGCACTTTGCCACTCAAACGCCTGTTGAAGGTTTCTCAGGCGCTTATCAGATTTCAGGCACATGTCCAACCTTCATAAGTCAATAGTCCTACGTGGTAAGTTATCGTTTGAATTCTCACTTACCCTCTGGCACAGTGCAGCATGCAATTGTCCCTTCTTTATCAATCGCTTGTCCTGCCTGTAAAATTAATCCTTTAGGATTTTTCGCACAGATTTTGAAGGGAGTTTTGGGTATTTCCTTTGAGAGTTTTAGAGAACCTATATGGAGGCTCTCTACTGTTCAATTGGAGCTTCTTAATCATCTCTTAGAACTCCATTGATTTCATCTCAAGCTCTCAAGTGGTAAATCTCTCTAGCCTTCATTCTCTCTTGCTCTTCAACCTAGAATCAAAGTTCATATCTTCTAGGCATTTGGTAGTGACAAGAGAAAGGGCTACTCTCTCATCTAGGAAAAGATCAACACACTCAAATCACTTTGCTCCTTCAAGTTCTACTTCAAGGCATAAATGATTTGTAAGTGTAATTTCGAATTTCACAACTTCCGTAATTTTGTTTTACTCTCCATTGTGAGAGTGGTTTGCTTGATCTCAAGTTGTGGGATTCAAAGTCATCAATCTTGTATTGATTACACTTGTAGGATTGCTACAAGTGGGTTGAAAGGAAACCTCAAGTTATGGTTCAAACTTGAGTATCCTGAGGGTATCCCGGGTGGAAGGGACGTAGGATTACAGGGAACAAGTCGGGTTTGACCTGGGTAATCAAAAATTTTGAACATCATTGTGTTTGCTTGTTTATTGTTGTTACTTTATAATTCCGCACCTTTGTTGGATTAGGATTTTAATTAGGCATAATTTCTTAATTAATTTTATAAACACTATTCGACCCCCTTCTAGTGGTTTCCTCATATCTGGTCCTTACAATTGGTATCAGAGCGCAAGGTTATAGCTATGGCATCCAACAACAACAATGTTTCTCCACCTACTCTACAACAACCATGATCTGATGGTGCTTCTTCCATCTTCGAAGGACAATCTACGGTTCATCCTATGCACTTCAATGGCACGAATTTCGACTATTGGAAGTGCCAGATGGAGACGTTCCTTAGAGTGCTTCTCTATGGAGAATCCTCCATAAGGAATACGTAAAGCCTACGGACGAGGATTTCGACAAATGGACTCCCGCCGAGAAGTCTGCAGAGGAGAACAATGCCAAAGCAATGAACGCTCTTCATTGTGCTTTGGATGCCGATGAAATTCAACAAGATTTGCACATGTAAGAGTGTACATCAAATTTGGAACCATCTCGTCATCACCCACGAAGGAACAAATAAGGTAAAATTGTTGAAGTTATATGTTGCTATACAAAACTTCGATATCTTTCAAATGCAGGAAGATGAGAACATTGCCTCAATGATGCTCACTTCACCGACATCATGAATGAGCTTGAAGCTCTTGGATAGACATACATCCAACAAGAGAAGGTGAGAAAGATTATCATGTCAATTGATTGACTGGAGGACGTGCACAATCCAAATAGGATGTGTACGCTCTCCTGCCAAGTGTAGGAGCGTAAATTGCAGTATATAAACCCAGTGAGTACGGGATCGAATCCATAGGGACAAGTCATTTCGCAATCACAAGCTCAATCGGCTAATGAAAGCTAAAGGTGTTGATACAACCAACTAGACTAACAAGTGTGGTGAGTGGAAGTGGGTGGTAACACTGTTAAGCTAAACCTAGGGCAGGTATGGTGGAGACCAAAGTATGGTGGAGACCAAAGTAGGAGGCTAGTCAAGCAAGGAGAAGTGTGGGGGATAGTATGTCATTAGAGTTGTGAATTGATTAGCAATATGTTCATTCCAAATGAGTCAACCCTTGCATCCATTTCAAGGTATGCAAGGGTTGTGCACATAAGTAATGCCCTTAAGGCACACCATCGTTCCGCGGCCCTATCAAGGGTGGTGCACGATTCATTGATGTGTTGATTAATAGGTGAAAATCCCTAACGTAAGCTCGTAAATCAATCCTTGCTTTCGTGTCAATATAATGCAAGGATCGTGCAATTAGGTGTGACCCTTAAGGTACGCCATCGTTCTACGGCCCCACCAAGAGTAATGCACGATTCAATGAAATCTAGGGCATAATCCCATTAATCCACATTATCTTGCATCCATTTCAAGGAATGCTAGATCCTTATATGCAAGAGATGAATCATTACTAATCAATCACACAAACCCTAATTAATCAAATTCCACGCACAAATGGCTCTAGGCCTTCATAAGGAAAGAAACATGATAATCATTCAAAATGAATCCAAAAATCTTCATTACAAGCTACTAAACAAATAATTATCCAATGAATCTCATTCTCATCCAATAATCATTCACAAATTGAAATACAAAGCAATAGAGTTCAAATGTTACAAGAGATGGGAAGAAATCACCAATGGAAGCCCTAAAAACATAAGCTTTCCCTCTCTTGCATCTCCTCCAAGATCCACCAAGCTTTAATGGCCTCCCCAAAGCCCTAGGATGAAGAAGGGGGCTCTCATAGCCCCAATGGAACAGTAAAATGCGGATTATTCCTGGAAATCGCAGCCCCAAACACTCAAAACCCCAACTTGCCAATAACAGGTCTGTTTTTGGGCTTGCGAGTCGGGTGCCTGGCGCCCGACACATTGCCCGCCTACTGGGGCAGGTACGCGTGCACCTGCTCTACTGGCTGGCCGGATCCAGGTCAGATGTCAGCATGCAAGAACGCCCGCCCCGCTGGAGTGGGTCAGAAAACTCGCTTCATGGGGGCACTCGCGGGGCACGTGCCCCTGCTGCTCCATTGGGGCACTCGCAGGGCACGTGCCCCCGCTGCTCCATGGGGCATGCACGGGGTGTGTGCCCCGCCTGCTGTGAGGGGGCAAGCCGACGAAGCATGTCGGCCCGCTGGGTTGTTTCTTAGTTTCCTTTTTTATTTTTTGTTAAAATTTGCAGCGGCCCGAATGTAAGCGAGCTGCAGGCTGGACGACTGGATCAGCACCGCGTGGCACCATGAGATCGCGCCACACAGCGCCCCTTTGAAATTCCCCATTTTCCTTTTTAAATTCCCATCGTGCCACATAGGCTGTATGGCCACACAGTGCCACACAGCCTCGGTTATCGGCCATCAAAGGACCAAAATCTAGGTTCTTATGACATCTCATCATCCCAACCGTGGGGTCATTGCATGTGTATTGAACCCTTGGGTGGATTCTAATAATTTTCCCTTGGAAAGCGATGGTGATGCACTATGTATGTCGTAAGAGCCTAGATTTCGGTCGTTTGTTGCCTGGATTGGTTGATTATCGGGGCTGACAGAAATAGTAGAATTCTTTAACACGCTATTTGCAGTAACCATGGGGTCATCATCCCAATCGAAATCTTAAGGGAAGTCATGGAAAGTACATCTGCTTCACATAAAGCCCCCGGACCATCCTCATTTGGCCACTTATTTCCATACAACGCCTACGATATCCATGCGAGTACCAGAAATCGTTAAATATGGAAATTGCATGTGAATTGAATCTATGAGTGGAGTCTTATTTTTTCCCAAGTAATGCGATGGTGATGCAATATCAATGTCATATAGTCAAGATTTCGGTACTATGATGCCCGGATTGGCCGATAGTGGGGCTGCCAGAAATAGTAAAATTCTTCAACCCGCTGTTCGCAGCAACTGTGGGGTCATCATCCCAATCGAAATTTTATGGGAAGTCTTGGAAACTACCTCTTCATATAGAAACCACAAACGCTCCACATTTGGCCTCTAATTTCCCACAACGCCTCCAAAATCCGTGCAAGTACCTGAATAGTTAAATATGGCATTGCATGTGTATTGAACTCTTCAGTAGATTCTAATAATTTTCCCATAGAAAGCGATGGTGATGCACTATGGATGTCGTCATAAGAGCCTAGATTATGGTCGTTTGATGCCCGGATTAGCCAATAGCTGAGGCTGCCAGAAAAAGTAAAATTCTTCAACCCGGTGTTCGCAGCAATCGTGGGGTCATCATCCCAAATGAAATCTCATGGAAAGTCATGGAAACCACATCCACTTCACATGAGATTTCATGTGCTTGTGGGTTCTATGTGAAGTGGATGTGGTTTCCATGACTTCCCATGAGATTTCGATTGGGATGATGACCCAATGGTTACTGCGAATAGCAGGTTGAAGACTTTTACTATTTCTGGCAGCTCTGGCTATTGGACATTCCGGTCATCAAGCGACCGAAATCTTTGCTCTTACGACATCCATAGTGCATCACCATCGCTTTCCAAGTGAAAATTATTAGAATCCAATCAACAGTTCAATACACTGGCAATTACCACGGTTAACGATTTCCAAGTCTCGCACGGATTTTGCAAGCATTGTGGGAAAATAAGAGACCAAATCAGGCGCGTCCATGATTTCTTTGAGAAGAGGACGTAGTTTCCATGACTTCCCATTAGAGTTCCATGACTCCATAGTCGCTGCAAATAGTGGGTTGAAGAATTTTACTATTTCTGGCAGCCCCTGCTATCGACTAGTCCGAGCATCAAACGACCAAAATCTTAGCTCCTACGACATCCATAGTGCATCACTATCGCTTTCCAAGGGAAAAATTATTAGAATCCACTCAGGGGTTCAATACACAGTAAATTCTATATTTAACAATTTCTGGAACTCGCACGAATTTCGGAGACATAGTCAGAAATTAGAGGCCCAATGAGGAGCGTGCGTGGTTTCTATGTGAAGAGGATGTAGTTTCCAGGACTTCCGATGAGATTTCGATTGGGATGATCGGCCAATCCGGGCATCAAGAAACCGAAATCTTGGCTCCTACGACATTGATAGTGCATCACCATCGCTTTCCTTGGGAAAATTATAATTACCACTCACATGTTAAATACACATGCAATTTCCATATTTAACGATTTCTGGGACTCGTACTGATTTCGTAGGCGTTGTGGGGAAATAAGAGGCCAAATGAAGGGGGTCTGTGGGGTTTATGTGAAGCGGATGTAATTTTCATGACTTCCCAAAAGATTTCGATTGGGACGATGACCCCACGGTTACTGCGAAAAGCGGGTTGAAGAATTTTACTATTTCTGGCAGCCCCGGCTAACGACCAATCTGGGCATCAAACAACCAAAATCTTGGCTCCTACGACATCGACAGTGAATCACCTTTGTTTTCCTTGGGAAAATTATAAGAATCCACTCACGGGTTTAATACACAAGTAATTTCCATATTTAACGATTTCTCGGACTCGCATGGATTTCGTAAGCATTGTGGGGGAAATAAGAGGCCAAAGGAGGGGGGTCTGTGGGTTCTATGTGAAGCAGATGTAGTTTCCATGACTTCCCACGAGATTTCGATTCGGATGATGACCATATGGTTGCTGCGAACAACGATTTGAAGAATTTTACTATTTCTGGCAGCCCCGACTATCGGCCAATCCGGGCTTCAAACTACCGAAATCTTGGCTCTTACGACATCCAAAGTGCCTCACCATCACTTTGCAAGGAAACTTATTAGAATCAACTCAAGGGTTCAATACACAGGCAATGCCATACTTAACTATTTCAGGGACTTGCATGGATTTCGAAGGCCATGTGAGAAATTAGAGGCCAAATGACGAGCGTTCGTGGTTTTTATGTGAAGAAGAGATAGTTTCCAGGACTTCCCATGAGATTTCGATTGGGATGATTGGCCCCAACGGTTGCTGCGAACAATGGGTTGAAGAATTTTACTATTTCTGGCAGCCCCAGCTATCGGCCAATCCGGGCATCAAACGATCGAAATCTTGGCTCTTACGACATCGATAGTGCTTTAGCATCGCTTTCCATGGGAAAATTATAAGAATCCACTCACAGGTTCAATACACATGCAATGCCATATTTAACTATTTCTGGGACGAATTTCACAGGCGTTCTAGGAAATTAGATACCAAATGAGGTGCGTCTGTGGTTTCTTTGTGAAGAGGATGTAGTTTCCAAACCTTTCCACGATATTTCGATTGGCATAATGACCCCACGGTTGCTGCGAATAGCGGGTTGAAGAATTTTACTATTTCTGGCAGCCCGACTATCGGCCAATCTAGTCTTCAAACGACCGAAATCTTTTCTCGTAAGACATCCATAGTGCATCACCATCGCTTTCCAAGGGAAAATTATTAGAGTCAACTCAAGTGTTCAATACACATGCAATGCCGTATTTAAATATTTCTAGGACTTGCACATATTTCAGAGGCATTGTGGGAAAATAGATGCCAAATGAGGAGCGTCCGTGCTGCGAACTGCGGATTAAAAAATTTTACTATTTCTGGCAACCCCAGCTGTCGGCCAATCAAGGCATCAATCGACCGAAATCTTGGCTCATACGACATCGATAGTACATCACCACCGCTTTCCATGGGAAAATTATAAGAATCCACTCATGGGTTCAATACACTATTAATGCCATATTTAACTATTTCTGGGACTCGTACAGATTTCGCAGGCGTTGTAGGAATTTAGAGGCCAAATGAGGAGCGTCCGCGGTTTCTTTGTGAAGAGGATGTAGTTTCCAGGGCATCCCATGCTATTTCGATTGGGATAATGACCCCATAGTTGCTGCGGATAGCGGAGTGAAGAATTTTACTATTTCTGGCAGCCCTGGCTATCGGCCAATCCGGTCATCAAGCGACAGAAACTTGACTCCTACGACATCGATAGTGCATCGCTATCGCGTTCCTTAGGAAAATTATAAGAATGTACTCACAGGTTCAATGCACAGGCAATTTCCATATTTAACGATTTCCAGGGGTCGCACAGATTTTGTAGGCATTGTGGGGAAATAAGAAGACAAATGAGGAGGGTCTGTGGGTTCTATTTGAAGCAGATGTAGTTTCCATGACTTTCCATGAGATTTTGGTTGGGATGATGACCCCACGAGTGCTGCAAACAGCGGTTTGAAGATTTTTTCTATTTTTTGTAGCCCCGTCTAACAGCCATTTCGGGCATCAAGCGACCAAAATCGTGGCTCTTACAATATCCATAGTGCATCACGATCGCTTTCCATGATAAAATTATTATAATCCACTCAACAGTTCAATACACGTGCAATTGTCATATGTAACGATTTCTGGGACTCGCACGAATTTCGTAGGCGTTGTGGGAAAATTAGTGACAAATAAGGAGGGTCCGTGGGTCTTATATGAAGCGGATGTAGTTTTCATGACTTCCCATGAGATTTAGATAGGGATGATGACCCCACGGTTGCTGCGAACAGCGGGCTGAAGAATTTTACTATTTCTGGCAGTCCCGGCTATCGGCCATTTCGGGCATCAAGAAACCGAAATCTTGGCTCATACGACATCCGATAGCGCATCACCATCGCTTTCCTTGGGAAATTTATAATTATCCATTCACGGGTTCAATACACATGTAATTTCCATATTTAACGATTTTTGGGACTCGCACGGATTTCATTGGCATTTGGGGGAAATAAGAGGCCAAATGAGGAGGGTCTGTGGGTTCTATGTAAAGCGGATGTACTTTCCATGACTTCCCACGAGATTTCGATTGGGATGATGCCCCACCGGCTGCTGATGTGAAACCACAGAGGTGACCCGATCTTCACGGCATAGGATGTTGAAGAAACTCGAAAACAAACTTAAAAGAATAATATGAGCATCACACTCCAGAATAAGTGAAAGAAAATAGGGAGCGATAAGCTCTAGATAAGGATGGTTTACTGACCTGAAATATGCAAATAGCCAACCAACGTTGTAAAGAACGTGACCTGCTACCTAGACCACTTGCCCAACCACGAACACGAGTTTAACCAATCCACACAGCAACACACTTGGGTTGAAGCACGAATTGGAGGCTTTTGCAGCGTTGGATCACCAATCTTATAAGGAAGATTGACAAGGCAAGGTTTCCACAAGAGCTAAAGAAGATAGAAACTCACACAATATGAGAGAACACTCAAATTCTGAATTGATAAGCTGATTGATGCCTGCTACAAATAATTACATGCTCTATTTATAATTAGAGCTTTGGAAACTAAAAAGACTCTTTTAAAACACTAATTACAGACCACTAATTGCTCTTAATCTCCCCATGAATTCAGAGTTATTAGTATGACTCTTGATCTCCCCATGAATTCAGATTTTAATGGTATGACTCTTGATCTCCCCATGAATTCAGATTTTAATGGTATGACTCGTTATCTCCCCATTAATTCAGAATTAATGGCATGACTCTTCATCTCCCCATGAATTCAGAATTAATGGTTGCACATGACTCTTGATATTCCCCCCATGAATTTTGAAGTTTAATTGCAAATGACTCTTCTTATTCTCCAAATAATTCAGAATTATCCAATCTTGGGCCTTAATTTTCTTGTGCTTGGATTAGCAAGATTAAGGCCTGATTTGCTTCTTTTTAGCACAACTTTCTTGGGCAAGCAATGCTTCTACTTGGGCACCAATTGCATCTCGCATTCTTTTTAGCTTTCCTCCATTCATTTGGCCTTCACTTAGAATTAGGTCTTCAGTTTGTAATTTGATGGACTGGTTCACATCATCCTCCCCCTCTTGAAAAGGAGTCATCCTCGACTCTTCAACATCTACACTAAAATAAGGAGATAGGTCAGAAACATTAAAAGTAGCACTCACGCCATACTCACCTGGTAGTTGAAGCTTGTAAGCATTATCATATTGATTCTCTCAAGGACTCGAAAAGGTCCATCCCCTTAGGCATGAGTTTGGACTTCCTTTTATCAGGAAACCTTTCTTTCCTAAGATGTAGCCATACCAAATCTCCAGGCTCATAAATCATCCGCTTCTTCCTTTGTTAGCTCGATCGGCATACTTTTGAGTCATTCTTTCGATATTCTGATGTGCTTTTACATGGATTTGTTTGACAAATTCAGCACGCTTCTTTCCATCCATATTAGCTCTTTCCTGCAAAGGTAGAGGAATCAAGTCAATATGTGCAATAGGATTAAATCCATAAACAATTTCAAAGGGTGAAAACTTAGTAGTGGAATGAATAGCCATATTATAAGCAAACTCCACATGTGGCAAACACTAATCGTTCTTAACAAAGAGGATAGTGTCCTATTCACAACTTCAGTTTGTCTATCGGTTTGTAGATGACAAGTCATAGAAAACAATAATTTTGTCCTAAGCTTGCCCCCACAAAGCCTTCCAAAAATAGCTTAAGAATTTGGTGTCTCGATCTGACACAATGGTTCTTGGCATTCCATACAGCCTCACAACTTCCCTGAAGAACAAATTAGCAATGATAGAAGCATCATCAACTTTATGACATGCAATGAAGTGTGCCATTTTAGAAAATCTGTCCACCACAACAAAAATAGAGTCATGTCCTCCTTTGGACCTAGGTAATCCTACAACCAAGTCTATTGAGACATCTTGCCCAAGGGGTACTAGGAATATGCAAGGGGGTGTATAAACAATGTGGATTTACTTTAGATTTTGCCTTATGACATACAATGCATCTTCCAACAAATTTCTCAACATCTATATGCATTCTAGGCCAATAAAAATGTTCATTCAGATTGCCTAAAGTTTTAGCAATGCCAAAATGTCCCATGAGACCATCAGAATGTGACTCTTTCATTAATAGCACACGCAATGAGCAATTCGGAATGCAAAGTTTATCAATTCGAAATAAGAAGCCATCATGCAAATAAAATTTGTCACAACCCATACCTGATTTGTAGTGACTAAAAGCTTCCCCAAAATCAACATCATCTGTGTACAATTCTTTAATAAGCTCAAAACCAAGAATCTTAGCATCTAACATGGAAAGAAGAATATACCTACGTGATAAAGCATCAACAACAACATTTTCTTTACCTTTCTTGTGCTTAATCACGTATGGAAATGATTCAACGAATTCAATACACTTAGCATGTCTCCTATTTAGTTTACTTTGACTCTTAATATTCTTCAATGCCCCCATGATCAGAATGAATGACAAACTCCTTAGGCAATAAGTAGTGTTGTCAAGTTTCTAACACTCTAACTAGTGCATATAATTTTTTATCGTATGTAGGATAGTTAAGAGTGGGGCCACTTAGCTTTTCACTAAAATATGCAATGAGTTTACCTTCTTGCATGAGAACACCTCCTATGCCAATCCCACCAGCATTACATTCAATTTCAAAAGTCTTACCAAAATCAGGAAGTGCCAGTAAAGGTGCGTGAGTTAGCTTCTCTTTAAGGATATGGAAAGGTTTCTCTTGAGCCTCTCCCCATTTGAATCGGACATCCTTCTTGGTCAATTCATTCAATGGTGCTGCCAGTGTACTAAAATCCTTCACAAACCTTCTGTAAAAGCTTGCAAGTCCATGAAAACTCCCGACTTATCTAACAGTTGTCAGGTTGGCCAATCTTGGATTGCTTTAATCTTCTCTTCATCCACTGTAACACATGTGCTAATGATGCAAGAGAAAACATGACTAATCTGATGATGTTAGCAAGTGACATCAAAGAAATTTCGAGCTCCAATTTTAGCTGTAAATTTCAGGTTGGTCCTCAAGCTATTTTGTGCCAAGTTTTGCTTTATTATTGCCTTCCTTAATGGGTCAACTATGTTGGGAAGTGATTATTTTGGCATTTAAACTCAAATGAAGATTCAGATTTCAAATAAAGAGGGTGCTAAAGGGTTTGGACAAATTTTGAAGACTTTTGGCCTTGGAATTCAACAATAGCATTTACTTTTTCGGCATTCAATGCCTAGTAAGTTGTAGCCTATTCAATGTCTAGAAAGTTGTAGCCTAGTAAAGTGTAGCCTATTCAATGTCTAGTAAGTTGTAGCCTAGTAAAGTGTAGCCTAGTAAGTTGTGTAATCAGCATTGGAAGTTGTTAGCTATTAAATGCCGATGTATGTCATTTTCAATGTTGTATCTCTTTTTAAAAGAGAGTTCTTGTAACTCAAAAGATCAGTTTTGTTGAATGAAAATTCTGAAGTTGCAAGTTCTTTCAAAACTTGTTGTTAATCTTGTTTTCTTTATCTAACTGTGGGAAGGTTATTGGTGAGACAAGTGTGTTCTTTATCAATTGGGAGGGTGGCCTGGCCTTTAAGCTCAGTTGTGGTGAACTCCATTTCCTGATCTTGAGTGGTGGCATAGCCTTTATCTCAGATCTCTATCCTTCGTTCTATTCTTCAATCTGAACTCCATACATTCCATTACATGGCACACATCAACTTGGTATCAGAGCTTAAAATCAGGTGTTCATCCCTTTGCAGTTTTCTTTTCTTCTCCATTCAGCCTAATCTCCATTCTATTCTTTCCTAGTCACTTTCATAAGCCTAAATATACCCTTTTCAAGCCTAAAGTATGGATACAATTCCCAGAAATATGACCCTTGAGCAAGCTCAAAATCTACGGTGCGATGGAGAGCTTACTGAATTAAGAGGCCAGATTGCATAAATACACCAAGCTATTGCTCAACTAGGCCTAAGAAGGAGCCATGGAAGGAGGAACTGAAGGAGCACTCATGGCACCTCTAATGTTGCAGGTTCTTTATTTGAAGAATCACTTCATCAAGTTCAACATAGAAGGCCTCCCAAAGATGATTTCAAAGATATGAAGATAGATCTACCAGATTTTGATGGAAGTTCGAATTCTGATGTATATTTGGAGTGGTTTTATTCTATTGAGCGAATATTCGAAGCCAAAGGTTATAATGATGAGAAATGCTTCAAAGTTGCAAGCCTCAAGCTTAAAAGGTATGCATCCTTCTGGTTTGACAACTTGTAGATGGAGAGAAAACTAAAAGGCAAGAGGAAGATTAACTCTTAGATCAAACTGAAAAGGATCATGGATAAAAGATTTCTTCCAGCAAGTAAGCATCCAAATTTCTTGGAGAGTGATTTCTCTAAAGGTGCCTCTTCTTCTTTTAAATCTGAAGATATGATCATTATGAATGTCATCTTTAAATTCAACAAGTGTTTTGACAAAGAAGTTTTTGAAGATCTAGGAGAGCCCATTTATGCTAAGGAAAATAATAGTGAGGAAACCACAACAAAAGACAATGAAGAATGTTTAGTTGAAGAATTTCTTGTTGGTCAATATTTGGATGTGCAATGCAAAAAAGAAGAACTATAATTGAAACTATTTTTGATAAATTTAATGGATCTGAAGTTGAGGCAGAAACTCTTGACCTCTAGAAGGCTTTTCAATTTGAGATGGATCAAGAAGCCTCTTGGATGGAGAACAATAATTACAATTCAGATTGTAAAATTATCAACATAGAGAGCAATCCCCAACATAAGGGAGAATATAAATTTCTTCCAATTTCATTCCTTCCTACTGGCATTACTTATGTTGTAGACATGTCCATTCCAAAAGCTAGGGAAGCACTTTGGAAGATTGAAAGTTCAGGCAAGAATGAAGAACCATTACATCTTTAGGTGCAACCAATAATTGAGCAATTTCAAGATGTGTTCCCGAATGATCAACCACCTGGTCTGCCTCTAGAATTCCTCACTCCTATAGTTGTTTTCCTAGGATATGTCGTTTTTCAAAGGATGGTATTTATGTTGATCAATCCAAAGTTAAAGCTGTGAGATCTTGGCCAATTCCAACCAACATATCTGAAGTAAGAAGTTTCCATGACCTTACAACATTTTATAGAAGATTCATTAAAGATTTCAGCACTCTATTGACTCCTATAACTGAATGCATGAAGAAAGGTTCTTTCGAATGGACTAATGCTGCTTATAATGCCTTTGAATCCATTAAGAAGAAACTTTGTGAAGCTCCAATTTCGGCTTTGCCCAATTTTGATGATATCTTTGAAGTGGAGCGTGATGCCAGTGGAGTAGGTATTGGGGTAGTTCTGGTGCAATCTCAACGTCCCATAGCTTATTTTAGTGAGAAGTTGAATGGCTCCAGGAAGAATTACAGCACTTATGATAAGGAGTTATATAACATTGTAAGAGCTCTTGATCATTGGAGTCATTATCTTCGCCCCAAGCAATTTGTTCTACATTCTGATCATCAAGCACTTAAGTTTATTAATGGACAGCACAAGTTGAATCAAAGGCATGCTAAATGGTTTGAATTTCTTCAATCCTTCTCATTTATTTCAAAGCATAAATCTGGAAACCCCAATGTTGTAGCTGATGCACTTTCAAGGAGGTATTCTCTTCTATCAATTGTTGAAGCTAAAATTGTTGGTTTTCATTTTATTAAATCTCTTTACAAGGATGATCAAGAATTTTCTCAATTCTTTGAGGAAGAAAGGGCTGCTCCTTCAGGCCCTTATGTGATTTAGGAAGGTTTTCTGTTTAAGAACAACAAGTTGTGTATTTCCAAAAGTTTAATGCATGATCTCTTGGTGAAAGAAGCCCATGGTAGAGCCGTTGTTGGTCATTTTGGCATGCAGGACACTTAACATCTTGCAAGAACACTTTTATTGGCCCACGATAGCTAGTGATGTCCATAATGTTGTTTCAAGATACTCTATTTGTCATAAAGCTAAGAGTCAATTTCATCAAGGAATGTATACTCATCTGACTGTTCCAAATCATTCTTGGGAAGATGTGAGCATGGATTTTATTGTGGCACAACCAAGAACTCAAAGAGGGAAAGATGATATCATGGTAGTTGTTGATCGTTATTCAAAAATGGCTCATTTCATCGCATGCACGAAATCAGATGATGCTTCTCATGTTGCTGATCTTTATTTCAAAGAAATTCTTAAACTTCATGGAGTTCCAAAGACCATTGTAAGTGATAAATATTCTAAGTTTTAAGCCATTTTTGGAGATGCATGTAGAAATTGTTGGGGACAAAGCTCTTGTTTAGTACTGCCTACCATCCTCAACTGATGGGCAAACAAAAGTGACAAATATAACACTCTCAACTCTTCTTAGAAGTTTGGTGGGAAAAATATCAAATATTGGGTTAACAACCAAGTTTGCATAAATAGAATTCCATCATATGCAACAGGAAAGTCTCCATTTGAAGTAAATTATGGAGTGAACCCTCTTACTCACATTGATCTGATCCCACTTCCTATTGAGTCCCAAGTGATTTTTGAAGCTGAACAGCATGCCAAAGAAATGAAAAAGCTCCATGAACAAGTGAAGATCAGAATTGAAAGGGTGAATGAATTGTACAAGCAAAAGGCAAACAAGCATCACAATTCCCTTGAATTTAAGCATGGCGATCTGGTTTAGCTTCATTTAAGGAAGGAAAGGTTTTCCTCTTGAAGGAAGAGTAAGCTCACGGCTCGTGGTGATGGCCCTTTCAAAATTGTTGAGAAGGTTGGAAGTAATGCATATAAGGTTGAATTGCCTGGAGAAACCAATATTTCTGCCACTTTCAGTATTGGTGATATAACTCCATTCTTGCCTGAAAATGAAGATGCTGAGGATTTGAGGGCAAATCTAAAATCAAGGAGGGGAGATTCATGCAGGAGCAAACATGACTAATCTGATGATGTTAGCAAGTGACATCAAAGAAATTTAGAGCTCCAATTTTAGCTATCAATTTCAGGTTGGTCCTCAAGCTGTTTTCTGCCAAGTTTTGCTTTATTATTGCCTTCCTTAATGGGTCAACTATGTTGGAAAGTGATTATTTTGGCATCCAAAACTCAAATCAAGATTCAGATTTCAAATAAAGAGGGAGCTGAAGGGTTTGGATGAATTTTGAAGACTTTTGGCCTTGGAATTCAACAATATCATTTACTTTTGTGTAATCAGCCTAGTAAGTTGTGTAATCAGCCTTGGAAGTTGTTGGCTATTAAATGCCAATGTATGTCATTTTCAATATTGTATCTCTTTTTAAAAGATAGTCCTTGTAACTCAAAAGATCAGTTTTGTTGAATGAAAATTTTGAAGTTGCAAGTTCTTTTAAAACTTGTTGTTAATCTTGTTTTCTTTATCTAATTGTGGGAAGGTTAGTGGTGAGACAAGTGAGTTCTTTATCAATTGGGAGGGTGGCCTGACCTTTAATCTCAGTTGTGGTGAACTCCATTTTCTGATCTTTAGTGGTGGCCTAGCCTTTATCTCAGATCTCTATCCTTCGTTCTATTCTTCAATTCTAAACTCCATACATTCCATTACCCGTCACACATCAGCTACTAACAACAAAGCCAAGAAAAACAATTTTATCTGTGCAAAAATCACGCTTTTTCAAATGGCCAAACAATTTTTCCTTTCTTAGAACCTCTAGAATTTGTCTAAGATGATCCACGTGTTCATCTAAGGTTCTGCTATACACAAGGATATCATCAAAGTAAACAACCATAAATTTACCAATCTAGGCACGGAAGACATGATTCATTAACCGCATGAATGTGTTAGGTGCATTAGTTAATACAAACGGCATAGCTAACCATTCATATAATCCATGTTTAGTCTTAAATGTCGTTTTCCATTCATCTCCTTTCATTCTTATTTGATGATAACAACTTTTTAAGTCAATTTTAGAGAAGATAGTTGAACCAAATAATTCATCTAGCTTATCATCTAACCTAGGATAGGATGACGATATCTTACCGTGATGTTGTTAATGGCTCTGCAATCAACACACATTCTCCAAGTAACATCTTTCTTGGGTACAAGCAATACCGTTACCGCACAAGGACTTCTCTCACGTATGCCTTGCTCATCCACTCTTGAACTTGCCTTCAAATTTCCTTAGTATCTTTAGGATTTGTGCGGTATGCTGGACAATTAGGCAGAGATGCTCCAGGAATAAGATCAATTTGATGCTCTATGCCCCTAATTTGTGGCAAACCTGGTGGTATCTCATCAGGAAAGACATCTTCATATTCCTACAAAAGAGATAAAACAACACTAAGCAAAGCAGAGGTTAAGTCGTTAGTATTCAACATCGCCTCTTTGTACACAAGTACTAGGAGGTTTTGTTGAGAAAACAAAGCTTGCTTCTCACTTTTTTGCCACTAGAAAACTCTTCTCTCCTTTTTCTCTTTTCTCTCCTTTTCTTTTTGAACTTTCTCTCAGTTTACTCTCTTTTTCTCCACTCAAGTCTTTCATCTTTTTCTCACGCTCATTTTTACTCTCTTCTTTGTTGAATCATTTTTCCTTTCTCACTTTCTCTTTTCTTCTCTCTCTTTATTTGATCTTCTATTATTTGTTTTTGGGGATAATGGAAGGAGGGTTATAGGCTCCCCTCGAAGTACAAAAGAATAAGGGTTTAAGTACTCGTTATGTGTTACACGACGATCAAACTGCCACGGTCTGCCTAACAAGATATGACATGCTTTCATGGGAACAACGTCACAGATTATTTCATCTCTATATTTTCCAATAGAAAATAAGATTGTGACTTGTTTTGTTACCTTCAACTCTCCACATTCGTTGAGCCATTGTAGAATTTGGCGATCTCCCGATTGAACAAGGAGATTTTTCGGATATAGAATTTGGCGATCTCCCGATTCCAACAAACCTTTTTTCCTATAGAATTTGGCGATCTTCCTATTCCAACGAGCATTTTTTTCGGATATTTTCTGAGTTGCGGGATATTTTTCACGTTTCTGGGATCAGTTTGTTAAATGATAACAAAGAAGAAAATATTAGGCCAACAAATGTCCGTTGGAACCGGAAAATCGCCATCTTCAACTGAAATGTAAGAGAAGACAAAATTCGGAACCGAGAAATCGCCATCTTCATCTATAAAAATGTCCGTTGTTACCTAGATATCGGCATCTTCAACTGAAAAGATTTTTATAAATAATTTTTGAGCTTGGTGCTATTTTATACATTCTATGAAAGATATGGATCTTTTTATTAATTGATATGTTTTTTGGCCTAAATTTATCTTCTCTTATTTTTCAGTTGAAGATGTCGATCTTCAGGTTCCAACAAAAATTTTTGTGGATTTTTTTGAGTTTGGGGATATTTCTATATTTTCTAGAAGATATGTTTCTTTTTATTAAACGATATGATTTTTGGCCTAATTTTTTCTTCTCATGTTTTTAAGTGGAATATGTGGATTTTCCGGTTCCAACGGACATTTTGACGGATTTTTCTGAGCTCGGAGCAATTTTTCTACATTTTCTGAAATATATGAATCTTTTTATTAAATGATATGATTTTTGGCCTAATTTTGTCTTCTCTTATTTTTTAAGTTGAAGAGTGCAATCTCCCGGTTCAAACAGATATTTTTGTGGATTTTTCGGAATTCGGTGCTATTTTCTACATTTTCTAGAAGACTTGTATCTATATATTAAATGATATGATTTTCATACCCAAATTTTGTCTTCTCTTATTTTTCAATTAAAGTTGGCGATCTCATTCCAGCAGATATTTTTGTGAATTTTTCCAAGCTCGAGGCTATTCTACTTTTTCGGGACGATATGGAGCTTTTTATTAAATGATACGATTTTTATAACCTAAGTTTCGCTTATGTTATTTTGCAGTTTAAGATGATGATTTCCCGGTTCTATAGCACATTTTGCGGATTTTTCCGAGCTTTGGCATATTTTCTACATTATCTAGATGAAATGAATAATTTTATTAAATGATATGATTTTTTTGGCCTAATTTATTTTTCTCTTATTTTTAAGTTGAAAATTCCGATCTCCTGGTTCCAACTGACATTTTGTCGATTTTTCTGAGCTCGGGACTATTTTTTGCATTTTCTGGAAGATGTGGATCTTTTTATTAAATGATATCCCCAATTTTGGCTTCTCTTATTTTTAAGTTGAAGATGTCAATCTAACTGTTCCAACTGACATTATGTCGGTTTTTCTGAGATCGTTCCAATTTTCTGCATTTTCTGGAAGATATGGATCGTTTTATTAAATGATTAATTTTTTGGTTTAATTTTGTCTTCTCTTTTTTTGTTGAAGATAGCTATCTCCTTGTTCCAACGGACATTTTTGCTGATTTTTATGTGCTCGGGCTATTTTCTACATTTTTTGTAGGATTGGGACCTTTATATTAAATGAAATGATTTTTATAGCATAATTTAATCTTCTCTTATTTTTTTCAGTTGAACATGGTAATCTCCATGTTCCAACGGACATTTATGCGGATTTTTTGAGCTTGGTGCTATTTTCTATATTTTATGAAAAATATGGGTTAAATGATATGATTTTTAGGTTCTAATTTTTTTCAGTTGAAGATGGTGATCTCTCGGTTCCGATGGACATTTTTCCGGATTTTTCTGAGCTCGGTGCTATTTTCTAAATTTTATGAAAGATATGAATATTTTTATTAAATGATATCATTTTTCATCAAAGTTTATCTTCTCTTATTTTTCTGTTGAAGATGGCGTCTCCCGGTTCAAACGAAAATTTTTGCAAATTTTATGAGCTCATGGCTATTTTCTGCATTTTCTGGAAGATATGTATAGTTCTATTAAATAATATGATTTTTGGCCTAATTTTATCCTCTTTTTTCGTTGAAGATGGTGATCTCTTGGTTCCAACGGACATTGTTGCGGATTTTTTGAGCTACGTGCTATTTTCTACATTTTCTGTAAGATATGGACCTTTATAAATGATATGATTTTGTAGCCTAATTTTGTCATAAGTTAATTTTCATTTGAGGATGGCGATCTCCCGGTTCCAACGAATATTTTTGTTGATTTTTCCGAGCTCGAGTCTATTTTCTACATTTCTCTGAAAGATATGTATTTTTATTAAATGATATGATATTTGGCCTAATTTTGTCTTCTCTTCTTTTTCGGTTGAAGAAGGCGATCTCCCTGTTCCAATGGACTTTTTACTGATTTTTCTAAGCTCGGGGATTTTTTTACATTTTCTGTAAGATATGGATCTTTATATTAAATGATATGCTTTTATAGCCTAATTTTATCTACTTTTCTTTTCAATTTGAATATGACGATCCCCCGGTTCCAACGGACATTTTGCAGACTTCTCTGAGCTCCGGACTATTTTCTACATTTTCTAGAAGATGTGGATCTTTTTATTAAATGATATGATTTTTGGTATAATTTTGTCTTTCCTTTTTCTCAATTGAATATTACGATTTCCCGGGTTCCAACGGACTTTTTTGCGGATTTTTCTGAGCTCGGTGATATTTTTTACATTTTCTGCAAGATTCGATCTTTATATTAAATGATATGATTTTTAAGTCCTAATTTTGTCTTCTCTTATTTTTCAATTGTAGATGTCGATCTCCTGGTTCCATCGGATATTTTTGCAGATTTTTCTGAGCTCGGAGCTACTTTCTACGTTTTCGGGAAGATATGGATGTTTTATTAAATGATTTGATTTTTATAACCTAAGTCTCTCTTCTCTTATTTTTAGTTAATGCTGGCAATCTCCCGGTTCCAACGGATATTTTTGCTGATTTTTCTGAGCACGTGGCTATTTCCTAATTTTTTTCTGGAAGATATGGATCTTTTATTAAATGATATGGTATTTTGGCCTAATTTTCTCTTTTTTATTTTCCAGTTGAAGATGGCGATCTCCCGGTTCCAACGGACATTTTTGCAGATTTTTCTGAGCTCGTGGCTATTTTATACATTTTCTCGAAGATATGGATCTTTTTATTACATTATAAGATTTTTGTAGGCTAATTTTATCTTCTCTTATTTTTAAGGTGACTATGGCACTATCCTGGCTCCAACAGACATTTTTGTCGATATTTCTGAGCTCGAGACTGGTTTCTACATATTCTGAAAGATATAGATCTTTTTATTAAATGATATGAATTTTCTATCCAACTTTTATCTTCTCTTATTTTTCAATTGAAGATGGTAATCTCCCGGTTCCAACAGAAATTTTTGCAAATTTTTCTAACCTCAACGCTATTTTCTGCATTATTTGTCGATATGAATATTTTTTAAATTGATAAGATTTTTATAGCCTACGTTTATCTTCTCTCTTTTTACACTTGAAGATGACGATCTCTCTTATTTTGCGGATTTTTCTGAACTCGATGCTATTTTCTGAATATTCTGGAGGATATCAATCATATTATTAAATGTTATGATTTTTGGCCTAATTTTTTCTCTTATTTTTTAAGTTGAAAATTCCAATCTCCCAATTCCAACTAACATATTGCCGAATTTTCAGAGCTCAGGGCTATTTTCTATACTTTTGGACGATATGGATCTTTTTATTAAATGATATCATCTTTGGCTTAATTTTGTCTTCTCTTATTTTTAAGTTGAAGATGGCGATCTCACTATTCCAACGTATTTTGCCGATTTTTTTGAGTGCATTTTCTGGAAGATATGCATTGTTTTATTAAATGATATAATATCTTGGTTTAATTTTATCTTTGCTTATTTTTCATTGAAGATAGCAATCTCCCGATTCCAACTGACATTTTTGCGTATTTGTTTTTAAGAGGTGCTATTTTCAACATTTTATGGAAGACATGGGTCTATATATTAAACGATATGATTTTTAGGTTCTAATTTTGTCTTCTCTTATTTTTTCCTTTTGAAGATGGCGATCTCTCGGTTCAAACGAACATTTTTCGGATTTTTCTGAGCTCGATGCTATTTTCAAAGTTTTAGGGAAGATATGGATCTTTTTATTAATTGATATGATTTTTATCGTCTGAGTTTATCTACTCTTATTTTTCAGTTGAAGATGGCGTCTCCCGGTTCAAACGAAAATTTTTGTGAATTTTTATGAGCTTGTGGCTATTTTCTACATTTTCTGGATGATATGGATCATTTGATATGATATTTTGGCTTAATTTGGTCTTGTCTTATTTATTTGTTGAAGATGGCAACCTCTTGGTTCCAATGGACATTTTGCTGATTTTTTAAAGCTACGAACTATTTTCTATATTTTCTGTAAGATATGGATCTTATAAATGATATGATTTTTATTGCCTGATTTTGTCATCATTTATTTTTCATTTGATGATGGCGATCTCCCGGATCCAACCGATTTTTTGCGGATTTTTCTAAGCTCGAGTCTATTTTCTGCATTTTCTGAAAGGTATGTATTTTTATTAAATAATATTATTTTTGGACTAATTTTGTTCTCTTCTTTTTTTTGTTGAAGAAGGCGATCTCCCTGTTCCAACTTACTTTTTTGCTGATTTTTGTAAGCTTGGGGCTATTTTTTACATTGTCAATAAGATATGAATCTTTATATTAAGTGATACGATTTTTATAGCCTAATTTTATCTTCTCTTATTTTTCAGTTGAATATGACAACTCCCGGTTCCAGCGGACATTTTGCGGACTTCTCTGAGCTCTGGACTATTTTCTATATTTTCTGGAAGATATGGATCTTTTTATTAAATGGTATGATTTTTGGCCTAAATTTTCCCTCTCCTTTTTTCAGTTGAAGACGACGATCTCCCAGTTCCAACAGACATTTTTACAGATTTTTCTGAGCTCGGTGCTACATTTTACATTTTCTGTAAGATATGTATCTTTATATTTAATGATATGATTTTTAAATCCTAATTTTGTCTTCTCTTATTTTCAATTGTAGATGGCGATCTCCCTGTTCCATCAAATATTGTTGCAGATTTTTCTGAGCTCGGATTATTTTCAACATTTTCTGGAAGATATGGATGTTTTATAAAATGATATGATTTTTATAACCTAAGTTTCTCTTCTCCTATTTTTCAGTTAAAGATGGTGATCTCCCGGTTCCAACGGATATTTTTTCAAATTTTTTCGGCTTTGTGCTATTTCCTAAATTTTCTGAAAGATAATGATCTTTTTATTGAATGATAGGATTGTTGGCCTAATTTTCTATTCTCTTATTTTTTTCAGTTGAAGATGGTGATCTCCCGGTTCCAACAGATATTTTTGCAGTTTTTTTGAGATCAGGTGTATTTTCACATTTTCTATATGATATGTATATTATTTTTAAATGACAT
Organism: Scilla litardierei; assembly: GCA_030789695.1. NCBI lineage: Eukaryota > Viridiplantae > Streptophyta > Magnoliopsida > Asparagales > Asparagaceae > Scilla > Scilla litardierei. The sequence goes on along the minus strand of CM061133.1, from coordinate 115,088,049 downwards.
GATTTTTATAGGCTAATTTTGTCTTCTCTTATTTTTTTTAGTTGAATATGGTGATCTTCACGAACCAACGGACATTGTTGCGGATTTTTCTGGCCTTGGGCCTATTTCTACTTTTTGTGGAAGATTTGAATCTTTTTTATTAAATGATATAGTTTTTTGGCTTAAGTGTGTATACTCTTATTTTTCTGTTGAATATGGCGATCTTTCCATTCCAATAGACATTTTTGCGTATTTTTCTAAGCTTGGGGCTATTTTCTATATTTTATAAAAAATATGGATCGTTTTATTAAATAATATGATTTTTCTAGCCTAATTTTGTCTTCTCTTATTTTTCAGTTGAAGATGGCAGTCTTCCAGTTCCAACGGACATTTTTGTGAATTTTTCTGAATTCGAGGCAATTTTCTATATTTTCTGAAAGATATCGATTTTGAAGATGGCGGTCTCCCAGTTCGAACGGACATTATTAAATGATATGATTTTGGCCTAATTTTATCTTCTCTTATTTTTTTTAGTTGATGATGACGATCTCCCAGTTCCAACGGATATTTTTGCGGATTTTTCTGAGCTCTGGTCTATTTTCTGTATTATCTGGAAGATATCGACTTTTTTATTAAATGATATGATTTTAGGCAGAATTTTGTTTTCTTTTTTAATCTTAAATTTAGCTATCTCCTGGTTCCGACCGATATATTTGCAGATTTTTCTAAGCTCTGGGCTATTTTCTATATTATCTAGAAGATATCGACCGTTTTACTAAATGATATGATTTGAATTTTTTTTTCTTTTTTGTTAAATTTAATGATCTCCCGGTTCCGACAGATATTTTTGCGAATTTTTTTGAGATCGGGAATATTTGCTACTTTTTAAGGAAAATAAAATATTTATATTAAATGATTTGATTTTTATTACCAAATTTTGGCTTCTCTAATTTTTCAGTTGAACATTGCGATCTCCCGGTTCCAACGACCTTTTTCGGATTTTCTGAGCTCGGTACTATTTTCTTTATTTTATGGAAGACATGGATGTTTTTATTAAATGATATGATTTTTATAGCTTAAGTTTGTCTTCTATTATTTTTAAGTTGAAGATGTGATCTCCCTGTGTTCCAACTTATATTTTTGTGGATTTTTCTTAGTCTGGGCTATTTTCAATATTTTATGGAAGATATGGATCTTTATATTAAATGATATTATTTTTATAACCAAAGTTTGTCTTCTCTTATTTTCCAATTGAAGATGGCGATCTTTAGATTGAATGATATTAATTTTTGGACTAATTTTGTCTTCTTTTATATTTTACTTGAAGATGGTATTTTCTCGGTCTCAAAGGACATTTTGCGGATTTTTCTGAGCTCTGGGATATTTTCCACATTTTCTGGAAGATATGGACCATTTTATTTGATATGATTTTTGGACTAATTTTGTCTTCTCTTATTTTCAAGTAGAAGTTGGCGATCTTTCGGTTCCAACGGATTTTTTTGTGGATATTTCTAAGCTCCGGACATTTTTCCACATTTTTGGAAGATATTGATTGTTTTATTAAATGATATCAGAGAAGACAAAATTATGCCAAAAGATATTTGTTGGAACCGAAAAATCGACATCTTCAACTTAAATATAAGTGAAGACAAAATTCGGAAAAAAGAAATAACCATTTTCATCTATAAAATGTCCATTGTAACAGGGATATCGCTATCTTCAACTGAAGAGATATTTATTTATGATTTCTGAGCTTAGTGCTATTTTTTACATTTTATGAAATATATGTATTTTTTATTAAATGATATGATTTTCCTAGCCTAAAATTTTCTTCTCTTATTTTCTAGTTGAAGATGTCAATCTCCCGATTCCAATGGAAATTTTTGCTGATTTTTCTGAACTCCGGCCTATTTTCGACATTTTTGGAAGACATGGATCGTTTTATTAAATGAAATTATATTTTGGCCTAATTTTATCATCTCTTAATTTCCAGTTGAATATGGCGATTGCCCTGTTCCAACGGACATTTTTGCGGCTTTTTCTGAGCTCGGGGCTATTTTCTACATTTTCTCGAAGATATGCATCTTTTATTACATTATATGATTTTTGTAGGTTAATTTTGTCTTCTCATATTTTTCAGTTGAAAATGGCAATATCCCGGTTCCAGCGTACATTTTTGTCGATATTTCTCAGCTCGGGACTAGTTTCTACATTTTCTGTAAGATATACATCTATTTATTAAATGATATGATTTTTCTATCCTAATTGTCTTCTCTTATTTTTCAATTGAAGATGGCAATCTCCCAGTTTCAACGGAAATTTTTGCAGATTTTTCAGACCTCGCCGTTATTTTCTACGTTTTATTGTCCATATGGATGTTTTTATTAATTGATATGATTTTTATAGCCTTCGTTTATCTTCTCTAATTTTTAACTTGAAGATGGTTGTCTCCCAGTTCCAACAGATATTTTTGTGGATTTTTCTGAACTCGGGGGCTATTTTTTGTATTTTCTGGAAGATATCGATCGTTATATTCAATGTTATACTTTTTTGGCCTAATTTTTTCTTCTGTTATTTTTTCGTTGATGATGGCGATCTCTGGAACCAATGGATATTTTTAAGGATTTTTCTATGCAATGGCATATTTCCTGTATTATCTGAAAGATATCGATCGTTTTATTCTATGATATGATTTTTGTCCTGATTTTGTTTTCTCTTTTTTTCGTTAAATTTGGCGATCGATCGGTTCTGGCGGATATTTTTTGCGGATTTTTCTAAGTTCAGGGATATTGTCTATATTTTATGGAAAACAAGAATCTTTATATTAAATGATATGATTTTTATTGCCAAATTTTGTCTTCTCTTATTTTTCAGTTGAACATGGCAATCCCCTAGTTCCAACGGACAATTTTTCAGATTTTCAAAGCTTGATGTTATTTTCTTTACTTAATGGAAGATATGAATCTTTTTATTAAATGATATGATTTTTATAGCTTAGGTTTGTCTTCTATTATTTTTAAGTTAAAGATGACGATCTCCAGGTACCAACAGCTATTTTTGTGGATTTTTCTGAGCTCTAGGCTATTTTCTACATTTTATGGAAGATATGGATCTTTTTATTAAATGATATGATTTTTTATAACATAAATATGTTTTCTCTTATTTTCCAATTGAAGGTGGCGATCTTTACATTGAATGATTTGCTTTTTTGGCCTAATTTTGTCTTCTCTTTTATTTCAGTTGAAGATGGCATTCTCTCGGTCCTAAAGAAATTTTTTGTGGATTTTTCTGAGCTCCGTGCTATTTTTCACAATTTTTGGAAGATATGGAATGTTTTATTAAATGATATGATTTTTAGCCTAATTTTGTCTTCTCTTAATTTCCAGTTGAAGTTGGCAATCTCCCGGTTCCAACGGACAATTTTGCAAAATTTTCTGAGCTTCGGGATATTTTCCATATTTCTGGAATATATGGGTCATTTTATTAAATGGTATTAGAGAAGACAAAATTAGGCCAAAAATGTCAGATGGAACCAGGAAATCGCCATCTTCAACTTAAATATAAGAGAAGACAAAATTCAGAATCGAAAAATCGCCATCTTCATCTATAAAAATGTTCGTTGTAACCGGGATATTGCCATCTTCAACCGAAATGATTTTTATATATCACATTCTCAGTTTGGTGCTCTTTTGTACATTTATGAAAGAGATGGATCTTTTTATTAATTGATATGATTTTCCAAGCCTAAATTTGTCTTCTCTTAATTTCCAGTTGACGATGGTGATTTTCCATATTTTTGGAAGATATGTATCATTTTATTAAATGATATGGTATTTTGGCCTAATTTTGTCTCCTCTTATTTTTCCAATTGAAGATTACGATATCCTGGTTCCGATGGACATTTTTGCGGATTTTTCTGAGCGCCGGACTACTTCCACATTTTTGGAAGATAAAAATCGTTTTATTAAATGCTATAATTTCTTTGTCTATTTTTTTGTCCTCTTAGATTTTTCATTCATGATGGCGATCGCCCAGTTCCCACAGATATTTGTGAGGATTTTTTTGAGCTCGGTGTTATTTTCTTTATTATCTGGAAGATATCGATCGTTTTATTAAAAGATATGATATTTTGGCCTAACTTTGTCTTCTCCGTTCTTCGTTAAATATTTTGTGCTCTCCTGATTCCGACAGATATTTTTGCAGATTTTTCTGAGCTCGAGGATGTTTTCTACATTTTATTAAAAATAAGAATCTTTATATTAAATGATATGATATGTACTGCCGAATTTTGTCTTTTCTTATTTTTTTAGTTGAATAGAGCGATCTCCTAGTTCTAACGGGCATTTTTGAGGATTTTCTGAGCACTGTGCTATTTTCTTTATTTTATGGAAGATATTGACCTTTTTATTAAATAAAATGATTTTTATAGCTTAAGTTTGTCTCTATTATTTTTAAGTTGAAGATGAAGATCTCCCAGTTGCAACGGATAATTTTACAGATTTTTCTTTGCTCGAGGCTATTTTCTACATTTTATGGAAGAAATGGATCTTTTTATAAAATGGTATGATTTTTATAACCTAAGTTCGTCTTCTCTTATTTTCCAGTTGAAGATGGCGATCTTTATATTGAATGATATGATTTTTGGCCTAATTTTGTCTTCTCTTATATTTCAGCTAAAGATAGCATTCTATTGGTCCCAACAAATTTTTTTGCAGATTTTTCTGAGCTCTGGGCTATTTTCCACATTTTATGGAAGATATGGATCCTTTTATTAAATGATATGATTTTTAGTCTAATTTCGTTTTCTATTATTTTCCAGTAGAAGTTGGCGATCTCCCGGTTAGAACAGACATTTTTGCGGATATTTCTAAGCTCCGGTCTAATATTTACATTTTCTGGAATATATGGATCGTTTTATTAAATGATATCAGGGAAGACAAAATTCGGCCAAAAATGCCCATTGGAACTGGGAAATCGCCATCTTTAATTGAAATATAAGAGAAAACAAAATTCGAAACCGGAAAATCGACATCTTCATTAATAAAAATGTCCATTGTAACTGGGATATCGCCATCTTCAACTGAAAAGATTTTTATAAATCATTTTCTGAGCTTGATGCAATTTTCTACATTTTATAAAAGAAATTAATCTTTTTATTAATTGATATGATTTTTCTAGCCTAAATTTTTCTTCTCTTAATTTCCTGTTGAAGGTGTTAAGCTTTATATTTAATGAAATGATTTTTGGCCTAATTTTGTCTTCTCTTATATTCCAGTTGAAGATGGGGATCATTCGGTTCCAACAGACATTTTTGCAGATTTTTCTGGACTCCGGCCTATTTTCCACATTTTGGAAGATATGGATTGTTTTGCAGATTTTGGCCTAATTTGCCTTCTCTTATTTTGCGCTCCAGGTCCCAACGGACATTTTTGCGGATTTTTCTGAGTTTGTGGCTATTTCTACATTTTCTGGAAGATACATTTCTTTTTATTAAACAATATGATTTTTCTAGCCCAAATTTGTCTTCTCTTATTTTCCAGTTGAAGGTGGCGATCTTTTTATTAAATGATATGATTTTTCTAGCCTCAATTTGTCTTCCCTTATTTTACAGTTGAAGATGTCGATTTTTTTATTAAATGATATGATTTTTGGCCTAATTTTGTCTTCTCTTATATTCCAGTTGAACATGGCGATCATTCGGTTCCAACATACATTTTTGCGGATTTTTTGAGCTCCAGCCTATTTTCCACATTTTTGGTAGATATGGATTGTTTTATTAAATGACATGATATTTTGGCCTAATATTCTCTTCTCTTATTTTCCAGTTGAAGATTGCGATCTCCCGGTTCCAACAGACATTTTACGTATTTTTCTGAGCTCGGGATTATTTTCTATATTTTTTTGGAAGATATAGATCTTTTTATTACATTATATGATTTTTGTTGCATATTCTCTTATTTTTTTAAGTTGAATATGGCGATATCCTGGTTCCAACGAATATTTTGGCTGTATTTCTGAGCTCGGTCTTATTTTCTACGTTTTTTGTAAGATATGATCTTTTTATTAAATGATATGATTTTTCTAGCCTAATTGTATTGTCTCTTATTTTTCAATTGATGATGGCGATCTCTCGGTTCAAACGGAAATTTTTGCATATTTTTCTAAATGTGAGGCTATTTTCTATATTTTATTGTAGATATAGATCTTTTTATTAAGTGATATGATTTTTATAGACTACGTTTGTCTTCACTTATTTTTCACTTGAAATGCCGGTTTCTTGGTTCCAACGGACCTTTTTGCGGATTTTTTTGAACTCGGTGCTATTTTTTGTATTTTCTCGAAGATATTCATCGTTATATTAAATGTTATGATTTTTGGCCTAATTTTTTCATCTCTCTTTTTCGTTAAATTTGGCGATCTCTCAATTCTGACAGATATTTTTGAGATTTTTATGAGCTCGGGAATATTTTCTACATTTTATGGAAAATAAGAATCTTTATATTAAATGATATGATTTTTATTGCCTAATTTTGTCTTCTCTTATTTATCAGTTGAACATAGTGATCTTCTGCTTCTAACGGACATTTGCGCTGGTTTTTTGAGCTCTGTGCTATTTTCTTTATTTTATGGAAGATATGGATCTTTTTATTAAATGATATGATTTTTATAGCTTAAGTTTATCATCTATTATTTTTAAGTTGAAAATGGCGATCTACCGGTTCCAACAGATAATTTTGCAGATTTTTCTGAGCTTCGGGCTATTTTCTACATTTTATTGAAGATATGAATCTTTTTATTAAATAACGATATGATTTTTATTAACTATGTTTGTCATCTCTTATTTTTCCGTTGAAGATTGTGATCTTTATATTGAATGATATGATTTGTTTGGCCTACTTTTGTCTTCTCTTATATTTCGTTTGAAGATGGCATTCTCTCGGTCCCAACAGACATTTTTGTGGATTTTTTGAGCTTCGGGCTATTTTTCACATTTTCTGGAAGATATTGATCGTTTTATTAAATGATATGCTTTTGACATAATTTTGTCTTCTCTCATTTTCATATAGAATTTGGTGATCTCCTGATTCCAACGGACATTTTTGCGGATATTTCTGAGCTATAGGCTATTTTTTCACATTTTCTGGAAAATATGGATCGTTTTATTAAATGATATCAGAGAAGACCAAAATTAGGCCAAAAAATGTCCGTTTGAACCGAAAAATCGCCATCGTTGAAATATAAGAGAAGACAAAATTCGGAACCGGGAAATCACCATCTTCATCTATAAAAATATTCGTTGTAACCGGGATATCGCCATCTTCAATTGAAAAGAGTGTTATATGTCATTTTATGATATTAGTGTTATATTCTACATTTTATGGAAGATATGGATATTTTTATTAATTGATATGATTTTTAGCCTAAATTTGTCTTCCCTTATTTTCCTATTGGAGAAGGCAATCTTTTATTAAATGACTAGTCATAACCCGTGCCCGCAGGCACGGTTCATTTAAGATTTTCCCCGTAAAATCTTTGTTCCAAATTTTTTTCAACAACCAAACTTTTAAAGAACAACAAAGTAGCATTAGAATATTTAGCGGCACTGACGCCTTCGATGCGGAACAACAAATTCGATACGTGCACCTTTGGCGCGGTGCAACAAATTCGACGCATGCGCTTTCGGCATAGAACGACAAATTTGGTGCGGAGTAACAAATTCATCGAGGGTGACTTCGGCGCGGAACAACGAATTCGGCGTAGAACAACAAATTCGACGATGAACAAAGTATTAGCGTTAGGCGTGGGTGCCTTCGGTGCGGGCATGCGTGTGGGCAGCGCTGCCTATGGGTTAAGACCATTTTTATATCTCCAGCTTTGGGCGGGCATTACGGCGCGGACGCCTCGTGATGGATATGAGTGTGGGCACCGCTGCCTATGGGTTAAGACCATTTTATCACTCCATCTGGCGCGGGCTCCTTCGTTGCAGGCATGAGTGTGGGCAGCGCTGCCTATGGGTTAAGACCATTTTTATATCTCCAGCTTTGGGCATGCATTACGGCGCAGACGCCTCATGATGGGCAAGAGTATGGGCACCGCTGCCTATTGGTTTAGACCATTTTTATCCCTTTAGCTGGTGCATGCATCTTCCTTACGGGCACATGTGTGGGCAACGCTGCCTATGGGTTAAGACCATTTTTATCTCTCCAGCTTTGGGCGGGTATTACAGCGTCGATGCCTCGTGATGCATATCAGTGTGGGCACCATTGCCTATGGGTTAAGACCATTTTTATCTCTCCAGCTGTTGGCGGGCATTAAAACTTTACCCTTGTAGTTTATTAAATTTTCGAATCCACATTGTTTCAGAGTGTTTTCTCACTACAAATGCGTTGACCGCGGACAACCCGGTCAACGTGGTCAAGGGGTCCGCTTGGGTCCCTCGGGGGTGTCGAGTTGGTGCTGATGAGGCTTGAGTCGGAGCTGCGGATGACGTGGAGCGCGTCGGCTGGGCCGAATCGGGGTCCTCCGTCGTTGGTAGGGCGAGGGGAAGCCTCGGCCCGGGTTGAGACGCTCGGCCTCGGTCGGACGTGCTCGGCCTCGGCGGTCGGACGACGAGGGGTAGCCTCGATCGTCCAGCTGGTTGCGTGGTCGGCGAGGGGCGGAGGGGAAGCCTCGGCCCGCGGATCAGCTGTCCTCCTGCGTAGACGAGAACGCTCGTCAGGGGGCCGGACCTTGGTTCCGGCCAAATCCCCTCCGATGCCTAAGTCAGATAGAGATCTGAAGGAGGAGGCCCGGCGGAGGCGGTCCGACTCGAGAGGAGATCGGAACGGCGTCTCACGGCGCGAGCGAGGGAGGAAGGAGATGAAATGGGGGAACCAGATCGTTGATGGAGTACCTTAGGTTTTAGATACCTGAGATGCGGTCCGATGTCCTGTCGTCCTCCTAGCCCTTTTATAGAACTCCCGGCCCACGTCGCTCGTCCCCCCTCAATCGTGCCCCCTCAATCCGCCCCCCCCCGTCGCCGCTCCCTGCGCCATGCCAGCACCTCCCCATTACCGCCATTTAGTGGTTGCGGAACCGGGGGGGCGGTTATCGCAGGAGTGGGCGAGTGACCGGCGTGTTACCGGGGCCGGGTCGGATCGAAATTCGGGGGGTCCCTTACAGGGCCTTATCGAGTGGGCCTGAGCGCGTAGTGTTGGATATGGAAGACGTTAGTACACCCTTGTGGGGGATGTACGAGGGAATACGGACCTCGAACGTCGCGTACACAAAGTCGTACGCAAAGGGAATATGTTCCCTTGCGGAGAGGATCTCTAGATTGATGGGAAAGTCGCATTATATGTGCATAAGTGCATGCGACATATGGCTAATAAAGGGGTAATATCTTAAGCTTATATTGTACCATGCATATGGTACAACTTAAGCTTATAATATGCCATGTACGATGGTACACCTTAGTTAAATTGTTCCAAAGGAACAATTTATCCTAAAATAACTACCTTGGGGGCTATAAATAAGACCCAAGGGTTAGCCATTTCCTGACACCATTTGCATGAAATTCATGCATGCATCTTCATCCTAGCGAAGCTCTGCAGAAATCCTTTCTCTCCCTCTTATCCAAGTTCTTAATCTAAAGTAGAGATTTAGATTGTGGATTAGTAGCCTTACTCCGTTCGTGAGAAGACTCGATCCGTCGTGGCGAATCCGAAGGCGAAGTTCGTAGACTACCGTGCCGCATACGCAAGCGTAAGTCTAAACTTCATGTTATCGATCCTAACTCTGTTTTGGACAGGATCCTACACGTAGATGGGCTCTCAACCGGCAGTCGGGTTCCTGGGCTCGTGTCTTTCGGGTCTCGGTCAAATAGGCGTAACAATTGCCCCCATCGGTCGGTTTGATCGGCTTCGGCCGGTTCAGCTCGGCCGATGTGACTTCCGTCGTCTTTGACAGGCGAGACGTTCCGGAAAGTTGAAGTCGTGACACGATCCGCTACCACTGCCAGACTCGACGTCGAACCCTCGCGCGATCTTCAGACCAGGTTGGTACCCTAACTTGTAGCGAACCCACACGATAGCAAATCAAACCCTAAACTAAAACTGGACAACTCAAACTAAATTTACTTTCAGTATCTGTAAAACGCTGCTCACCGTAGGAATAATCGACAATCGGACAATTATTTCTGTGCACTTAGGGTAGAAGTCGATCTAGGCTGATGAAACATCAAAACGTGACTTGTGACAATTTGGATAGTCCCGATAACCTAGAAATGAACCTAACTAGGAATTGCTGACATCGCGACCTGACACCGTCGCCGTGACCTGTTTCAGACGGACTACTGCGGACGCGACGACTGGACGAGACGCCCCGGACGGACGACACACTCGCCATCGCAGGCAAGTGTACTCACTTGCTCCTTCGGCCGTGCCTAGGCCTTAGACTGTTAGAACTATTAAACTGTGAACAAATAGAACCGGACGTGAAATGATAGCGTCTGGGACGACTCCTGACGGCTCAGACTTGACGACGAAGTCTGAGCCTGACAACAACAACTTTTGATATTGTAGGGCTATCATGTGTGTGCGTGTGCCGTAAGCCGAGGGGCAACTCACCTCGCCACCGAGCAGATCTCCTTCGTCGGCCGTAAGCCGAGGGGCAACTCCCCTCGCCACCGAGCGGATCTCCTTCGCCGGCCGTAAGCCGAGGGGCAACTCCCCTCGCCACCGGGCGGATCTCCTTCGCCGGCCGTAAGCCGAGGGGCAACTCCCCTCGCCACCGGGTGGATCTCCTTTGCCGGTCGTAAGCCGAGGGGCAACTCACCTCGCCACCGAGCGGATCTCCTTCGTCGGCCGTAAGCCGAGGGGCAACTCCCCTCGCCACCGAGCGGATCTCCTTCGTCGGCCGTAAGCCGAGGGGCAACTCCCCTCGCAACCGAACGAACGGATCGGTCAAAGAGCTGGGGGCAACCCCCCCCCAGTAGGCCGAGCACTCCTTCGTCGGCCGTAAGCCGAGGGGCAACTCCCCTCGCCACCGAACGAATCTCCTTCGTCGGCCGTAAGCCGAGGGGCAACTCCCCTCGCCACCGAACGAATCTCCTTCGTCGGCCATAAGCCGATGGGTAACTCCCCTCGTCACCGAACGAATCTCCTTCGTCGGCCGTAAGCCAAGGGGCAACTCCCCTCGCAACCGAACGAATCTCGGACCGAAGATCTTGTAATGCCCTACCAGCTACTGCACAAGTACTAGAGGGGGGGTGAATAGTACTTTAAAATAATAAGGCGTATTATTCCAAATTAAATTGCACACAACTACCAAGTCAATTTGCGGAAGCTTAAATTGAATGACAACAATGAAATTAACAATGCAAACAAATGAAGTTAATGGGTTCGGATCCACCCAAGTCTCCCCGACTTGTTCCCGGTGATCCTACGTCCCAACCACCCGGATCCCTTCCGGATACTTGAGTTAGAAACCCTAACTCAAGATTTCCACTATGAATATCTTGTGAAAAACCTTCACAAGATCAAATCATACATGCAATGGCAAAGTGAATCCCACAACCCGGGATCACAAACTTCTCTCACAACCGAGAGAGCCAATAAGCAATATAAAAGAGTTTAATATGAAATAAATACTCTTACCACAAAATCCTATACCTTGAGTTTTTCTTACCCAAAAGGTGGAATGAAGGATTTGAGGAAGATGAAGTTACCAAACCCTAGCACCAAGGAAATGAGCAGCAATGGGTGCCTAGGGAAGATTTGGAAACTTGAATCAAGCAATAGCTTGAAGAGCTCACCAAGAACAAGCTTCTCTCTAGATCTAGAAATGAGAGAGAATGGGTTTCTTGTGAGGAAGAGAGCTTTAGATTTGAGGGAGAATAGCTATCTCTTTAGAACTCAATGAATCTCTTAATGACAGCTCTGTTGAAGATAGAAATGACCTAGGTTCGTATTTATAGGGTCCCATAAAAACAAGTTAGGTCAATCTCCAACGGAAAGAAATCTGTGAGATCTAGTCGGTCAAAGAACACTCACTGACCGACTAGTTCATCAACTAGTCGGTCAGTCACAAAGCATGGACCGACTAAGAGCAGATCTGAGAAGAGATAGAATTTCAGACCTAGAAAACTAGTCGGTCCAAGAACACTGTCTGACCGACTAGTTTCACAACTAGTCGGTCATCCAATGAATGTAGACCGACTAAGAGGCAAAACAACATAGTCTGAAGGCAAGTTGACTTAGTCGGTCCAAGAACAAAAGTTGACCGACTAGATTGTCAACTAGTCGGTCACCAAACGTTCTTAGACCGACTAACGGTAAACAGTAGCTTAGGAGAATTTTAGAGTGAACAGACAGTCACAACTAGTCGGTCAAAGAAGCATCACTGACCGACTAGTTCACAAACTAGTCGGTCGGTGAGTCAACATAGACCGACTAACTGTAAACAGTAAAGTCCAAGAAATTAAGGAATCAAACTAGTCGGTCCAAGAACAGTGGCCGACCGACTAGATCACCATCTAGTCGGTCAGTACATGTTCTTGTACCAACTAACATGCACAACAAAGTCCGAATTGAAGCGCGACGCTTCGAGGAAGTTAGAGTGAACTTGTGCAAGAATCCTAGAGCTACGAAATGAGCGTAATGAAGATAGAAACGTAAGATATACTCAAGGCTTAACATTCTATCAATCGAAACTAAAAGACTATAAATAAAACCTTAATAAACGGTCTTTGAGAGCTTCGATTGAATCTTCATTACTTCCAAAGCGTCGCAAGAGCTTCAACGAAGCTTTAGACATGAAACTGAGCTTTGGAAAGTGTTGAGATGTCGCTTTGAATGTTCACGTGAAATTGGCGACGATCTCCAATACTGCGCTCACAAATTGTTAGATCATGAATTATTTATGTTTGCTCATCATCCAAAACCAAATCCGGGAAGTCCAATATTCAACATTCTCCCCCTTTTTGGTGATGACAAACCAACATAAATAATAATCAAAGATAATAATTCAAATGTAAAATACTTACTCCCCCTGCATTGATGACACGTTAATTCCAAAATGAATATAAATGAATTGCATCAAGCAGACGAGTAAGATAAATAAAGTGAATTGATTTTTGAAATATCGGATTTTGAAAAATCCGTATATGTATCTTAACTCCCCCTGAATCTAACATATCAAACTAGATTCTTGGAAATTGAGTTAAATTTTCATTTGCGCTATTTTATTATCATTATCTCTCCCCCTTTGGCATTATCCCAAAAATGGGGGGCATACAACGACAACAATTAGGAAATGTAAAAATCCAACATCGGGAGTCGTAGACAAAGGCAATGGACCAACTTGACACCAAGGGAAAAATTGTGGAAATCAAAACAAGGTGTGCCAAATTTTCCATTTTCAATAAAAATCAACGATAATCAAAATCATAAAAAATATCAAATGGTTATTCATTTCTTGAATAAAGAAACATACTCTCCAATATTCAATATTCTTGGTTAAATTTGTGCATGAAAAACAATTCTATACAATTATAGAATTTAAATCTATTTAACCAAGTTTTCATGCGTCGAGCGACGAAATCTCATTTCAAATAAATTCAACGAATATTAAAATTTGCACGACGAATAAAAGACAAAGTGAATGACGATGAACATATATATATGCAGAGACAACATGAGTATATCCAAAAAGATATCACATCGAATATATGAGATACATCATATCAAGCGCTACATATCATCAAAAAGAAATACATCAACATCATCGATACAATATACCCATCAAAAGGAAATACATCATCATCATCATTCTCATCAAAATAAATACAACAGCAGCGACGTCATCCAAAATACATCAAAACATAATAACCCTCATACCCTATCCTAACCCATAATACTCTCGCTAAGATATATCATCCAAAGCGTATATGGAGAGTCCTCGGAACAACGATCACGAGGAGGAGGCAGGATCTGCAGCGTCCGTGGGTCTAGTCGACGGAGTGGACTCAGGATCTGCAGGGAGTAGAGGCGTCTCAACAGATGGAATCGTCGGGGCAGGAGTCGAGATCTCAGGAACAGGCTCTACAGCAGCAAGGGTCTCGACAGCAGAAGTGTCAACAGGAATATCAGCAGGCTCAGCAACAGGGTCAGCAGGAGGCTCTGAAGACTGAAGTGCTGAAGCAGAAGGCTCTGGAGCACTGGTAGAGGTGCCAACTCCAGGAGCAGAAGTGGAAACACCAGCAGCAGCAGCAGCAGTGGCCTCATCGCCACGGGCATAAGAAGTGACAAGCTCGTCAAGCTCCTCATCGTCCATCTCCTCGGCCTCAGACACCGAAGGAGGAAGCTCAATCCCCATCATACGAGCCATACGACATACGACCTCCTCAGTACGAGCCAAACGGGAGTCGTGCTGACGAAGTAGACGTACGACATCGTCCAAAGTAGCAGGGGAAGAGGAGGCTGCAGCAGCTGACGGAGTAGACTGGGAAGCAGATGCGGTAGACCTCTGCACGTGACGAAGTGCCGCTAAAGATTTCTTCACGGCCGTCGCGTTCAGAGGCGTACCCAAAGGACGCTCATCGTCAGGAGGGAGAGGAACTCGAAAATGACGGAATACGAGAGTCAACAAGCAGGGGTATGGAATGTGCGCAGACTTATTGGTCTTGCGTATACACTCGAAAGAATCCATCTTATCGAGTATCACGCGAGCCCAATTTATCTCGCACCCCAAGAAAAGAATGTATATGAGCTTCAAGAATGGCTGAGAGGGGAGTGAAGAGGATCCATATTTCGGAAGAAGACATGATTTCAAAATCAGGTTAAGAACCCACGCATTCGGCTTAAAGGATTTCGAAGGAACACCAATAAATGCGGAGGGGATAACCTGGAAAATATCTGCAAGAATAGACTGATCCAAGGAAGAAATGTCGTCAACGGAAATGTCCGAGGGGAGGAGACCACACGACGCACAACCAAGGATCTCCCCCAAGATTTCTGCCGTGAGAACTATAGGAGTTCCCAAGACAGTCGTCTCAATGGAGTGGCTGGCGTCGTACTGGCCTCGAATACGGTTGGCATAGAACAATTTCACGAGGCGAGGGTACGGTTTGGGATTGGCCTTGGGGTCGTAACGGAGATAATCTAGAAGGCCACTATAAGAGAGAAGATCAGCAAGGCCGAGAAAATCAGAGAACTGAACGTAATGCTCTAACAACAGTGGACAGTGCTCTATACGGTTGTACGCGGCGAGACACTGAGGGTCATCGCGGCACAACGATATGTCTACACCGCCAACTGGCATAGGAGCTTTACCCTTGGCCTTACGGGTCTTCGGAGGTGGGGTAGGTTCCCTAGTAGGCTCATCCTCAGGGATAAATTCAGAGTCGGAATCGGGAGGAGTAGCCGGGGTGTGAATAATAGGCTTTTTGGTCTTGGATTTGCGGGGCTTGAAGGAAGCAGTCCTAGGCTTCTTAAGAGGTGGCGACGAAGGAGAGGCTTGGGTAGACTTGGCACGACGCTTAGGCTTCGGGGGATTCCTAGGGTCGGAAGGCCCTACGGTCATAGGAGAGGCCCCGGAAGAGGCGATCGGAATGCGAGTCTTAGCCATAGTTCTAAGAGCACAAGCAACTGATAATAAGATCAAGTACAACCTAGAGATCACAAGCCCTAGAAGTGAGAAACCGAAGCACAAGCCCTAGGAGCACAAATGTAATGCCCTAGGAGCACAAACCCTAAGAGAAACGAATCGGAAACCCTAGGGTAGGAATCGACCAAGGAGATGGAGGAATATACCTAGGGGGTGAAGTCGACGGCGGCGGACGGCGGCGATGGCCGGAGAAACGGCCGGAGACGACGGAATGCGAAGGGGCTCGAAGGGGGATTTGGGGTTTTCGGGCTTGAGCTGAGAGGAGACCGACTAAAAAAGATTTTAGTCGAATAGAAAGTGTGTATAAGTCGGTCTGGAATCAAAAAGACACATTTGCCCTAACCCACTTAGTCGGTCATAGTTCAAGCACTGACCGACTAGATTACGATCTAGTCGGTCGGTCAATGAGCTTGAACCGACTAAGTCGAAACAGAGGCACAGATGGATTTTTAGGGCTAGATTTAGTCGGTCGCAGTATACTTACTGACCGACTAGTTTTCCATCTAGTCGGTCGGAAAGTGTACTAAGACCGACTAACGAAAGAAAATGATAGGAGATGGATATTTGCTTGATCTAGTCGGTCTGAGTTCATTTGCTGACCGACTAGATGAGAATCTAGTCGGTTGACAAGTGAACTGAAACCGACTAGAAGAGTCCAAAAGTAGAAATTTGATTTCTCTTCACAAACCACTTGGATGATACATCCTAACTCACTCATTAGTCATCTAAATTACCCCATAAAACGTCGAAATCTTAAATACGACATTGAAATACGAATTCGATCATAAATTCAAATAAATCACATAAAATTCCCAAAAATTCAATTAATCTAGCATGAATAAAGTATCGCGAAATATATTAGCATGCAAGATGATTGAATTTTAAATATGAATCCTATATCTCGGATTCACCCATAATCCCCAATTCTCGACGCAACCGCACAAAGGAGTCCTCCTTTAGGGGTTTCGTGAAAATATCGGCGATTTGCTTTTGGGTTTCAACGTACACTAAAATGATGTCCTTTTTAGCAACATGATCATCTAAGAAATGGTGTCGGACATCTATGTGTTTCGATCGGGAATGGTGCACCGGATTCTTTGAAAGACAAATAGCACTTTGGTTATCCACCATGATAGGGCTAGTATCACAATGAATACCAAAATCCTTCAATGTGTGTCTCATCCAAAGAACCTGGGCACAAGCGGCACCGGCGGCAATGTATTCCGCCTCGGTGGTTGAAAGTGATACCGAATTTTGCTTCTTGGAAAACCAAGAGACAAGAGAATTTCCTAGAAAATGGCAAGTGCCACTAGTACTTTTCCTGTCGGATTTGCATCCCGCATAATCAGCGTCACTATATGAGACTAACTCATATGTGCTAGATCTCGGATAAAGTAATCCAAAATCTAAAGTGTAACTTAAATAGCGAAAAATACGCTTTACCGCTACTAAGTGAGACTCCTTAGGTTGAGACTGATAACGAGCACATATACATACGGCAAACATAATATCGGGCCTACTTGCGGTAAGATAAAGCAAACTACCTATCATACCTCGATATAGACGAATGTCTACATCCTTACCGCCCGTATCCTTGTCAAGATGCGTAGTCGTGCTCATTGGAGTCTTTTTCCCGGAGGCATTCTCCATTCCAAATCGCTTTAGCAACTCCACCGTGTACTTCGTTTGGTGGATGAAGATTGCATCGTTCATTTGGCGAATTTGGAGACCTAAGAAATATTTGAGTTCGCCCATGTGGCTCATCTCAAATTGTTCATTCATCACATTAGAAAACTCTTCGCAAAGAGCGAAGTTAGTAGCACCGAAAATGATATCATCAACATAAATTTGAACTAATAAAATATCATTATTCGCATGCTTAATAAAAAGTGTTGAATCGGCTTCGCCCATTTTAAAATTCAAATCCAAAAGAAAATTCTTTAGGCGATCATACCAAGCTCGAGGAGCTTGTCTCAAACCATAAAGAGCTTTCTTTAGTTTAAAAACGTGATTTGGAAATTTTTCATTTACGAAGCCCGGAGGTTGAGAAACGTAAACTTCCTCAACGACGTCTCCGTTTAAAAATGCACTTTTAACATCCATTTGAAATAATTTAAAATTCTTATGGCATGCAAAAGACAAAAGTAATCTAATTGATTCTAATCTAGCTACCGGAGCGAAAGATTCTTCGAAATCGATACCTTCCTCTTGACGATAGCCTTGAGCTACTAACCGAGCTTTGTTCCGGACGACGACTTGGTTTTCGTCGGTTTTGTTCTTGAAGATCCACTTTGTCCCTATGACGGTGTGGTTCTTCGATGGCAATGGAACAAGCTCCCAAACTTCATTCCTCTCGAATTGAATGAGCTCCTCCTCCATGGCTAAGATCCAAGCGCTATCTTCGCATGCTTCATTAATATTCTTTGGCTCTATCGATGAGGCAAAGGCACAATTTGCGAAGCGGTGAACTTGGGATCTCGTCTTGACACTATCATAGATATTGCCAATGACTTGCTCATGGGGATGGTCACGAACCGAATGAAGCCGTTTGGGAATACCTTGATCACTTGGAACATTCTCAACAACTTCATTAGTTGGGTTAGTCTCAATAGAATCAATAGAATCATTAGACTTAGAATTTTCAAACGAATCACATAAAACATCCATAGAATCATTATCATTTGAAATTCTAGTTGGAACAAATCCTTCATTAAATGAGACATGAAGCGATTCCTCGATCGTTGAGGTTCGTTTGTTGAATATCCGGTAGGCTTTGCTACGCGTAGAATATCCAACAAAAATCCCCTCATCGGATCTCGGATCGAATTTGTCCAAACTACCATATGTGTTCTTAATAAAACATTTCGAACCAAAAACACGAAAATGTTTAACTTGAGGCAACCTACCAAACAACAATTCATAACAAGTTTGTTTAGTGCCGGGCCTCAAAAGTATTCTATTAAACACATAGCAAGCGGTGTGTACCGCTTCCGCCCAAAATTGATGGCCAAGTTGGCTATCATCAAGCATAGTGCGAGCACACTCCACTAGCGTCCTATTCTTTCTCTCAACTACACCATTTTGAGGAGGTGCACGAGGGAAAGAGAAGGTGTGAGTAATACCAACTTCATCACAAAATGTCTCAAAAGACTCATTCTCAAATTCACCTCCATGATCACTACGAATAGTGACAATGGTGGTTCCTAAGAGATTTTGTACTTTCTTAACAAAAATTGTGAAGTTTTCAAAAGCTTCATTTTTATTACACAATGAAAATACCCAAGTAAATCTTGAATAGTCATCTACGATGACAAGTCCGTACCTTGCATTTCCTAAGGAAGCTACTCTAGTTGGCCCAAATAAATCTAGATGTAATAGCTCTAGTGGCCGTTTAGTAGAGATGCTTTTCTTAGGTTTAAATGAAGATTTAGGAAGCTTGCCGCGTTGACAACAATCACAAAAACTTTTCTTTTCAAAAACAAGCTTCGGAAAACATTTAATAGAATTCAATTTTGAAAGCATATATAGTGTTCCAAAGTTCACATGTCCAAAGCGTCGATGCCATAAGTGTTGTTCACTTGTGTTGGCAACGAGACATTGTTCATATGACTTCGGAAGATCCAAAATATAGATGTCTTTACGACGAGTTCCGGAAAATAATAATTTTTCATTATCCTTTCTTAAAATATGACACAATCCTTTCGCAAAGCTAACTTTGTAACCTTTGTCACAAAGTTGACTTATTGAAATAAGATTATGATTTAAACCACTAACAAGATAAACGTCACTAATTAATGGTTTAGAAGGGTTACCGACTTTACCAACACCTATGATGGTTCCGCTCTCGTTGCCTCCAAATACGACGCGGTTTCCATTCGCAATGGGAACCACTCCGGAGAGCAAACGAGCGTCACCCGTCATGTGTTTGGAGCACCCGCTATCGAGTATCCAATTCCCTTTGGAGCTAAATTTAAATTTGATGCTCCTTTTCTTTTTCTTTTCCTTGAGTACCTAAAGATAGACACTTTCATATCATGGTACCCAAGGTCATTGGGTCCAAGGGATTAGACCTTTGGAAGCCAAGTCCAAGTGGACTTAGACTTCCCCACATAATTCTTACTATGCACAACATCCGAAAAATAAGCATTCATGTACATTTGTTTTTCGTCCATGCTTGTGTCCTTTGGGCTCCAAATAGTGAAAATTTTGGAAGCCATCATCCTATTGGGTGCATGCATGCTACGTTGATTTCTACGTGATGCATGTTGTGGATAGGCATACGGGACATGATGGAATGGTGCACGAAAAGAATTATTCATATGATGAGGTGGGTGTACATATGCATGTGTGGAAACACGTGCGTGAGGGTGTCTCACTTGGTGTGCACGTGCCCGGGAATGTGTTGCATAAAAATCATCATACGTGTGAGACGGTGGAGTAGGACGTGTGTTCCTACGTGGCATGTTATTAGTGTACATGTAGGCATGCCCCTTCTTTGGAGGTCCACCCAAAGTGGGTTTCTTTCCGAAAGAGGGTGTGGACGAGGTGGAAGCACCATTGGTAGATGAACTACCAATAGAGTGTTTGCTCCCACTCGTTGAGGCTTCGGAAGTTGGCCTAACAAAAGTAGTGACCGACTTGGATGAATTTCCCATCATATACCCCAAGCCAATGTGGTGTTTGGCCGGAAGTAAATCTTTTAGGATATTATCCAAATGGCCCTTACCCTTGTTGAATTTGTTGATTCGCCCCAATGTGTCCTCATATTTCTCTTTGAGAGAACGCAAAGAAGTATCCAAAGTGGATATTTGCGATGTGAGCACATAAACACGAGATTTAAGATTCTCGTTCTCAATACTCAAAGTCGAGTTTTGAGAAGTTAAATCCGCTATCTCATGTTCTTCCGCATCCTCAATGCTAACATGTTCAAGTTTAGATTTGAGATTAACAATCTCATTTCTTAACTCTTCAACAACGGTGTCGTTGTTGGTGATGATAGTCTTAGGCGATGTTTGAATGCTAGCTAGGTCATCTTTTACCTTAGTATATCTATTTACTAACTTAGTATATTTTGACCAAAGTTGAGTGTTAGCATCCCTAAGATCATCCATCGTTACCTCATCGCTTTCTTCATCACTATCATCGGAAGAGGAGGATCCTTGATCGTGCTCCTCTCTTGCCATGAAACACATGTGCGCTTGCTCCACTTGCTCATCATCCGACTCTCCACTTGAGGAATCCTCGGAGTCGGTGAAGGTAGCTCCGACAAGTCCCTTCTTGTTTCCTTTCATGTACTTCTTGGACTTGTCATACTTTGGCGCCTTCCACTTCTCCTTTTGCTTGTTTTGAGGACAATCCGCTTTGATGTGTCCTGGCTTATTGCATTTAAAGCACAACGGTGGAGAGGCGTTAGTAGAAGTAAACTTAGATTTTTGTTTGAAGTTACCCTTTCGGAAGAAACGGTTGAACTTCTTGGCCATGAGTGCCATGGACTCCAAGTCCAACTCGTTTTCCGATTCTTCATCATCGGTAGAGGTGGATGGAGCCGCCTTGAATGCAATCGCCTTTTTCTTAGGCGCATCTAGGTTCAAATATGACTTCATCTTTTCTTGTAGCTTCACCTTGCTATCTTTGCGTACCTCGTATGACATCAAGGTACCCATTAGTTGAACTACGGTATATTTGTCCATGTCATTACCTTCCTCGATGGCGAAGGTACGTTTTTCCCAAGAAGAGGGAAGTCCTTCAATAAGCTTTAAGCACTTCTCCTTTTGAGTGTAGATCTTGCCGAGGGCCTCTAACTCGTTTATTATGTCAACGAAGCGAGCGTAATATTCTTTCATCTTCTCGCCCTGTTGCATATGAAACATTTCGTAATCTTTGGTTACGACAACGAGTTTAGAGTCTCTTACCCGACTCGTCCCTTCATGTAGTATGAGGAGAGAGTTCCAAATTTGATATGCACTCTTACATGTGCATATCTTATTAAAATCCTCGGGCTCCAATGCGCATTGCAAGGCGTTCATTGCCTTGGCATTGCTTACCTCCGCGGCGACCTCGCGGTAGTCCATTTCTCAAAATCTTCTTCTTCGGGCTCGTTGTACTCCTTCATTGTAGTCCTCCATAAAGATGCACTTCGGAGGAAGGTTTCCATCCGACATTTCCAGTACCCGTAGTTGGTACCGTTGAAGAATGGAGGCCTTGTAGAGGAATGTCCTTCCATCACCGATGACGCTCCTTCACGGTTCCTGAAGGTGTCGTAGTTGGAAGGTGGAGGCACGGTCTTGTTGTCGTTGGCAGACATAGCTGAGTATCTGGCTCTGATACCAAATGTAATGCCCTACCAGCTACTGCACAAGTACTAGAGGGGGAGTGAATAGTACTTTAAAATAATAAGGCGTATTATTCCAAATTAAATTGCACACAACTACCAAGTCAATTTGCGGAAGCTTAAATTGAATGACAACAATGAAATTAACAATGCAAACAAATGAAGTTAATGGGTTCGGATCCACCCAAGTCTCCCCGACTTGTTCCCGGTGATCCTACGTCCCAACCACCCGGATCCCTTCCGGATACTTGAGTTAGAAACCCTAACTCAAGATTTCCACTATGAATATCTTGTGAAAAACCTTCACAAGATCAAATCATACATGCAATGGCAAAGTGAATCCCACAACCCGGGATCACAAACTTCTCTCACAACCGAGAGAGCCAATAAGCAATATAAAAGAGTTTAATATGAAATAAATACTCTTACCACAAAATCCTATACCTTGAGTTTTTCTTACCCAAAAGGTGGAATGAAGGATTTGAGGAAGATGAAGTTACCAAACCCTAGCACCAAGGAAATGAGCAGCAATGGGTGCCTAGGGAAGATTTGGAAACTTGAATCAAGCAATAGCTTGAAGAGCTCACCAAGAACAAGCTTCTCTCTAGATCTAGAAATGAGAGAGAATGGGTTTCTTGTGAGGAAGAGAGCTTTAGATTTGAGGGAGAATGGCTATCTCTTTAGAACTCAATGAATCTCTTAATGGCAGCTCTATTTAAGATAGAAATGACCTAGGTTCGTATTTATAGGGTCCCATAAAAACAAGTTAGGTCAATCTCCAACGGAAAGAAATCTGTGAGATCTAGTCGGTCAAAGAACACTCACTGACCGACTAGTTCATCAACTAGTCGGTCAGTCACAAAGCATGGACCGACTAAGAGCAGATCTGAGAAGAGATAGAATTTCAGACCTAGAAAACTAGTCGGTCCAAGAACACTGTCTGACCGACTAGTTTCACAACTAGTCGGTCATCCAATGAATGTAGACCGACTAAGAGGCAAAACAACATAGTCTGAAGGCAAGTTGACTTAGTCGGTCCAAGAACAAAAGTTGACTGACTAGATTGTCAACTAGTCGGTCATCAAACGTTCTTAGACCGACTAACGGTAAACAGTAGCTTAGGAGAATTTTAGAGTGAACAGACAGTCACAACTAGTCGGTCAAAGAAGCATCACTGACCGACTAGTTCACAAACTAGTCGGTCGGTGAGTCAACATAGACCGACTAACTATAAACAGTAAAGTCCAAGAAATTAAGGAATCAAACTAGTCGGTCCAAGAACAGTGGCCGACCGACTAGATCACCATCTAGTCGGTCAGTACATGTTCTTGTACCAACTAACATGCACAACAAAGTCCGAATTGAAGCGCGACGCTTCGAGGAAGTTAGAGTGAACTTGTGCAAGAATCCTAGAGCTACGAAATGAGCGTAATGAAGATAGAAACGTAAGATATACTCAAGGCTTAACATTCTATCAATCGAAACTAAAAGACTATAAATAAAACCTTAATAAACGGTCTTTGAGAGCTTCGATTGAATCTTCATTACTTCCAAAGCGTCGCAAGAGCTTCAACGAAGCTTTAGACATGAAACTGTGCTTTGGAAAGTGTTGAGATGTCGCTTTGAATGTTCACGTGAAATTGGCGACGATCTCCAATACTGCGCTCACAAATTGTTAGATCATGAATTATTTATGTTTGCTCATCATCCAAAACCAAATCCGGGGAGTCCAATATTCAACATTTTCTTGTACCCCTTCTTGTATTTCTTGGACTTATCGAATTTTGGCGCCTTCCACTTCTCCTTTTGTTTGTTGAGAGGACACTCCGCTTTCATGTGTCCTGGCTTATTGCACTTGAAACACAAAGGAGAGGAAGAGGCGTTAGAAGAACCAAATTTACCTTTGGTCTTGAAGTTACCTTTCCGGAAGAAACGGTTGAACTTCTTGGCCATGAGTGCCATGGACTCCAAGTCTAACTCGTTTTCCGAGTCTTCATCATCGGAAGATGTGGATGAAGCCGCCTTGAATGCAATCACCTTTTTCTTAGGCGCATCTAGGTTCAAATATGACTTCATCTTTTCTTGTAGCTTCACCTTGCTATCTTTGCGTACCTCGTATGACATCAAAGTACCCATTAGTTGAACTACGGTATATTTGTTCATGTCATTACCTTTCTCGATGGCGAAGGTACGTTTTTCCCAAGAAGAGGGAAGTCCTTCAATAAGCTTTAAGCACTTCTCCTTTTGAGTGTAGATCTTTCCGAGGGCCTCTAACTCGTTTATTATGTCAACGAAGCGAGCGTAATATTCTTTCATCTTCTCGCCCTGTTGCATGTGAAACATTTCGTAATCTTTGGTTACGACAACGAGTTTAGAGTCTCTTACCCGACTCGTCCCTTCATGTAGTATGAGGAGAGAGTTCCAAATTTGATATGCACTCTTACATGTGCATATCTT
Organism: Scilla litardierei; assembly: GCA_030789695.1. Taxonomy (NCBI): domain Eukaryota; kingdom Viridiplantae; phylum Streptophyta; class Magnoliopsida; order Asparagales; family Asparagaceae; genus Scilla; species Scilla litardierei. Next base: position 115,063,637 of record CM061133.1, on the reverse strand, counting down.
ATTGAAATCCTCGGGCTCCAATGCGCATTGCAAGGCGTTCATTGCCTTGGCATTGCTTACCTCCGCGGCGACCTCCGCGGTAGTCCATTTCTCAAAATCTTCTTCTTCGGGCTCGTTGTACTCCTTCATTGTAGTCCTCCATAAAGATGCACTTCGGAGGAAGGTTTCCATCCGACATTTCCAGTACCCGTAGTTGGTACCGTTGAAGAATGGAGGCCTTGTAGAGGAATGTCCTTCCATCACCGATGACGCTCCTTCACGGTTCCTGAAGGTGTCGTAGTTGGAAGGTGGAGGCACGGTCTTGTTGTCGTTGGCAGACATAACTGAGTATCTGGCTCTGATACCAAATGTAATGCCCTACCAGCTACTGCACAAGCACTAGAGGGGGGGTGAATAGTACTTTAAAATAATAAGGCGTATTATTCCAAATTAAATTGCACACAACTACCAAGTCAATTTGCGGAAGCTTAAATTGAATGACAACAATGAAATTAACAATGCAAACAAATGAAGTTAATGGGTTCGGATCCACCCAAGTCTCCCCGACTTGTTCCCGGTGATCCTACGTCCCAACCACCTGGATCCCTTTCGGATACTTGAGTTAGAAACCCTAACTCAAGATTTCCACTATGAATATCTTGTGAAAAACCTTCACAAGATCAAATCATACATGCAATGGCAAAGTGAATCCCACAACCCGGGATCACAAACTTCTCTCACAACCGAGAGAGCCAATAAGCAATATAAAAGAGTTTAATATGAAATAAATACTCTTACCACAAAATCCTATACCTTGAGTTTTTCTTACCCAAAAGGTGGAATGAAGGATTTGAGGAAGATGAAGTTACCAAACCCTAGCACCAAGGAAATGAGCAGCAATGGGTGCCTAGGGAAGATTTGGAAACTTGAATCAAGCAATAGCTTGAAGAGCTCACCAAGAACAAGCTTCTCTCTAGATCTAGAAATGAGAGAGAATGGGTTTCTTGTGAGGAAGAGAGCTTTAGATTTGAGGGAGAATAGCTATCTCTTTAGAACTCAATGAATCTCTTAATGACAGCTCTGTTGAAGATAGAAATGACCTAGGTTCGTATTTATAGGGTCCCATAAAAACAAGTTAGGTCAATCTCCAACGGAAAGAAATCTGTGAGATCTAGTCGGTCAAAGAACACTCACTGACCGACTAGTTCATCAACTAGTCGGTCAGTCACAAAGCATGGACCGACTAAGAGCAGATCTGAGAAGAGATAGAATTTCAGACCTAGAAAACTAGTCGGTCCAAGAACACTGTCTGACCGACTAGTTTCACAACTAGTCGGTCATCCAATGAACGTAGACCGACTAAGAGGCAAAACAACATAGTCTGAAGGCAAGTTGACTTAGTCGGTCCAAGAACAAAAGTTGACCGACTAGATTGTCAACTAGTCGGTCATCAAACGTTCTTAGACCGACTAACGGTAAACAGTAGCTTAGGAGAATTTTAGAGTGAACAGTCAGTCTCAACTAGTCGGTCAAAGAAGCATCACTGACCGACTAGTTCACAAACTAGTCGGTCGGTGAGTCAACATAGACCGACTAACTGTAAACAGTAAAGAGCTAAGAATTAACTGACAGAAACTAGTCGGTCCAAGAACAGTAGCCGACCGACTAGATCACCATCTAGTCGGTCAGTACTTGTTCTTGTACCAACTAACATGCACAACAAAGTCCGAATCGAAGCGCGACGCTTCGAGGAAGTTAGAGTGAACTTGTGCAAGAATCCTAGAGCTACGAAATGAGCGTAATGAAGATAGAAACGTAAGATATACTCAAGGCTTAACATTCTATCAATCGAAACTAAAAGACTATAAATAAAACCTTAATAAACGGTCTTTGAGAGCTTCGATTGAATCTTCATTACTTCCAAAGCGTCGCAAGAGCTTCAACGAAGCTTTAGGCTTGAATACGAGCTTTTGGAAGTGTTGAGATGTCGCTTTGAATATTCTCGTGAAATTGGCGACGATCTCCAATACTGCGCTCACAAATTGTTAGTTCATGAAGTATTTATGTTTGCTCATCATCCAAAACCAAATCCGGGGAGTCCAATATTCAACAGATCTATCGTCACTAGCCAACTCCGCAGGACGGACCAAATTCTACAGAAAGAGCAACTTCTCCCCCATTAAACTACATCTCCCGACCTCCACCTCAACAATGGTAGAGCTCAGAAGATGGGGGCAATTGATACGACTATTTTGACCGGGTCCGGAGGAGCCAAGTCAACCACGACCAGTCAACCAGCCAAACTACGGCCTCGGGCTCCGGCCCAAGGATCTTACGGGCGGGTCGCGTTTCTCCACCCACGACGAAGGCCCAAGAGATTGCCCGCTTCTGTAGCGGAGGAAATCGGGGCCCAAATCGAGGAAGCCTTCGCCAAATATGGCAGCCGCCCCGTGCCATCATGATCCGCCAATTATGGCAGCCACCTTCATGGCTCGCCAAATATGGCAACCGACTTCACGGCCAGGCTTAATGGCCATCATTCCCCCGCCATTATGGCCCGCCAATTATGGCAACCGCAATGCCCATTACTCCAGCCTTCATGGCTCGCCAATTATGGCAATCACTCATGGCCATGACTCCACCTTCATGGCGTCATCAAGTGGGCGCAATTAGAGGGGGTCAACCCTTCCCCATTTGCACGACCCCATGAATGGCGGCCATGATGTCACGTCATGGCACATGATGAGCATGGTTCGTCTATATGAGGAGGGGGCGGGCGTCATTTGTGAGGGGCCGGATCTTCACCACCTACAACGGAGGTACCTCATTCTCCCATCTTACACCTTCTTCCACCTTGAATATTTCTCCTCCAAAGCTCGGCCCGAGGACTCGAGTATCGGTCTCTCCGCGAGCCATACTCGATCCCACCGAGCACTTATCAGGCCAGATCTGACTTTGGCATCGGAGGGGCTTCGGTTGGAACCAAGGTCCGACCCCCCTGACGAGCTCTCTCGTCTATTCAGGTCCAGGAGTTCCAGCGACGCCGAGGCTACCCCTCGGCGTCCTTCCGGCCGTAGCCGAGCCCCCTCGTCCCCGACCTCGTTCGTCTCCTCCGTCACGAGGATGTCGCTCTGCCGAGGCTACCCCTCGCCGAGCCGACGCGAGGATCCGCGCGCCCCGCTGCGAGCGACTCTGCCTTCAACCGATCCCGGAGGCTGTCATCTCGCCGAGGCTACCCCTCGGCCCGCCAAAGAACGGAGCCGCGCCTTTCCGCTCGAGCGAACGCGCCGTCGGTCGACCCCACTGGTCATCTCCGTCTCGAGCGACAGCCACGACAACTCGGGGGTCCCGCGCGTCCCCTCTTCGACCGCGTTGACCACGCACCTTCCATACTATTAATGTGTTCGGCAAAAAATAGCAGAAACACACATTTTACTAAACTTCAATAGCTTTTAATGCAAGTGTCAAAATTGTGGATTCAAACCCGCAATTTATTAAACAAAGCCTACTTTTATGGCGAGTTGAACCTGTAAAAAATTTCGATTTTGAATCATTCACAATTTTAAATGAAATAAATGAAATCAGTAAACAAATTTCGAATCCCACTAAAATTTATGAATGGTAGCATCCACTTAATATGTCTAATGGTTAAAGTAAGTCTATTTATTAATTATTAAACCCACTTTGTATTAAGTATTCTGTTTATTAACAATGAAACCGATTAATTTGAATCCATTGTTTATTAAAAGTATCAATTTCAAAAATTGCTCGCACCAATACCAGAGGAACTTAATGCGTACAGAGTTGTGCAATGTTTTTGCCTTGAGCTTTGGGCAAGGACACACAAAAGCATTTTTTTCCTCAACCTTTGGGAGGGCATTTATGAGGAACTCTCCTCGAGGACAGAGAGAGGGAATACCATTTCGTTTTTCACAATTTGGATTTCTCTTAATTATCAATTTTCTATCCCATTTCTTTTTCTGTTTTCTATGCAATCAAATTTATTGATGGTTTTCTGTTCTGTTTCTTATTTTGTTATAAAAACTTTTTTGGTGGCAATCTGCATGTTTCTGTTTTCTATGCAATCATATTTCATTTTGTTTTTGCTCCCAACAGTTTCCCTGCAAATTTAAGTTCCCCAAAATTTCATAAAACCTTATCTTAACCGTTGAGAGTTCGAAGCCGGTCGTAAAGCCAACCACATGGCTAGTTTCTGAAGAGGAGAAGCCTAATTCAGAGACCGAAGCCAAGGAATGCCAGGCTCAAGGGGTGACCGGTGGCATGGAGGTATCGGAAGCGAGTGTTGAAGAGACTGTTAAAACTAGAGATCCAGACATGCGTTCTTAACCAAACAACACAAATCCAGATGAATAACATGCGGAACCTTAAATCATTAACCTACTCTGATTAGCGGAAGCTTACCTGAGTCCATCGCTAATAGTCTGAAAGATCCTGACGATAGCGCAACGATCGATCTTCCAGAATAGCACGAATCAACCGGTTGGAGAATTCCTTTAGCCTTCTCCCGGTTTCTCTCCTAGCGACGGGACGTAGAAAAGACGGCTCAACTTTGTTCGTGTATTCCGGGGACCATGACCGCTAATATTTATAGGCTAGCCTTCATTGCCCTAGGGTTTCCAACTCAGCCCATCAACGAGTTGAAGCCCAATAGTCTCTACACATAAAGGCCCCCACGACCTGCTTAACTCATTTAGCCCATTCAATTAATTAAACCAGATCACTAATGTATTGGGCTTAATCATGACAGCGTAGCACTTATATAATTATTCACCGCATATAAGCCCAACGTTGGATTAAGATCCAACTTAGTTGGATAAGTTCCAACAATCTCCCACTTGGGCTATATGCTTAAACTTTATAATTATATTTCATAGTGCATACAACCAAATAAGATCTTAACCTGCTGTCATTTCTTTAATGAGTCAAAAACAATCCGGTCCATCAATTATATTAGCAAAGGATCAAAGAGATCTTTGCCGCAGCAATTGCAGCTCGACCCATCAGTGGTCACCGTGCTAATACAAAGGAATGACATGGATTATGAAGTGGATGTGTAGCATGGAAATTACATGTGATGTGATCTAACATGTCTATTTCCAATTGATCCTCCTTAACCTTAGTGAGATCAAAACATAAACACATATTTTCATACGCATTTATAAACATAGAGTTGAAATATGAAGCCAAACTGAAAACTGAACTTTATTTCTGCAGAAATAAACCATAAACCAAATATGCATAACTGAAGGCTGAAATGTTGTCAAAATAGAAGCACTACAAAAATTACAAACTCCCACTAAAACTGAATATCTTCAGATGACATGACACCCATACGAGCAACATGCCCATGAAACATTTTGGGTGGCAGTCCCTTAGTAAGCGGATCCGCAATGTTTGAGTTTGTACCAATGTGCTCTATAGACAACTGTTTATTTCCAACTCTCTCTTTAACAATCAGGAACTTGATATCAATATGCTTTGATTTCGCCGAACTCCTGTTGTTAGTGGCAAATGCTACTGCAGACATATTGTCACAAAATAATCTGAGTGGCCTTTCAATGCCATCTACAATTCGCAGCCCCGTGACAAAATTCCGTAGCCATAGACCATGATTGGATGCATCATGACAAGCAATGAATTCTGCGGCCATAGTGGAAGAGGCTATAATAGTCTGTTTAGCACTCTTCCAAGAAATGGCGCCTTCTGCTAATGTATAAACATAGCCTGTAGTAGATTTCATGCTGTCTTTGCATCCAGCAAAATCAGAGTCGGTATATCCAATGATCTCAAGCTTTTCCGACCTCTGATATACAAGCATGTGTCCTTTTGTCCTCTGTAAGTACCGTAAGACCCTTTTGGCTGTTTTCCAATGGTCCAATCCTGGATTGCTCAAGTATCTGCCAAGCATTCCTGTAATGTACGCCAAGTCTGGACGCGTACATACTTGAGCATACATGATACTCCCTACTGCTGAAGAATAAGGAATATCCTTCATCTGTGCTATCTCAATTTCACTTTCGGGACATTGATTGAGACCAAACTTGTCTCCCTTAGATACTGGGGTATCTCCTGGTTTACAACTTTCCATGCCAAATCTTTTCAGAACCTTTTCAATGTAGGCCTTTTGTGATAATCCAAGTATACCTCGAGAGCGATCTCGATGTATTTGAATTCCTAATACAAAAGACGCATCACCAAGATCTTTCATCTCAAAGTTCTTAGCTAGAAAGTTCTTGGTTTCATGCAATAAGCCTTCATTGTTACTGGCAAGTAGAATGTCATCGACATACAAAACCAGAAATGCAAATTTACTCCCACAGAACTTATGGTATATACATTCATCAACCAAATTCATCTCGAAGCCAAATGAGGTGATAACTTGATGAAACTTAAAATACCATTGCCGAGACGCCTGTTTGAGTCCATAGATGGATTTCTTAAGTTTGCAAACCATATTCTTTGGGTCTCCCGACACAAAATTTTCTGGTTGCACCATATAAATTTCCTGATCAATGTCCCCGTTAAGGAACGCTGTTTTAACATCCATCTGATGTAACTCAAGGTTGAAATGAGCCACTAATGCCATTATTATCCTGAATGAGTCTTTCGTGGAAACCGGAGAGAAAGTCTCATTATAATCAATGCCTTCCTTTTGAGTAAAGCCCTTAGCGACAAGACGTGCCTTATATCTTTCCACATTACCTTTTGAATCCCTCTTGGTTTTAAATATCCATTTGCAACCAATGGGTTTCACGTCTTTAGGTAATGGGACAAGATCCCAAACGTCATTGTCCTTCATTGACTTTATTTCCTCATTCATGGCACTTATCCATTTTAGAGAGTTAGAACCATTTTTGGCTTGATGGAAGTTGATTGGATCATCTTCCATCACACCAATATCAACTTCATGTTCTTGGAGATATGCAATGTAGTCACTTGATATTGCACTTCTCCTCTCCCTAATGGATCTCCTTAATGGCAATGGTTCTTGAGGTGCAAGGGTTTGTTCTTCCTGAATGGGAGGAGTAATAACATTGTCTTGAATATTTGTGTCTTGTTCCACAACAGGAATAGAATCCTGATCAATAACAAGATCACCTGTGGGAATATCTACATATTCCTCTTCAAAAACAATGTCTCTTCCTAAATCTCCCCCCGCAAACCCGGTATCCTCAAGGAATCTGGCATTTCCAGTCTCAAAAATATTTTTATTTGTGGGATCGTAAAATTTGTAACCCCTCGATCTTTCAGCATACCCAATAAAATAGCAACTAACTGTCCGTGTGTCCAACTTCTTTTCAGCAGGCCTATAAGGCTTTGCCTCAGCTGGGCATCCCCATATGTGCATATGCTTTAGACTAGGTGACTTGCCCGTCCAAAGCTCATATGGTGTTTTATTTGTTGCTTTAGTTGGGACCCGATTAAGGATGTAAGCTGCAGTTTTCAATGCTTCACCCCAGAGGCTTTCTGGTAAAGTAGAATGACTAATCATACTCCTTACCATGTCCTTAAGCGTTCTGTTTCGTCTTTCAGCTACACCATTCATAGTGGGCGAACCCGGCATGGTGTACTGTGGGACAATACCGCATTCCTCTAGGAATTTAGCAAATGGTCCTGGACGTTGTTCACCTGAACCATCATATCTGCCGTAGTATTCTCCACCACGGTCAGACCTGACAGTTTTAATCCTCTTGCCTAGTTGAAGTTCAACTTCGGCCTTATAATTTTTGAACGTGTCCAAGGACTGAGATTTTTCATGTATGAGATAAATATAGCCATATCTTGAATAGTCGTCAATGAACGTTATAAAATATTGCTGACCATTCCATGCAACCGAAGGGAATGGTCCGCAAATATCCGTATGTATAAGTTCTAAGACTTCACTGGACCTTTTGGCTTCAAATCTCCTTATATTGGTTTGTTTTCCCTTTATACAATTAATGCAGATATCAAAATCTGAAAAATCTAAAGGTTTGAGAATATTGTTGGACACAAGTCTCTCAATTCTCCTTTTGGAGATGTGACCTAATCTCTTGTGCCACAACGAACCTGAATTCTCATCAGTTAATTTACGCTTTAAGACCTGTGTACCCACATGCAAGGTTTCATTTGCAGCAATTGTATCAATCAAATACAGATTATCAGTCTCAGACAAATAACCAGAACCAATAAAAATGGAATTGAGAGACAAACTGAATTTCCCATTCGCAAATGAACAACAATAACCAGATTTGTCCAATGCAGAAATAGAAATAAGGTTTCGTCTAAACGACGGTACAATAAATGTCTCAAACAAATCCAAATGGCTTCCAGTTCTTAAAGATAATCTGAAATCCCCAATTGCAGCAACCTTCGCCTTCTTGCCATCGCCCACAAAGATGAATCTTTCAGCATCATTTGGCTTTCGGCAGTTCAGGCAGCCCTGCATAGACACACTGATGTTAGTAGTTGCACCAGAGTCTAACCACCAAGTGTCTATGGGTACAGAAGTTAAATTAACTTCTGAACAAACCAAATTGAGAAGAGTACCTTTCTTAGCACGCCAGGCGTGGTAATTAGAGCACTGCTTCTTCACATGCCCTTCAGCACCACAAAAGAAACAACTATCTTTCTTAACAGCCTTTGCAGGCTTCTTTTGTTGTTTCTTAGGTGGGGCTGTAACTGCAACTTCCTTTCCCCGTTTCCTTTTGTTGTCTTTAGGGGCAAAGGCAACATTTGCACTTTCAGTCTTATCCTGCTTCAGTCTTTCCTCTTCCTGTACACAGTGCGAGATGAGCTCATTCAGAGACCAAGTCTCTTTCTGGCAGTTGTAGCTCACCTTAAACTGATTGTACTGTGCAGGAAGAGAAATTAAAACCAAATGCACAAGCAGGTCCTCAGAGAGGTCAAGCTTTAGTGCTTTCAACCTTGAAGCAAGATGGGACTGTTCCAGAATATACTCCCTTATGTTGCCTTTCCCTTTATACTTCATTGAGATCAGGCTTGTCAGAATCGTACCAATTTCTGCCTTTTCGTTTCTGACAAACCTTTTCTCAATATCTGCAAGGAAACCCTTAGCTGTCGTGATCGATTCAGACATAGAGCCCCGAAAGGCTTCAGGAATGGCTCTCTTCATGATCATGATACACATGCGATTAGACTTATCCCACTTTTCAAACTCCCTCTTTTCCTCAGAGGTACTCTTTTCCGTAGTAAGTGGGGGACTGTCAGTTCTAATCGCAAGGTCCAGATCCAATATCCCAAGAACTATGAGTAAGTTCTCTTTCCAGGATTTGAAATTCGAGCCATTAAGCACCGGAATTGAGTTTAAGCTAGCAGTAATATTCGCGGGAGTAGCAGCTGAAAACAGGACAATAAACAGAGACAAACATGCTAACATAAGTATTAATTTGTGAAGCAAAATTGTAAATTCAAATTTGCATGTTCCCATCTCAAGATATCCCCAACTAGCTTAATATTTATCTTTGGATAATCTATTAACTAGCAAATGATATCTTGTCGCAGCAATCAAATAAAGATAATAATTAACATGCCAAAATTAATACTTCCTTTGGGCCGAATTAAAATTGCATGCAAAGTTCTCAACAATCATCACTTATTTATTGCTACATGTGTGGATAAATTAGCATAGAACGGTAATCTGCCTTTGGGCCGATGTAGCGTACATGAATAAGATATGCACACAAAAATTCTTTTTGTATTTAAGAAATGAGATGGTGCAAACAACAGAGCCCACTTTGGCGGGATGATGAGTACACCATGTCACCCCAAAAATACATATAGCAAAGTTTGAATTTATCATAGCACAATTAATACGGAATTACTTAATAAGGAGAAAATTAAAATAAAAAAAAAAAATTTAATTTACTCACATGATCCGATTAAAATTCATTTAGGCAACTAATCATACGCAGTATGTATTTTATCCGTTTACATTCCGAAATAATAACAATTTTTAATAGTGGAACCCACTTTGGTGGAATTTCACAAAAAATCCGAATTATTTCGAAATGTATATCTATAACTGAATTTTTGCCTAAGGAATTAAAAAATCGGAATAAACTTAATTTTAACGCACAAATAAACCGAATGAGGAAATATACATACGATGGCCTTTTATTTCCTCTAATTATTTGTGCATTAACATATCCGAAATTGGGCTTTTTTTTTAAAAAAAAAGGAATTAATTGTATCCCCAAAACTGGGTTCAAACATATCAAAAAATTCAATTTTAAGCCCAAAACTGTGAAGTGCCCAAAACAGGCCCAAATAAGAAGCCCATATACTGAAAAATTAAATTATTCTGAAAATTTAACTGTTTGGGCCCAATTTGGCCCAAAATCTGCTAGGGTTAGAAACCCTAGCAGACTAGGCCCACCAAGGGGCTGGCCGCCGCCGGCCCCTTCCCTCAGATCCGGCGCCGGCGGAGAGGGGGCCGGCGCCGGCCGGAACAGACAGGGGCGGCGACGGCCGCCCCTTGCCTTTCGTCGCGCAGGCGCCTGGGGCGCCTGCCGACGGCCAACAGGGGCGGCAGGCGCCGCCCCGTTTCATGCCGCGCAGGCGCCTCCGGCGCCTGCGGTTTCCGGCATAGGGGCGGCGATCCGCCGCCCCTGTCCATAGGAAGTCGCGACGGGGGGGAGGGAGCCCCCCCGTTTTCGTTCGTCCGTGCAGACCGGTGGGGGTCTGATATGCCGGCGACGGGGTTAGGGCACCCGTCGCCGGATCTTGCCGGAAAAACCGCCGGGGGCGGCGAGCCGCCCCCTCTGAAACCAAACGGGGGCGGCCAGCCGCCCCCTCTTGCCTGTATTGACGGTGGGGGGGCGGCTGGAAGCCGAACCCCCCCGTTTCCCTGTCGTTTTGCAAAAAAAAAAGGTTTTTTTTTTTAAATAAAATTTCTGGATCTGTGTCGGCGCCGGCATGGCCGGCGCCGATCTGCCGATGGGGGGGCGGCAG